>CM031243.1:500571732-501044905 GCA_018340775.1 Taxus wallichiana var. yunnanensis | reverse complement strand
ATGATTTTCCTCTTCCTAATATCGATCAACTCGTAGATTTAATCAAGCGGGTCATGAGATGCTCTCTCTTATGGATGGCTTCTCTGGATATAATCAAATCCTCATCGCACTCCTGGAAGACCAACATAAGACTTCCTTCATAACTCCTTGGGGACCTTTTGCTATCGTGTCATGCCTTTTGGCCTTAAGAACGCAGAGCAACCTATCAACGAGCAATGACATACATCTTCCATGACCTCTTACACAAAGCGCAGAGGATTATGTTGACGATCTCCTCGAAAATCCAAACGCCGCCAGATCATCTTTTCATCCTTCGCACTCTCTTTGAGAGGCTTATCCGCTCTGTCTTGTCTAAATCCATCTAAATGCGTATTTGGCGTTTCACCGGTAAACTTTTAGGTTTTATCATTTCCATCAGGGGGCATTGAAGTCGACCTGCAAAAATAAAAGCTATCCTGAGATGCCTCCCCTTCTAACTTAAAGCAACTCCATGCTTCTCCAAGGACGTCTTCAATCGGCGTCGTTTTATCTCCCAATTGTCGGATCGTTGTCAACCTTTTCACCATCTTCTCCGTAAGAATGTTCATTTCGAATGGGATGAGCATTGCAAAAGGCCTTTGATGATCTCAAAGCTTATCTTCTTTCTCCACTGTGCTTACACCTCCACGCGAGGGGGGCCTTTCTATCTTTATATCTCTGTGGATGACCATGCTCGGGAGCCATGATCTCGCATCGGACACTTGTGGTAAAGAACAAGTTCATCTATTACATCAATCGCACTCTCCATGAGTATGAGACACGCATTCTCAAAGCTGAAAAACTATATTTGCGCTCTTCTTTCGCAACTTCTAATCTTCGTCATTATCTTCTTAATCACAAAACTTACATTGTCACAAGTGTCAATCCACTTAAGACAATCCATGCAAAACCTTATCACAATGATCGCATCACTCGTTGGCTCATGCTCATGACATAATTTGACCTCGAGTTTATCCCGCAAAGGCTATCAAGGGTCTAACAGGTTATTGCAGATCAATTAGCTGATGCTCCTCTTGGGACACTCGTGACCCTTGCTCAATTCCCGATGAATTTATCCAACAAATTGATTTTGGTCTATCTCCATTTAAAGTAAAACTCTTCTTTGATGGATCCAAATGCAGTGAGGGGAGGTGCGGGTTTCGTGATGATTCCTCCTTGGGGTACGCCTATCCCAGTCGCACACAAATTAAACTTTGAGTGCACCAATAATATGGTGATACGAAGCTCTTGTCTTAGGTCTTCAAAATGCCATTAATCTCTGCTCGCCATATTGACATCTTGGTGATTCTCAACTCATCGTTAACCAAGTCACGGGTGTCTATCAATGCAAGAATGATATCCTTCAAAAATATCGCGACATCGTTCTTGCCCAACTCCAATCTTTCGACAAGTTCACTATCCAAGCCATTCCGCGTACTGCAAATCGATTCGCGGATACCATGGCTTCTTTAGCCTCCCTTATCCCGCCTTTTACCGAAGACTCGCGTCTTTATGTGGCTGTGCAACGATTGGATCAACCATCTTATCTTGGGCAATTAACGTCAATCAATGCTGTCACAACCCATACTCAGGATGAGTGGTATCAACAGATAGTTGATTATCTATCTCATTCGGTCCTTCCTCCAGATTTGTCTCCCAATGGTAGAAGGTCTTTTGTCCAACGCGCCAACCGCTATACTATCCTAAAGCGGATTCTTTACAAACGCTGGCTTTGATGGTATTTTGCTTCGATGCCTCAAAGCCCATGAATCATCTAAAGCTATTCGGGAGGTCCATGACGGTATCTATGGTGGACATTTTAGTGGCTTAGTGTTAGCAGTAGCCAGCGCATCTTACATTTGGGTTATTATTGGCCTTCTCTTAATCGAGATTGTTGTGAATACACCAAGAAGTGCGTCAAGTGTCAAAGAACATTCCAATCTCACGCACATCCCTAGTCGGGAAGCTTTGCAACTGCGGCGGATTTGTGGCCTTTTTCGCAGAAGTGGGGTCTTGATCTTATTGGTCTCATCAATCCTCGTTTCTTCACGGCGTCATCATTCTATCATTACCGCCACTCGAGTACTTTACTAAGTGGGTGGAAGCTATCCCTCTTTCTTCAACAAAGGCTAAACCCATAGTTGATTTCGTCTATCAACACATCATTTGTCGCTTTGGCGTCCCACACAAGCTAATCTGCGATAATGGTAAGTCTTTCAAAAACGCTGATTTGTAGAATCTCTCAATGCTTTCAATATCAAGCTCCAGCTTTTCTTCTCCATACTACCCTCAAGCTAATGGTCAATGGCCGAAGCTTCCAATAAAACTTTACGTAATATCCTCATAAAGGTAACTAGTCGAGCAGTGGTAGGATTGGCATCTACATATCCCCTTTGCTCTGCAGGCCTATCGGACTAGCATTGCACTCCCACCGGTGCTACTCCCTTCTCTCGCTAAATCTACATGGGTTCCGAGGTGTCCTTCCTTTGGAAGTCCAAATCCCATCTCTCCGTGTTTCTCTCGAGAGAATTTGTCTCGATCATGAGGATTATCGTCAAAATCATCTAAAGCACAACTTGAACTATTAGATGAGCGCTGGGCGTCTTAACGCTCTTGATCATCATCAGGTTTATCTCGGCGTGTCAAGCGTGCTTATAACAAGCACTTGCAACATCGTGACTTCAAAATTGGTGATCTTGTTCTTAAGGAAAATCAAAATGTCACTACACTCGTAAAAGAAGTCAACGTGGTAAGTTTGCTCTAATTGTTGGATGGGCCCTACATTATCACTCATAAATATGGGTCTGGGCTTATCGCTTATCTTCCATGGATGGTATCTGGAAGCGGAACCTCTTAATGCCTTGCATTACGGCCCCTTCTCACTGTTAAAATCTATCTTATACAAATCTAGTCATAACTCGATCTTCCATCCGCCCCTAATAACTGATCATCTACTTTCTGTGGTGATTTGAAATTGTGTGGTTCTCCGCCTATTGCCTCGTCTTACCTTAAATATGAGTATCGCGGCTCTACTCATTGCACGTTTCTTTGGATATGTTCCTTCTCATGGTAGGAATACCTTAATCACCACTTCATCATCCCAAGTACTTATCTTCATCGGATCTACTCGGGTCATGAGTGCATGTTCTTCTATGTTCTCTTCCCTCCATTTGATCTATCTAGGTCTAAACTCAAAACTTCTTCCAAAGTTTCCAAAAAAAAAAAAAAAAAAAAAAAGAGAGAAACAGATGCTATCAAAAGATAGACTCGATCCCTCGAAGGACAGCTATCCATATTATCAAGTGAATCAAAAGAAAATAGACCATACCTCGAAGGATGGCTATCATTAAAATTACAATACTGCAGGACCGCTCCCTTCAAGGACGGCCGTTTCTCAAAGAAAATTCAAGGCTTTTGTAATCAATCAGCCTTCCGGTCAGCTTTATACACTTTTTAGCATCACCGAAAGACTTCCCATCGCATCGATCGGTTTTTCCATATCAAGCAAACTTCCCGCATTGATCGGTTTGCTTTTCTCACAAAATCATGAAGCTGAGATTTAGGACCTTTGTCGATCATATGGAGAATCCTATTTCCCCACTATGGACATGTATTCTCGTCCTTGTAGGTTCCGACAAGATACTTACTTACTTTTCTTTCCATTTCTATCCTAGATCTGGTTTCACAGCTAATTAGTGTCGATTTATTTTAATCTTATATAGGGTCTTGTATGTTTGGTCTTTTGCTTCCTTCTGGATTTTATCTATGGTGGGTTGGAAGTCCAACTTATCATTTTTCTTCTTCTCCGAGTATCTTCTCTTCTAAGTCACGGTTGTTTCGCTTTCATCTTTGGCTCTTGTAAGAGTATTCCCCATTTCTTTGTCTTGCATCCGTTAAATTGGCATTTACATGTTAATTCAATCAAAATTTATCTTCTATCAAAATTCATCTTATCTATCAAAACTCCTATCCGTATTCATTTCTCCTTATAATTACATCCATATATCCAACACATTTATCTATCTATCCATCAAAATATCGAAAAATACGTACATCTCAGGTACATGACATCTATTTATATCTAATCCATACATCAAGTACATCTGTATATCTATCCATCAAAATATTTAAAAGCTATGTCCATCCAAGATACATCACATCATCTATCTAAAAATTAAATCAATCTATCTAATCACATCCATCTATCATCTATCCATACTACATATCATCCAATCACATCTATTTTATCCACATTTCAATCTATCTAATCACATCTATTTCATCATCCATCGATCTATATCTCTCCAATCACATCTATTTTATCCTCTATTTTCTATATCCATCTATCCATGTATATCAAAATCAAAAAGGCATGAAGTACAATCATATGACCAATAACATGATGAATCTATATATATACATGTGTGTTTTTACAAAAAAATGGGTGGCTTCCAATCGAGCCATCTATACAATGCCTTCCAATCGAGGCTACATCACTATACAAATACACAATCTACCAAGTCTCTATATGGTGAAATCAGAAGCGTGGAGGACACTATCTCCTCCACCCTCCTCTGCACCCGGCTGTCCCTCCTGACCGCCGCCTATCGAGCTCGAAGCACCTGCTGCTGGAGGTCTCGGCCCACCTCGGTCCCTCAGGTGCTCCCCGCCCGAGGCTCCGCTCGCCAGCCTGCCGCTGTCGCCTCCTCCTCCTCGCCTGCACCGAGGCACATCGGGGCATGCCGCGCTAGGGCATCCTCGTAGTATCTCACCTCGGCCTGGGAGAGACCGAGTACGTGCTCAGGCTCACAGTGCCGGTGCTGTAACGATGCTTCTTTGGCCGCCTTTGGTGGTGCCCCTCCTGAGCCGTGCCCCGTGTCCCTGCACTACGATGTGGCACCAGCCTCTCTCGTACTTGGCCCCGAGGGCCTCCCATGCCGAAAGTAGCGGTCCCTCTCGCTGATCGCTGTATCTCGCTCTCCGGCGAGCGGTGTCTCTCTGCATCGATGGCATCCTCTCCTCCGCCAAGGCCCCGATCTCCTCACAGAGCTACCTGATGTGTCTGTATCAGTGTGGCATGCTCTCCCTCTAATCTGTCTAGTGTCGCAGCTATGTCCTCCTCATCAGCATCTATCGAGGGCGGGAGATGTCGTGGAAGCTCTGTGTCATACCACGCTGCATAGCCCTCATCCACCCCCGCGTCATCATCGCTGTCGTGGAGGGTGGAGCCTCTCTCAGTGGGTCTGCCGGGATCAAAATCGGCAAATCTGTCTCTCTGCTATCCCGCCTATATGGCGTGTATGTGGCCGGTACTGTCTGTACTAGGCCAAACTGCCTCAGTATCCGCATGAATGGGACTCGCTCCCACATATCTGGTCTGCGACCTCTGACCACTCGGCTCCGTCTCAATGCTACCAAGTGGGCATCCTGACCAACCCATATCGGAAATGCCCGATATGGTCTCCAGATAACCTGATCTGGTGTAAGCGTCCTGAAACGCTCCGAGTACCACTCAGCTGATCTACCTGTGTCTCCTGCGGCCATGTCAGCCCGCCATCTCCGAAATCCATAGTCCACACCCCCACTGCCGCTGGCATCCACGGAAGCCGGATGGCCTAATCACCTGCTTATGTGCTCATACGCCCAAAGAATGGAGCACAAAACTAACGTCAATCCTCGTCCTCCGACTCAAGCAGGTAGTGTACATCCATAGCTCATAGTAAATCTGAGCTATCAGGGCATCAGCGAAGGCAAAAATCTGTCTGTACTGCAAGATGTCGCACACGCAGTCTAGCAGTAGCAATGGGAATCTCCCACCTCCTGAGTCTGGCAAGGCAAAATAAGATATAGCCATCTGAATCAGGGCTATCCGCCTGCTCCGAGGGCTATCCTGTCTGTACTGTGAGGATATCCTCACTGCCCCAGATACTATCTCCGAGTCATCTCGATTCTGTCTCTCTAATCGCACTAGGGCTCCGCTCACGCTCTGCTCTCGGGGTGTGATCTTAATCGTGTCCCCGTGAATCGGTGAATCGGAGGATCCGTATACATCCTCATGGGTGATGGTCATCTCACCCGTCCTAAACCAAAATGTGCACGTGTGGCTGTCCCACCGTCGCACTAATGCCCGCATGAGCTCCACATCCCGTGGCACTCGCCTGTAATATTCCGAAACCCCGAGCCGGCTCGCTCTAAATGCTACCAACTGCATCGTCACATCGGGAAGGATCGTCTCCAATAGCTCGGGATGGCATCCTCATATGAAGAGCCTCTCGTGCTCGCATCCACGACATCAAAGGCATAATTAGTCTCTTATTTTCATAAATCTCATCTTCCAAAACAATAACATCCAAAACAAGAAGGAAATACTAAAATATTTCAATCGGCGTCGATTTGGTCAAATCGGCGTCGTTCATTCTAGTCGGCGCCGATTAATACCAATCGACGCCGATCCAAACCAATCGACGCCGATTATACCAATCGGCGCCGACTGCCAGGCCAGGCGTAAACCAGACCCTGGCCTCCCATACGCATGAAAAATCAAACAAAAAATAATAACGACGAAGGGGTTCGAAAATGATCACTTACCCCAGGTCGTGTCCTCCTGCGCTTCTGTCCGCTCCCAGAGGCTTCCATTGTGTTCAAATCTCAAATCTATCTCTCTCTGAATCAATCGTCACGTTGAAAATAAATCGTTTACGTTTTCCGTTCGCATATTTATATGCGTCTGGATTGGTCGACGCCGATTGTTTTGGTCGGCGCCGATTAGTTTGATCGTCGCCGATTTTTCATGTCTGTTTGCCATAGTGTTGATACTTGGATTTCTCATCTATCTGATCATTGTTGTGTGCTGAATCTTGCCTTTTGGCGCATCTTTTAGATATCCTTGTCTATTTTGGGTTTGTTCCTCAAGGTGGGACACTCGTATCTTTCGGCAACTTAGAGTTAAACGGGTTCCAGAGGCACTAACGTCATCCGATTTATCGACCGTCTAGTTCTCCCTACCAATGTGTCTCTCTTTAGATGCTGACTATTTTGCAGTTCTCCTTACACTCATGGGTCTGTAGGAACTAACGTCGTCTCACGAGGAGACCGGCTAGTTTTCCCTACCAATGTGAGTTCCTTAGGTTGCTGCCCTTGTGTTTATTTTTATGCGTCCTCAATAGTGGATTCTACTCAGGCCTATCCGATTGGGGGCATCCTGCATTTTCCATCTACCTCTTTCAAACTCGGGATCGTCTGTTCTATCATCCATCCCATCCCTAGTTTGAGGGGGATCACATCACCACAAATTCTTCTCTTCTTCCATCTCCTTGTTTTTGTCTCATAACCTTGCTTATCGCAAGTTACTTGACAAAAAGGGGCAAAATGTAGACACCTAAAATTGGTTTCTCAATTTAGTGTCCCTCACATTCGTTTTTAGGTAACCTGGGGCACGTTCACGTCACCAACTATCCCCTTGGGATATTATCCAATTTGTGATTTAATCACTTATTCCAAATTTAATTCATCACATCACATCTTACCCATGAGTAATTAAATAATTAAATATTTAATTACGCTTCTTCCCATGCATCTTAATCACTTATCTACCCCAAATTTATTCTACCCATGTATCGCATCCATTTTTAATCTTCCTAAGTGGGATATTTCCCATGGGCTCGGGATAAGTCTTGTCTTTCTTGAATCGATCAATTTGGCCATCTCGGGAGTCTTCTCCGCGATCGGCGCCGACCCATATGGTCGGCGCGATTTTCTAGAGCGGCGCCGATTATAAAAGCAGTCCATAGCTCGGTTCTAAGGACCGAAAGAGACTAACGAGAAAAAGAAAGCACTTACGCACGAACAGAGAGCGAGAAAGATTCAGTTGCAAGAAAGAGAGATCTTTTAGCATCAATTGTCTCGCTTAGGGAAAATCCTGTCCTAATCAATCTCGAGAGGAGCACCGTTACTCGCCGTATCATATCAACATCATACACCACCATCTATCATCTAATGACTCTGTTTCAGCAAATCTCTCCATCTTTGGCACATCTTGCAGACTACGTTCACCTTCCAATCCCCGAATCTCATCGCACAGTCCCCCGATTGGTGATCGCCTTGATTGACACTTCGATCTTATCCGACGCCGATGCGATCGATCTCCCTGGATCGACGCGATCACATCATTCGCCGCCGATTCTACCTGGATCGACGCGATTTCCGCTGCGAGACAGTAAAAGGTCACATGTAACACAAATCCAAAGATTATTTCAGCCCCTTTTTCGTACTTTCGTGCTTAGATTCTTCATTATTCTTCGCAATCGAGAAAATCTAGTCTTTATTTACATCTTTTATCATGTATGCTTCTTTTCTTTATTGAAAACGTGGACTGACATCCGCCAAGGAAGTTTATCACTTCCCGGACCCGCTTCTCGGGCAGTCCACCCAAATATCTTCTAACGCCATCTTTTTCTGTCAAGCACCGGTGTTTTGCAGGTTACTCGGATCTATTGTGTAAATTGCTCGTGTGCGCCCGTCTTGTCTACATCGGCTTCCTCATCCGTCTACATCTTCATCAGGTATCGATTTCATTGAGGTTTTTCAGGGTTTTTGTGCTTAGTTTGGTGCATTAACTTGGACAGGTAACAAGCGCGAAATTCTTGAACTACTTGGGAATAAATTTGTAACACCCACATTTTACACACACAAATACAACACACATAATAACACCATAATTTTATTTTATTTTGCTTACATTGCTCAATACATAACATCACATATGATCAGTTAGGATAATGTATAACACATGAGACGTTTGCATAATGATGGATCCACATAAACAACATGATAACATCATATATACATCGAGGCCACATGTCCAAAAATGATAAAATTATAACCATGGCCCACTACAATATACACTTATTCACAAGCACTTCCCACAACACATCATTGTTCATGGTGAAATATTTATTACAATCCTATTTTATATTAGTTGGCTATAATTTTTTAAAGAACACATAACATGGGACCCTTAGTTGACTATAATTGATCGAAGCTATCCCATTCTCAAGGATACATTTTATTATTTCATTAGCATCGTTGTTTAATCCATATTTATGCAAACAAAGCATGTGATCATGCATCATATTTGGTTTTTTGATTTATTAGGTTGTTGTATTAGTCGTGGAGCTCTACTTTATTACATTCATTTTATGATCACATTTGACATTTTAGTTGGTTTTGACATCATTCAATGGCATACCATTTTTTTGTAGCGGTCATTCCTTAGTTTAATCTTATTTACCCTTTTACTAACTACATTTACATGGTTACTTTGGTCTTGTATTTAACATCATTTTGGAACAAATGTAATTCCTATAACACTTACGTATATTCGATGTTTAAATTTTACCTTTGCTAGACAAGGGGAACTATTGTGAGATCAAGGAAGGAATTATTAGGATTTAAGGGTGATTTAGATTCAAGATAATTCTTCCCATAAAAATCCTTCCATCATAGTACCCTATTTTTCTTATTACAGTTTTCTATAATTCAACAATTAGTTTAAGTAGATTTAACAATTACATGTCATAAATTTATTCATTTATTTGTTATATAAGAGTTTTTGTTGGCTCAAATGCTTGATTTCTCTAAGAATAGTTCATATTTTTCTTAACAACAAGAGAATTCCTAAATCAATTATGAAGACTTCAAGCATAACTTTATTCCTAAACAATATCTTATTTACTCTTGTTTCCCATTACTCTTACATGGTTAATTTGGACTCTTATGGGCATTGTTTTAGAACAATTGTAATTCAAATAACACATAATTTACACTTAGGGATTTAAGACTACAAGGAGTATGACCTCACACAAGAAAAAATATTTCATTAATATTAGACACGAAATAGTAAGTGTATATTGCAAGAGGGATATCCCAAATAATCTTATGCATTACAAAATCCTCCTAAGGACCTATTTCAATTGTTGGGTAAATACGCAAGTAATTCAAACGTAGTCTCCACTCACATAATTTAGATCTCACAAGAGATCAATCATAGGTACAACCACCAACTATCTTGCAAGGATTTGAAAACCCACTAGGGTACTAAGGGAAATTATGCACAAGGGGGTTAACTTATTCATGATATGGTCAGACCTAAAACACCTAGACATGATCACCTCACTTGTCCCAATATGATAGGTTTCACAACATATATGCACCACATCATAAAATATAAAGGAAATGGTCCCTAATAAGATGCCTTAGGTGCAAAGAATGAAAATTATTAATGAGACCGAGTAGTTTATTAACACGATCAATGTTTTATACCATGGAAAAAGATTCAAATGGGAGGAGGAAGTACAATAGGAATTATAACTTGTTATTTTATTTTTGTTAGTTTTGATGAGAGGAGATTCTACCTAGCATTGTGGTTGTTAAGGAAATAAACCAATAATTAATATAAAAAAAGATTAGTTTAATATCTTTATAACATAGGTACAACATTGAGTACAACTTCACATCCAATTCGACACTATAAAATATAGCCACATTGGTATTCCCTTTTCAAAATATACAAAGAAAAATTATTCGAACAACAATACATATCATTATTCTATGGTAATACATGTATTGCAAGATGAATATAACTTTACAATGACAACTCATTAATTACAACATATCACATCCAAAAATTCCTCTTGTTTAGAGTACCTGTAACCAACATTGTGTCAGTCCTAGGACTGAGTATGGAAATCCCTACACTCAATCATAAATTACACACATCCATAATTTCAAACAATCAGAATAGACAATAGAGAGAGATAGAGATAGGGAGAGAGAGAGAGAGAGAGAGAGAGAGAGAGAGAGAGAGAGAGAGAGAGAGAGAGAGACAAAAAGTAAGGGAAACAAGAAGAAAATCTAGGATTCATTTTCTTTTCAAATCACCGTAACATCTCGTATCTAATTTTCTTTTCATTTCAACTCATATACATTTTGACCTGTTGGTGCTCATAATAGTTTTGCCCCATTTTACCTTTGAAATCCATCGATTTACGACCTCTGTCATTTTCTACTTCCCCATGTTGTTCTGGTTCATCTCTGTTGCCATTTTCAATCGGTTCCCGGGTCGAAGATCACGAATGGGTCCATATTTGTCTCCTCGTTTCTGTTCCTTTGAAAAGGTCTATAATGTGGGTCTCATGTTCTCTATTCACTCAAAAACTCGGGCTCTCCAATTGTTTCCATTTTCCACATCGAATGATTTCTGTCGTTGTTTTTTTGCCTTGAATACTTGAAGAAAGATGAATGGATGTAGCTTTGAGGAACACATTCAAGCCTTGTAACATTTCTAAATTCTCTGTCTTTGGAGAAAATTTCATTTCGAGACTCAAATGGTCATTTTTAGTATTTTACGGTTTGACGGGCATTTGTCCTGGTCAAATTTACATCCTTGCATCGACAGGGGACGTGGACTCTATTGGTTGGACGTGGCTCTAATTTGGGTACTTCAAAAAATTCTATGAATAGCCTCAACTTAAAATTTTTCCACGTGGAGGAACGACGCTCATTTGAAGATTTACTTTTTGGTTTGGCCTTGGAGTAGTGCCAGGAAGACACGTGGAGGCTGGACGTGTCTTCCCATACTTAGTCTTTTTAAATTTTTTTTTTTTTGGAAGGTCCGAGACATGTGGAGGAACCGTGCATGTTTGGGGACCGTCCCTTAGGTTTCATTTTAAAGAAGCGCCAGGAGGACACTTGGAGGCCTCCGCTCACTTTGCATTTTGCTTAGACTCCTCAACAGCCAAAGGAGATCGCCTCGATCGACACATGGCGCCCTCCGCCGAGCTTAAAGCATTCAAATAAATTTTACCGGTTAAAGAAACGTGGCGATCCGCGCTCTTTAAAAGTCTCAAATTTTGGGGACCATCTCAAGGTGTGCCATTGTGACACGTGGTAGTTTGAAAAGTCAAAAGGGACAGGAAGTGGACCATCGAGGGCAACTTAGAATTTTTGCCTCTTATTCCCAAAAGAGTTAAAATGTCAAAAATGGCCCCTGAGCCCGACAAAGGATCACTCAAAGCTTGCTCTAGTCAACAACGGAGGTGTAGAACTTCAAAGGAAAAGTGTGAAATTTTCCTTAGTGGGAAAAGGAGTTAAAAGTATAAAAGGAAGCGGGGTTCCGCTTGGACCCACATTGGAGACTAGAAATAGAAGGGCGGAGTCTGCGGGGGAAACTTGGAAAAATTCCTTTTCCAAAAGGGGGTCAAATGGCAGAATTTGTCCACGATTCATTTGGGACCCACCTTAGGACATGTGTCAGGATCATTTCTCAAGGGAAGAGGTGCGGAGCAAAATGTGAAATTTTTACATTTTTTCAAAGGGTCGTAAAAATTCAAAAGGAAGCCCCGAGCCCGTTTTTGAATCTTCCACGTGGACGACCCAAATTCAAAGTAGAGATCAACAAAAGTTGTGTGTCTAAATCTGATTTTCCCCCCATTTTTACTGAAAAGCTCCTGGAAGTGTGAGTCTTCATGATTTCTTGTTATTTCCTACACGCTAAAAAGAGAGGAGAGTTAATTTTGATATCTAAGTTTGGTGGGGGAGATCTGGAGACATCTTTCGCCATTAACATGGTCCGACTATCGTGCTCGATCTGATTTATCATTTTTCTTCTCCCAAGCACGCAAGGAACCATATTTTATGATTAGGGGTGGAAGTGGTTGGCGAATAGAAGGAAGAGTGATTTTCCAGAGGAAGGAGTTGAATGCGGGAGATATTCGAAGAGATCTGCCCCCTGAGCACCTGGTGACTTTTTGGAGATTGGATTATGGGAATCGTGATCGTGATCATGGCAAGCACTGGTAGCACTCAATGTCTATATTTTTGGGGGAAAAGGGGTCTATTGTAAATGTTATAAATGGCACAAATTTATCATGCAAATAGTTGGAGTGTTAGGGGTCAGGACTGATTTTTCTAATAGAAAAAGTTTGATAGAGCCCATCTTTTGAGAAGCCTGTATACCTCTTTTGTTTTAAATTTGATCATGTCAAGGTGGTTGCGAGTGTACAACCATTGAAAATCTCCAAGATTGTTCTAGAAACTTTCCCCTGCTGATAAATTTAATCAAACTTGAGTTATTCTGTGCTGATCTTGAGAAAAATGTGTCTGTTTCATCTCTGAATGTATGCGAGTACTTTTTCTTGTTTTTGTTGCAATCTTGTATTAAAATTTGATTCAATCACACAGGTCTCAATCCTTGTGACAGTTTAGTGGCATCTGTAATTTCATTTCTCAGGAGAGCTTTCATCTGGGAGTGAAATAAACGATTTAAAATCACTTTTCTTTCATCTGTTTGACAAAGATTATCTATAAGCCTCTGGGTGTACCTTAGACATGATTTGGCTTAAATCTTGATGCTTTGTTGAGGCTTTCTAACTCAAATTTTCATGTTAGAATCTCATAGATTGTATGAAAAGTGCTAATGTGGGCCTCCATTGAAGCACATATTCTAGTTAAAGAAACCTTTTAGCTATTTTGTGGCATTTTGTTGGTTTAGTTTTCCATTTTATAAAATCTCTCAAGGATTTGGTAAATCAAGTTCACTCTGCCTCATCTTCCACCAAAATCCAATTAAAACATCCAATCTTACCCGTATTACCCCTTTTTGTCCTGTGTGTATACTAATGCATATTTTCTATTACTAAAACATGCAGAAACAATCAGGATTCCAAATGTCTTTAGTAACCCATGCCTTGTTTTGAAAATATCTCCATAATCTAGAAGTGACAACTCGTGATAGCGATTTGGTGTGTTGATCATATTTTTCCAAGGTCTTCTCTATCAAATTTTTGTAAAAGAAGGATTTACCAACATTCTTCAATAATGGAGGTTACACAATAGGTTCTCTTACCTTTGTTGAAAGGAACAACCTAAAATAGTTAGGATCAGATCACATCTTTTTAAGGTGGTACCCACTCCTCTTAGGGCTTGAGTGCCAAAAAGTCGAGATAATTGCTTTCCCAGCTACAAAACAACATATCTAATCATCTATCTCGCTTTTGAGTTTCTTGTCAAACCCATGATGTTGCTTGGCCTTTTAAGGAGATTAAATTTGGGTACCAACATGGTTCTAGCTCCGTTGCCGGGGAGTTTAGTTCATACTCGGACCACTGTGTGTATGCAACATTTCCAGCTTCTCTACGAGTTTTTTTCACTAGTATCACTGATAAATTTTGGTAGAGGAAGATTAGATTTTTCATTTCTAGTTCCTAGTGCTGAAAAATATTTGGACCGATCATATTTTAATGCATTTGCACAACTAAGGTGGAAATCCTTAGTGGCGAATCCTCGTTGATTTGATTCGATAAGGACTAGTGTCTCAAAACTCTGTCAAAGTAATAATTGTTACTAATATTTACAAAAGCTGGAAGGAAGAATATCTTTCTTTGTCGGGGATCCTTCTAGGACATTATTTCTGAGTTAGGAAAAGCAAAGTCGAAGGAAGCGAGAGCACTGAGAGTTTTGGGAGATCAATAGTCAAGAAGAGAGACCCCCATTCATGAAAGCGACCAGCCTATCATTGAATACTATCATTCAAGTGCTTTAGACTCAGGTAGCCTCTTTGTGGAAATTAATTCTCCAACCGGAGAAGAGCCTTCATTTGATTTTGAAAAGTTTGCTTCCCATTCTACCCTTGTCTTTTCAAAAGTTGGTAGGGATTTCCAAGAAGCAAGGCCTTTAGAGGGTATCCATTTTGAAAGCTATACTCCTGTATTACAAAGATCCCCTACCCCTTATCAATTTGTTTCTCCCCCAAGATCACCTCCTCGAATCAATATGGCTCAACCCAGAACTCCATTTGTTGTAAACACCTTTGGGCCTATAAATTTTGTGGGAATGGCTGGTTATCCAAATGCAGTACCTCAAGATGTAAGGAACAAATTACCAAACTTCTAGGGAAACAATGCTATAAGCGGAGATCAACATCTAAAGCTTTTTCTCAATATAATGGAAGACTTTGAGATTGAACATGAAGATGTATACATAAAATTGTTTATTCACACTTTAGAAGAGGATGCAAGAGGACCTGGTATAAAGCATTTCAGATAACTCTATTGATTCTTGACCGAGATGAACAATGCATTTAGATTGCAATATGGTGATAGGAATGACCATAGGTTTCTTCTATCGAGTTTGAAAACATTAAGAATAATCCCAATGAGTTAGTACATGATTTAAACACAAGGTTAATAAGACTTTGAGAAGATTTCCTGTTAGCTTGGGGCCATGTGATGAATCATGTTTGATCAAATACTCAGATGCATTTGATAAAAAGGTTGCTTACTACTTGAGGAACAAGAACCCTACAAATTTGAGGCAAGCATTCGCTATGGCTCTGAAAATAGAGAATAATATCAAGGAAATTGGAAAACCTCCTAAGAGGGATGGTGTGAAGCTAGTTAACCCAGAAAAACCTCAAACAAGTAACACCGTTGATTTGAGGAAGTTGTCAAGACTTTGGAAGGAGCTATCAAAGAAATTTCCTACAAACTAGCTCGAGATGAGAAAGGAATTGGGCAAAGCTCACAAGGTATGCACAATTAACAAGGCCAAGACAGATTTACAAATCATTAAAGATCGATGATAGAGGGAAGGGACTGTTGGATTTGGAAATAGGCAGCCCCAAGGTAGGAAAAATAAAAAGGTGCTGATCCTTTGGTTGCTAGAGTTCTTTGTTGTGGAAGAAACAAAGGTCATTGATTGGTGTGACAAATGTTTCTTTCCCCATGCTCCTTGTGAAGAAGATCTACAAGAGGAAGAAGAAGCTGATGATGATAATGATGATGATGTTTTCATGGTGGGTTTCTCCACCAACTCACAACAAGGGGTAACCTCAACTGAGGTGATAAGTGCTAGAACTGCTGCCACTTTTTAGGACTGCATTCGAGGGTACCTATTCTTCCTCCCTCTCACACTTTAGAAGTAGATACTGTACAAAATTTTGAGTTGCCCAATAATGACTTTGAATATTTAAGGGCTTTAATGATAAATAAGTATGATGGAGGAATCCCATCTGAGGAAGATGGACAGTTATTGATGAATGTTGTTGTTTCTCAAGAGAAGGAATATAACACAAGAAATAAGGTTGTCAAAGGGACAGGGCCTCAAGCCAAGCCAAAAAGCTCAATTACTTTCAAACATTCCTAAAGAGTTTTCCAATAAAGATGCATCCGCCAAAAGCCCTACTATTCCAAACAAAAATCATACCCCTCCTCATACCCAAGTTGTCAAAAATCATGTACCACCTAATGAGTGTGTTAGCTTTCCTTCCAATACTACCTTGCCAAAGAATGTCCCATATGATATTTCCCAAGTCTTGAGTCAGATAAAGATATTAGGTCCAATTGTTTAGTTGCTTAGGATTCCTGAGCACAAGAAGAGGGCATTGGAGTATTTTGGATTGAAAGAAGAGAAGAGTTCCGTAGGCAAAAATGTAAACATTGTGGAGACTCCTCCAGTTATTGAAGATTTAGAGACACCACCAGTGTTGGAGGAACTAGGTGAACCACTTGAGGTTTATTTGGAGACATCTTTGGTGGACTCTCGATTAAATGTGGATCCGTTCTTCACCACTTTGATCATAAAGGATAGACTACTCCAAAGCTGCGTATGTTTGACTCGGGGCATCATGCAATGTCATGCCTATGGAAGTCATGAATGAGCTGAATATTAAAGCAACAAAAACATATGGGAAGTGCACTACCGCCATGGACTCTAGAGAAGTGCTAGTTGTGGGATGTGTGAAAGGTTTGGTGGTGTAACTTGTAGCTTACAGGTAAAAATTTAAAACTTGATGTTGTCATTGTTGATTGCCCAACCAAGTGGGGTATGCTATTGTCAAGAAAATGGGATGCAAGTGTTGGTGGGAGTGTCCAAATGGATATGTCATATGCTACCATTCTAGTCAAAGACATCTTTGTCGAGGTTATATGGAGAGAAGAAAATGTTGCACCTTATTTAGGATCCCAACAATGCGTCCTATGAAGTATTGTACACAAATGTTTATGCTGATAATTTTATAGGATTTCCTAATGGAAAGGAGCACAAGATTGAAGAATGCAAGTGTCTTGAGCAGGCAGACTCTCCTTGGAATCTATTGTTTGATGGAGCTTACTCCAAATTTGGAAATGGTGCTGGTGTTATTTTGCTTTCTCCAAGCGAGGAAAAGTTTGTTTTCTCCTTCAAGCTTAATTTTGAGTGCACTAACAACATTGCTGAGTATGAGGCATTGTTGTTAGGTTTAAGAATTACTTGGAAATATGGTGTCAAGAACATTATTGTCAAGGGAGATTTAGAGTTAGTTGTCAAATAAGTTAGAAAACTGTATGCCACAAAGAATCAATGAATGAAACAATACAAGCATGCTTTGGAATTTCATTAAGATGTTTGATTCATTCAATATTGTGTAGCATGACAGAAAGTTCAATGATTTTCCGAGACAAGATTGCAGTGTTGGGATCGCGGTTTGATAGTTGTACAATGTCCCCATATTGTGAATATGATGTTGAGGTGTTGATAAGACCCTTTGTCCTTCCTCGACAATATTAAAAAGCGGCGGTTTTTGATGATGATGCTCAGATCAGAAAATTTATGTAGAACAAGGGAGAGTTTGCTGATCAATGCATTGATTGGGATCCAATGGTGTGTGTAGCAAATGGAAAAGAAACCTTATTTGGCAAGGGCATCATCCAACTAAAGACTAATACCATTCATAGACGGTTGGTTGCTTTTGAGTCAAACTTTGATAATGTTGATTGCATTATTAATAGACATATAACAACATCAAGGGATGTTGAGGAGGATGACCTTGGCACAAGGGAGAAACCAATGAAGATTTGGTTAAGCGTAATCTCAAGAAGGAGGAAAAATAGTCATACATCCAATTGTTAAAAAATACCAGGATTGCATGGCTTGGACTTATTCTCGAACTAAATGCATACAGAGAGGATCTGTTTCAACATGAGATTCCCTTGGAGCCCGATGCAAGGCCATTTATGAAGAAACAAAGACCAATCAATCCAATCTTATCTTCTAAAATGCAAGAAGAACTGAAGAAGCCAATAGATGGAGGGATTATTCAACCCACAAGGTATTCTTCTTGGGTTACAAATCTAGTACCAGTAAGAAAGAAGAATGGTGATATCAGGTTATGTGTGGACTTCAGGAATATGAACAAAGCATCAATGAAGGATAATTATCCTTTTCCAAACATGGAGAACATGTTGTAGTTAGTGACTAGTTTTGAAATGCTTTCTACCTTGGATGGTTTCTCTGGTTATAACCAAGTTGTGGTGAAGGAATCAGAAAGGATCCAGATAGCCTTTACTACTACTTGGGGAACATATGTGTATGTCAGGATGCCCTTTGGTCTGATGAATGTTGGAGCCACTTTTCAAAGAGCAATGGATGTTTCTTTTTCTAGTTACGTCAATGAGTTTATTATTGTTTACCAAGATGATGTAACAATGTTTTCTAGAAAGAGAGGTGATCACTTGCTGCACTTGGAGAAGATGTTGATAAGATGTAGAGAATATGGCATCTCACTCAATCCAAAGAAATGCCATTTTGGAGTGCAAAAGGAAAAGTTGCTTGGTCACATTGTGTCATAAGAGGGGGTGATGATTGATCCAGAAAGGGTAGAGGCCATCAGCAAGGTCCCAATTCCAAGAACCAAGAAAGGAATTCAGTCCTTCTTTGGGCAGATAAACTTCATCATAAGATTCATATCAAACTTTGCTGAGTTAACCATTCCAATCACTTCCATGCTAAAGAAGGACCAGTCGTCAAATGGGAGGAGGTTTCCATCCAAGCTTTCAATGGAATCAAAGAGGTTTTGAAGCATGCCCCAGCTTTTAGTAGCTTTAGACTAGGGTGGATTCCATGCCAAAGATTTATCACCGATTTCATGCGTACATGGATATGCAGGATGCAAGAAAGATGGTGAAAAGGCGATGTGTAATTCATTATTTATTATTGTAATTTATATAGGTCATTGTAAAAAGAATATATGTATAATGTAGTATTTTGTTATGAAAAAGTTATATTTAAAATTTGCTAATATGTATGAGATGCTATTTTTAGGGATATCTTAGGAAATGTGCATTTAATCACGGAGTTCAATTTGATTTATAATTGCGTATGGTAAAAGGGGGGTTATATATATATATATATATATATATATATATATATATAGTAAATGAATTTGAAGTTAATATATTGTAATGCATTTTAGTGTTCAATAAACGATTAAATAATTAATGGATTGTATTCTTAACTGTAAATGTAGTAAAGATATATAATCGAAACACTTAACCCTAGTATAATATTTGTGCGTAACATGCTTTCACATGTGATCCTTTTTACCATAGAAGAAACTGAAAACCGTAGAATGAAATTAAACTTTGCACTCTATGGAACCTCCTAGGTTAGGTAAATAAGAGCCCAAGAATGGGGTTATCGCCTTAGTCACTATGTTTAGTGACATCGTCATAAACCTAACACATAGGAGTGACGCAATAAAAATTTATCTGGAGTAAGTAGAGCTAAATCTTCCTTCGTACCCTAGTGGATTACCTTGTCTTCCAAAGATAGATTTAGAATTAGATTTCTTCATCAAATGAAATTTTTGTGGGATCCAGATGACATAAGGGAGCTAGGGTAATAATTGTACTATCACTTCAAATCTTGTTAGTGATTTCTTTAGATATTCTTAGCTAAATGTCTTATCTTTGGCTAGATCTTCTCAACAGAAAAATATTGGATTAATAGATAGATGGGTGGGTTTCCTAACAAAGTCATTCCTAAGAAGTAAAAAATTCCTATGATAGATGTCAACCCAAATGTTGATAAAGTTAAATAATATTAGATATTGATAAATTAGTCAGTAGTGGAATATGAACAAAAACATAAACCAAAATGCTAGATATAAGACAGAGATGCATATATGATCTAAATGCATACAAGTTAAATCAAACTTGGATGGGTTGATGGTGACCCAAGGTGCAGAGAAACAGTTGATGGAGACCGAGGCGGGATGAGAACAATATGTAGAATAACAGTTTGTAAGACCTCATGTAGCTGGATTTAAGCTTAAGGAAAAACATTGAAACAAGCTAGATTTGGATCTAATTGAAAGGATGTAGGAAAATGATTAAAACTAACGATAAATGCAATAAAGGTAGATCCATTTGACGGTGGCTAGGTTGAGTCGGTGAAAACTAGGGATAGGAAGAATGAATTTGAGATGATAGAAAGGGTATAATGATAAGATCTCGGAGGATGAATGGATGTGGAAACATAGAGATGATGGTTGGGGATCCGAAAGGTAGAAAAGGTAAAAAAATGGAAGCTTGGTGTACGATGAAAAAACTAGTTTGAAGGTGACTAGGAATGATATAGGCTTGGATGAAAATGGATGAGTTAAAACGAAGACCTTTAAATAGGAAACAAAAGGATGAGAAGGTTGAGGTGGAGTTCTTGATAATAGCTGAACCCGCACAAGATATTAGTGAAGAATATAGATGATAAAATTGCAACAAAGAAACAAAACATGAAAAGGTGAAAAATATCTTCCAAAATATCCAAGGTTTAAGAATAATATCTCCTTGAGGACTCCAAGATGGTTGTGGTAGCTGCAAAGATACTCAAGAATGAAGGCAAGATCGCAAGAAGTCTGCAAGATTCCAAAATTACATCCTAAGAAAAGGAGGGGTAGGGGAGGCTTTATAGGGTCGAAGATGACCTAGATGGGTCACCACCGATTGTGGGGATCCATCCATTTAGTGGAAAAGAAAGAGCCCATAAGAGGCAAGATTATGGTTTAGAAGGATTATGATAAATGAGGGTTTTTACGATGAGTAAATGAGTATATGGAGGGTAGAAATTATGAAATAAAGGCCACGAGAGGTGAAATCATTAAATGGTGGCCTAGAAAGGATAGAATAGGATATTTCATAAGAGGAAATAAATTTAATGAGTATTTATAATTAACTAAACATGATTAGGGATGAATAATAGATGAATAATTATGGAAAATAATGGTAGGTGGGATAAATTGAATTTAGGAGGGAAGAAGGGAATTTGAAAGGGAAGATAGGTATGCATGAAAAAGATGATAAAGAGTGAACTGGAGGTGAAGGGTAGGGATACCAAAAATAGGTGTCTATAATATGTTAAGACTTACGGCCACATGCAAAACAACTTTCGTACATCAACAAAGCTCATGATACCGCATAATAACAAAACCTTGTGTTTAACTAATGTTCGAGAATGTGTTAACAATGCTATATGCCAAGTGAAATGTGTTACAAGATGACAACAAAAAATATCAAAATAACAACCGATAACAAGAGTGCATGTTTAGTTGTCATCTGGGAACATGTTGGCAGGGTTGAACGACAAGGGAAATGTGTTACCAGATGAAAAGAAAAAAATAGAAGATGTCGAATGGTAAAAGTCATGTGTTTAATTATCGTACGAGAACATGTTGGTAGTATCAGATGAGAACATATATGTGTTACAGGAAGACAACAACCAAATCTTGTTTTGCTTCAACATGTTGATGCTATCGTCCGTTAACATTTCATACTTGTTGTCTCGAAAAATGGTTTTATTTACATTCGACACCATTCTGTGCTTGTCATTTGAAATCAACACAAAAATACGACATCAACCCCTAATGAGTTAAAAAAGCATCAATTTTCTATTGTCATGAAACCCTCCTTTCCTACATTTGAAAACTGCGAATTATCTTTTTGGTAGATTAACCACCCATTATATAATAATTTTTTGGAGGGGAGATCTTAAAATGAACCCTTTTAAAAGTTCAAAAACATGTATAACATTATTTTTGTTCTCTGACCTTTGAACTTGGATAAGCTATAAATTCTTCTTTGTCATCTTATAACTCTTCTCAGATAGTTTTTTTGTTCCTTACGCCTTCGTCTTAGTCATTCCATATGTTTTTAAGGATTTTCATCAAACTTGAAGAAGTCTTCTTTTTTATAATTTTGTGGAATACTATTTTCTTGTTATGCGGTTGTTAAATTTTTTTTAAAAATATTTATTGCATTGCATCCTCTCATGGATTGTTCTTAGTGTTTTGCAACCTCTCTACTAAAGTTTGCATAACTTGTATGAAGGTTTTTATATTTGGTCTAGAGCTACAAGTGTATTTGGTTAGGATCTAGCAGTCTATTTGGTCCAAAGCTGGTAGTATATTTGGTCCGAAGTTATAGTATAAGTGGTCCGGAGCTATAAAATATATGTTTTTATTGCATTTTTGACCCTTGCCGCTAGTTCCTTGAGTTTTTCAGCCTCGTTTCTTGGTTCCCATACTTTTTTAAGTGTGTTTATTAAATTTGCAAGTCTTTAATTTTTTTCCTTGATTTAAATAAGCCCATGTTATAAGCGTAACTATTATAAACCTACAAATCCCTTTTTTTCAAAATTGCTAGGTTTTTTTAATATAAAAATGGCTCGTTCATCAAACTTTTCTATGGATAAATCTCATATTTAAAATGGATGTAATTATATTATATGTAGAACAAGGCTTAAATTTATCTCGTATAGATAGAAAGCTATAGGATTTAATGCGTGGTGTTGATAAATGACCTACAAAAAGAAAGCATACACCTAAAAACTTGAGTATATTATGTTATCCATATTTCACTCCCAAGCTAAATATCGGATCTAATCATGACACCACATAGAAGGAACTCGAGAAAAATCATCCATATCCTACAAATTGGTCACAAAAAGATTGCATGGAAGTGGTAGAGGCCAAAAAGATCAAAGGATCTGTACAAAAATAAAACGATTCTGTCGGGTAGTTTCTACATCTTAAATCCATTCTCCAAGTTATAGGCGGGAAGAAGTATAAAATAATAGGGTCAAACAAGGAGGGAAGATGCTACAGAAGAGCCAAAAGTAAGATGAAAGAAGAATGACGAAGATTCGCAGTCCTCAGGCTCGAAATGGTTCAAGAAATGGGCAAAAAATGACTAAGTATGGAGAAGGTAGTGGGAGAGGCCACGTGTTCTAACAACGCTTCTCCAAAGGTGAATCCAAAAAGGGAGCTCAAACTTGCACCGGCCCTCCATGTAGAAATCGGTCAAATAAAGTTAAGGGGCGGGCATAAAAGGCTCAAAAATTGGCTAAGTATGAAAGTGTAACCAGAGAGTGCCAAGTGTCAGTGTAGCGCATCTCCAAAGGTGGGTCCCAAGGCAGAGAACCAAATGAGTGTGACCTCGCCATGTAGCCCAAAGTCAAAAGGAAGCCCCCAAGCCCATTTTTGAATCTTCCACGTGGACGACCCAAATTCAAAGTAGAGATCAACGACAAGCGTGTGTGTCTAAATCTGATTTTCCCCCCATTTTTACTGAAAAGCTCCTGGAAGTGTGAGTCTTTATGATTTCTTGTTATTTCCTACATGCCAAACTAAGAGGAGAGTTAATTTTGATATCTAAGTTTGGTGGGGGAGATCTAGAGACGTATTTCACCATTAAAATGGTCTAACTATCGGGCTTGATCTGATTTTCTATTTTTCTTCTCCCAGCACGTAAGGAACCATATTTGACAGATTAGGGGTGGAAGTGGTTGGTGAATAGAAGGAAGAGTGATTTTCCAGAGGAAGGATTTGAATGCGGGAGATATTCGAAGAGATCTTCCCCCTGAGCACTTGGTGACTTTTTGTAGATCTGATTCTGGGAATCGCAATCATGATCATGAAAAGCACTGGTAGCACTCAATGTCTATATTTTTGGGGGGAAAAGTGGTCTGTTGTAAATGTTATAAATGACACAAAATTATCGTGTAAATGGTTGGAGTGTTAGGGGTCGGGACTGATTCTTCTAATAGAAAAAGCTTGATAGAGCCCATCTTTTGAGAAGTCACTGAGAATCCTGTATACCTAATTTGTTTTAAGTTTGATCATGTTAAGGTGGTTGCAAGTGTACATCCATTAACAAGTTCTAAGATTATTCTAGAAAATATTCCCTACCGACAAATTTAATCAAACTTGAGTTATTCTATCTTTGATCTTGAGAAAAATGTGTCTGTTTCATCTCTGAATGTATGCGAGTAGTTTTTCTTGTTTTTGTTGCAATCTTGTATTAAAATATGATTAAATCACACAGTCTCAATCCTTGAATGCAGTTTAGTGGCATCTGCAATTTCATTTTTAGGAGAGCTTTCAACCGGGAGTGAAA
This sequence comes from Taxus wallichiana var. yunnanensis, assembly GCA_018340775.1. Classification (NCBI taxonomy): domain Eukaryota; kingdom Viridiplantae; phylum Streptophyta; class Pinopsida; order Cupressales; family Taxaceae; genus Taxus; species Taxus wallichiana. The sequence goes on along the minus strand of CM031243.1, from coordinate 501,020,627 downwards.
TAAATGATTTAAAATCACTTTTCTTTCATCTGCTTGACAAAGATTATCTCTAAGCCTCTGGGTGTACCTTATGTGTGATTTGGCTTAGATCTTAATGCTTTGTTGGGTTTTATAACTCGAGCTTTCATGTTAGAATCTTATAGATTGTATGAAAAAGTGCTAATCTGGGCCTCCATTGAAGCACATATTCTGGTTAAAGAAACATTTTAGCTATTATGTGGCATTCTGTTGGTTTAGTTTTCCATTTTATAAAAGCTCTCAAGGATTTGGTAAATCAAGTTCACTCTACCTCACCTCCCACCAAAATCCATTTAAAACATCCAATCTTACCTGTATTACCCTTATTTGTCCTGTGTGTATACTAGTGCATAATTTCTATTACTAAAACATGCAGAAATAATCAAGATTCCAAATGTCTTTAGTAACCCTTGCCTTGTTTTGAAAATATCTCCATAATCTAGAAGTGATAACTCATGAGTATCAGATTTGGTGTGTTGATCATATTTTCCCAAGGTCTTCTCTATCAAATTTATGCAAAATAAGGATTTAAAAGCATTCTTCAATAATGGAGGTTACAAAATAGGTTCTCTTACCTTGGTTGAAAGACACAACCTAAAATAGTTAGGATCGAGATCACATCCTTTTAAGGTGGTACCCACTCCTCTCGGGGCACGAGTGTCAAAAAGTCGATAGATTGCTTCCCTCACAACAAAATGACATATATAATCATCTATCTGCCTCGAGTTTCTGTCAAACCCATGATGCTACTCGGCCTTTGAAGGAGATTAAATTTGGGTACCAACACGACCCATTTGTATTTTTAAAACCTAATCAACAATTTCATAATTATACGTAGAAAAGAAAGGGAAGAGAGAGAAAGTATGAATTTCATTTTCCTTTCTATTCCACATATCATAACCACATACATTATCGAATTTCATTTCATTTCCAATCCATGAACATTTATAACTCATTTATATTTCTAGAACCCGGTCAAAAGATCAAAGTTACTTCTAGAAAGAGAAAAGGGAAGAGAGAGAAACATCATAATTTCCCAAAAAACATTCATACAATAGTTATATCAATTCATACTCTATAATGTGTGGAGATGATATGTACAAGGTTCCAAGGTTAGTTAGGAGTCAACATAACCCTTAGAAGGCATGTTTAGCTAAAGTTGTAATTTTGGTGCAAGTTGGACAAAACATCAAAAGTGCATACAAACTGGGATTGAAAACACTTGGTTTAACATGAAGTTTGAAAATTCCAACTTACTCTCTCATATATAGAGAATTTATCGTGTCCAATGAAGTTGATTATGATGAGTAGAGCTCAAGCTAAGTGATAACCATAAGCGAATTTGGTTGTGTTTTATTAAAATGACCATGTCACCATAAGTGATTGATAAGCGAAGGGGGTTTAAGAATATGACTTGAAAGAGCATTAAATGATTTCAAAAACCTGATTAAGGTTCCCTAAGGTGTTACATGTCACCTGGGTCATGAAAGAGCTTCGTTTTGCGGTACATTTCGGTGTGGCGCTTCATAAACGTAACTTTAAAAATTAAAGTTTCTCTTTGTTTTTTTGTGGATGTTGATGTTTTGAGATTTCACGTCAAGGAAATATTTTGTCTCTTATCATTCAACATTTCATTTAAAAAAATCTTGAAATGATGAAGAAAAATTTAATGCAAGTGAAAAGGGGAAAACCATACCTTTTTCACGAAACTCGTGATTCCCACATTCGACAAGACCCCAACAACTTCGGGTATCCTTGAAATAGCTTGCGAGAGAACATAATTCCTCCATTTGTATCCATATCTCATTAAAAAGTTCTTTATTTTGCATGAGTTAGAAGTATAATAGTAAGGATGAAATATCTTCTCCTCATCACTCTCCAAGAGACCATATTCCTTTAAGGCATTTTATTATTCACATGGCTGAAAAGACACCCCTTGCTAGAGTATTCTCCCTGCTTAGATCCCACTTCACTTAGCGGTGCTTAGATCCCACTTCACTTAGCAGCGCTAGTATTCCCCTCAACACCCTCTCTTGATAAATCTATTTGTAATAACCCATAACAATTATTGTAGCCTATGCGACTAAGTTTGGTTAACGGGCCCCCATTAGAATTTACCATTCCACAACCTTTTCAAGCACCGAAAAATTTACATTTGCTTGAATTTTTTTAAAGCTTCTCAAACAAAGGCATTTTGTGTATATCCTGCAACCTTGGCATTCCATAAAAATATTTATTTAGAGCATTCGACAAATAGTTCACATGCCATGTTTATGTTCCCACATTTTTCATACATGTAAACACAGGCACTTCTGAACTATCCTGATTCAAATCCCCCTCCTTTAAATAAGGTGGAGAATATGATAGAAAACATGAAACACTCCAATGACATCTCGTTGATTTCATTTGGTGAAGTGGTGGCCAAGGATAGAATGTAGAGGATTTCACGTGAGAGGAAGATCGAAGGAGATAAATCTTGCAAGACATGCATGGGATAGAGGAAGGAACTTCCAATATCTTAATAAAACCAATCGTGCTACTTAAATTAGCTTGAGATAAAGAGTAGGAGAATGAAGTGGTGTCTAACGTTCACTATAAGATTGGTGTTGCAAAATGTTGTAGTGCACACAACACAAGTGCTCAACAACGAGATGAAGCAAAATGAATGGAACAAGAAATTACACCTTATTGGAGCACTTCCAAATCCCCAATCTTGTTACTTCTAAAATTTAAATAGGAAATTCTAGAGCAACATCTAGACAACAAATTTTGTCATACGATAATAACGTGGGAGAAGATGAAGTGGGCTTCCTCAACGGACCATGAACATTTAATTATATATTGGCACATTCTACCACACTCTACGAGATGGAATTTAATAGGATAAGATATAATCCTCCTCAACTTGGTCTAGTTGATAATGAAAACCAGCAAGGGCATGATATTGCTAGCAGATTTGATCAATTTGTGACTGATTATGAGGACCACATGGAAGATTCAAACATTCCTAAAGATTTTTCCAATAAAGATGCATCGCCAAAATCCCTTCTATTCCAAACAAAATCATACCCCCTCATGCCCAAGTGTCAAAAATCATGTACCACCTAATGAGTGTGTTAGCTTTCCTTCCAATACTACCTTGCCAAAGAATGTCCCATATGATATTCCGTAAGTCTTGAGTTAGATCAAGATATCAGTTCAATTGTTGAGTTTCTTAGGATTCCTAAGCACAAGAAGAGGGCATTGGAGTATTTTGGATTGAAAGAAGAGAAGAGTTCCACAGGCAGAAATGTAAACGTTGTGGAGACTCCTCCAATTATTGAAGAGTTAGAGACACCACTAGTGTTGGAAGAACTAGGTGAACCACCTGAGGTTTATTTGGGGACATCCTTGGTGGACTCTCAGTTAAATGTGGATCCGTTCTTCACCACTTTGATCATAAAGGACATGAGACTACTCCATAACTGTATGTTTGACTCAGGGGCATCATGAAATGTCATGCCTCTGGAAGTCATGAATGAGTTGAATATTAAAGTAACAAAAACATATGGTAAGTACACTACCATGGACTCCAGAGAAGTGCCAGTTGTGGGATGTGTGAAAGGTTTGGTGGTGCAACTTGCAGCTTACCCGAGTAAAAATTTAAAACTTGATGTTGTCATTGTTGATTGCCCAACCAAGTGGGGTATGCTATTGTCAAGAAAATGGGATGCAAGTGTTTGTGAGAGTGTCCAAATGGATATGTCCTATGCTACCATTCCATTCAAAGAAATCTTTGTCAGGTTATATGGAGAGAAGAAGATGTTGCACCTTATTGAAGATCCCAACAACGCATCCTATGAAGTATTGTACACAAATGTTCATGCTTATAATTTTGTAGGATTTGCTGATGGAAAGGAGCACAAGATTGAATAATGCAAGTGTCTTGAGTAGGCAGGCTCTCCTTGGACTCTATTGTTTAATGAAGCTTGCTCCAAATTTGGAAATGGTGTTGGTGCTATTTTGCTTTCTCCAAGCGAGGAAAAGTTTGTTTTCTCCTTCAAGCTTAATTTTGAGTGCACTAACAACATTGCTGAGTATGAGGCACTATTGTTAGGTTTAAGAATTGCTTGGAAATATGGTTTCAAGGACATTATTGTCAAGGGAGATTCAGAGTTATTTGTCAAACAAAGTCGAAAAGCGTATGCCACAAAGAATCAATGAATGAAACAATATAAGCATGCGTTTGGAATTTCATTTAGATGTTTGATTCATTGAATATCGTGCATCATGATAGAAAGTTAAATGATTTTCCTGACAATCTTGTAGTGTTGGGATCATGATTTGTGATTGTACAATGTCCCCATATTGTGAATATGATGTTGAGGTGTTGATAAGACCCTCTGTCCCTGACAATATTAAAAGCGGCGGTTTTTGATGATGATGCTCGAGATCGGAAGATTTCTCGCAGAACAAGGGATAGTTTGCTAATTAATGCATTGATTGGGAGTCAATGGTGTGTGTAGCATAGGGAAAAGAAACCTTATTTGGTAAGGGCATCATCCAACTAAAGACTAATACCATTCCTAGAGGGTTGGTTGCTATTGAGTCAAACTTTGATAATGTTGATTGCATTATTAATAGACATATAACAACATCAAGGGATGTTGAGGAGGATGACCTTGGCACAAGGGAGAAACCAATGAAGATTTGGTTAAGCATTAATCTCAACAAGGAGGAAAAGTAGTCATACATCCAATAGTTAAAAAAATACTAGGATTGCATGGCTTGGACTTATTCGAACTAAAGGCATACAGAGAAGATCTGTTTCAACATGAGATTCCCTTGGAGCCCAATACAAGGCCATTCATGAAGAAATAGAGACCAATCAATCCAATCTTATCTTCCAAAATGAAAGAAGAATTGAAGAAGCCAAGAGATGGAGGGATTATTCAACCCACAAGGCATTCTTCTTGGGTTGCAAATCTAGTACCAATAGGAAAGAAGAATGGTGATATCGGGTTATGTGTGGACTTCAAGAATCTAAAAAAGCATCAATGAACTAAAATACACCATTATGGAGAAGCATGCGTTTGCCTTGCTAAAAGCAACAAAGTTTTCGGGCCTTACATTCTAAGTTCAAAAGTTGTTGCTTATGTTCCCCATACCATGGTGAAGGACATCTTGTCGAGATGGAGGTCTCAAGCAAAATATGTAGATGGGTGAAAAAGTTGCAAGAATATGACATGGATATCCAAACCACAAAGTTGGTGAGAGGTTTGGGCTTGGCCAAGCTTATGGCTAAGAGCAACTTGTAGAATATTGAGGTAACTAAGGTTGAAGAAGAAAGGACATGGTGTTTTTGAAAATTTGATGAGTTTTGAGTGGTCCAAGGATGTGATTTTCTATCTCGGACATTTAAACTACCCGAGTATTTAAGTAAGAACCATAAAAGAGCTCTTAAGTTGGCTTCCTAGAAATATGTCATTGCTGATTATGGGTTAGCTTGGAAAACCCGGAGGGAATCCTCTTAAGGTGCATTATCGAAGATGAAGCCCCCAAAATAATTTTTGATCTCCATGGAAGAATTTGTGGGGGAATTTTTTTGCTGCAAGATTCATAGCACACAAGATAGTGAGGGCTGGTTATTGGTGGCCAAATCTCTTTAAGGATACAACCTTTTGGTCGAGAAGATGTGAGAGTTGTCGCATTTTTCCGGAAGATCGAAAGCTTCCGGCTCCCTAACTTTGTAGCCTATATCAATTGAAGCCCCATTTAAGCAATGGGGAATGGATTTCATTGGTGAGATTTCAGACCTTTCAAGTGCTGGCCATAAGTGGATTCTTGTAGCCACCGATTACTTTACCAAATGGGTGGAGGCAATCCCCACCAAGAAGGATACACACCAAATTGTCATGGACTTTGTGCTAAACCATATCATTTGCGGGTTTGGAGTACCAGTCAAAATTGTAGCTAATAATGCCATGAGTTTCAGAGATAAACCTCTAGTGGCAATGTGCAAATAATATGGGATCGACTTGACATATGCCTCTAATTACAATCCCCAAAGAAATGGACAAGCTGAGTCTAATAATAAGAACTTGCTGAAGATTATTAGAAGAACATTAGAGCTAAACAAGAGAAAATGGGGTGAACAGTTAAAGTTTGTTGTCAATACTATTTGATATAATCACTTTGTTAAAAGAGCCACTAGAAAAATTCCATTTGAGTTGGTGTATGGAACTCGAGCCCCGCTACCCTTACATATGCAATTATCCTCATATCAGTTCATTCAAAAGCGGAAGATCAAGAAGTAAGTCCTTATGATGCTCGCATTAACTAGATTGTTGAACTTGATAAAGAGAGGAGGGCATCCCACCGAGACATGTAAAGTTCGGAGAAAAGTCAAGAAAGCTGTTTGACAAGAAGGTCACTCCCAGAGCTTTCAATATTGGAGATCTTGTGCTCTTGTGAGATAGCAGGCATGAAGATAAGGGAAATCATGGAAAATTTGACTCATTATGGATGGGCCCTTACTCCATTGATATTAGAATTGGTGAACATACCTTCTTCTTGAAGGACTTGGATGGTGAAATTCTTGAATTGCACTGTTAATGGAAGGCATTTGAAGCATTTCTTGGATTGATTCCCCAAAATCAAGGTAAACATCTCTTATATAGTGTATAGTGTGTTGTTTGTTTCGTACCTTTTTGCTTTGCTCGTTTGGGTCCTTGGTGACTGTTTTTGTGGGTTTCTCTGTTCATTTTGAAAGATGGCTCTGTCTCCCCGCTCTATAAGTGACTTCATTTCCCAATGGATATTTTGGAACTTTGTCTACCTTTGTTCTTATGGTACTCACAGGAGTGCCCATCCCCAGTCGGAGCCGATGTTGGTGCTCGTAATAGTCTCACCCCATTTTGCCTTTGAAATCCATTGATTTACAACCTCTATCATTTTCTACTTCCCGTGTTGTGCCTGGTTTGTCTCTGTTGTCATTTTCAATCGGTTCCCGAGTTTAAGATCACGTATGTGTCCATATTTATCTCCTCATTTCTCTATTCCTCGAAATGGTCTATAATGTGGGTCTCATGTTCTCTGTCACTCAAAACTCGAGCTCTCCCATTGTTTCCGTTTTCCATGATTAGGATTTCCTGTCCTTGTTGTTTTTGCCTTGAATACTTGAAGAAAGATGAATGGATGTAGCTTTGAGGAACACATTTGATCCTTGTAACATTTCTAAATTCTGTCCTTGGAGAAAATTTCATTTCCGGGCTCAAAAGGTCATTTTTCGGTATTTGACGGTTTGACGGGTGCTTCTCGAGTCAAATTTACATCCTTGCATCGGCAGGAAAGTGGTCTCTTTTGGTTGGACATGGCTCAATTGAGTAGTTCAAAAAAATCTATGAATAGCCTCAACTTAAAATTTTTCCACGTGGAGGAATGACGCTCATTTGAAGATTTTTACTTTTTGGTTTGGCCCTACGGAGTAGCGTCGGGAAGACATATGGAAGCTTCCGCCGGGTCTTCCTATACTTAGTCTTTTTTTTAAAGTTTTTTTTGGAAGGTCTGGGACACGTGGAGGAACCGCGCATGTTTGGGGACCGACCCTTAAGTTTCATTTTAAATAAGCGCCAGGAGAACACTTGGAGGCCTCCACTCACTTTGCATTTTGCTTGGACTCCTCAATGACCAAAGGAGACCGCCTCGAGATCGACTGACACATGGCGCCCTTCGCTGAGTTTCAAGCCTTCAAACAATTTTTTCTGAGCCAAGACACGTGGCGAGCCCTCACTCTTTCAAGGTCTCAAATTTTGGGGACCATCTCAAGGTGTGCCATTGTGACGTGTGGCAGTTTGAAAAGTCAAAAAGGGTGGGCAAGCGGACCACTGCAGAGGCAACTTAGAATTTTGCCTCTTATTTTCAAAAGAGTTAAAATATAAAAAATGGCACAAGCCCGATAAAGGATCAATCAAAGCTTACTCCAGTCAACAGAGGAGGTGCAGACCTTGAGAGGAAAATCGAGAAAATTTTCCTTTTGTGAGAAAATGAGTTAAAAGTATAAAAGGAAGGAGTTCCGCTAGGACCCACATTGGAGGCCCGGAAACGGAAGGGCGGAGCTATGGGGAAAACTTGGAAAAATTTCCTTTTTCCAAAAGGGGGTCAAACGGAAGAATTTGTCCACTTTTCCTTTGGGACCCACCTTAGGACACGTGTTAGGCTCATTTCTCAAGGGCGGAGGTGTGAAGCAAAATGTGAAATTTTTACATTTTTTCAAAGGGTCGTAAAAATTCAAAAGGAAGCCCCCGAGCTTGTTTTTGAATCTTCCACATGGACAACCCAAATTCAAAGTAGATATCAACAAAAGCTGTGTGTCTAAATCTGATTTTCCCCCCATTTTTATTGAAAAGCTCCTGGAAGTGTGATTCTTCATGATTTCTTGTTATTTCCTACACGCCAAACAGAGAGGAGAGTTAATTTTGATATCTATGTTTGGTGGGGGATCTGGAGACGTATTTCGCCATTAAAATGGTCTGACTATCGGGCTCGATCTAATTTTCTGTTTTTCTTCTCCCGAGCACGCAAAGAACCAGATTTGATAGATTAGGGGTGGAAGTGGTTTGTGAATAGAAGGAAGAGTTATTCGCTAGGGGAAGGAGTTGAATGCGAGAGATATTCGAAGAGATCTACCCCCTGAGCACCTAGTGACTTTTTGTAGATCTGATTCTAGGAATCCCGATCGTGATCATGACAACCATTGGTAGCACTCAATGTCTAGATTTTTGGGGGAAAAGGGGTCTATTGTAAATGTTATAAATGACACAAATTTATTGTGTAAATGGTTGGAGTATTAGGGGTCGGGACTGATTTTTCTAATAGAAAAAACTTGATAGAGCCCATCTTTTGAGAAGCCGCATAAGAAGCCTTTATACCTCTTTTGTTTTAAATTTGATCGTGTCAAGGTGGTTGCAAGTGTACAACCATTGACAAGCTCGAGATTGTTCTAGAAACATTCCTCTTTGATAAATTTAATCAAACTTGAGTTTTTCTGCAGGCCGATCTTGAGCAAAATGTGTCTGCATTTCATCTTTGAATGTATGTGAGTACTTTTTCTTGTTTTTTGTTGCAATCTTGTACTAAAATTTGATTCAATCACATAGGTCTCAATCTTTGTGACAATTTAGTGGCATCTGTAATTTCATTTTTAGGAGAGCTTTCATCTGGGAGTGAAATAAATGATTTAAAATCACTTTTCTTTCATCTTGTTTGACAAAGATTATCTCGTAAGCCTCTGGGTGTACCTTAGACATTATTTGTCTTAAATCTTGATGCTTTGTTGAGGCTTTCTAACTCAAGCTTTCGTGTTAGAATCTCATAGATTGTATGAAAAGTGTTAATGGGCCTCCATTGAAGCACATATTAGTTAAAGAAACATTTTAGTGTTTCGTGGCATTCTTCTAGTTTAGTTTTCCATTTTATAAAAGCTCTCAAGGATTTGGTAAATCAAGTTCACTCTACCTCACTTGCCACCAAAATCCATTTAAAACATCCAATCTTACCCGTATTACCCCTGTTTGTCGTATGTGTATACTAATTCATAATTTATATTACTAAAACATGCGAGATGCAATAAGGATTCCAAATGTCTTTAGTAACCCTTGCCTTGTTTTGAAAATATCTCCATAATCTAGAAGTGACAACTCGTGAGAGTCAGATTTGGTGTGTTGATCATATTTTCCCAAGGTATTCTCTATCAAATTTATGCAAAAGAAGGATTTACCATCATTGTTCAATAATACGGAGTTACAAAATAGGTTCTCTTACCTTGGTTGAAAGGCACTGACCTAAAATAGTTAGGATCGGATCACATCCTTTTAAGGTGGTACCCACTCCTCTCGTGGCTTGAGTGCAAAAAGTCGGATAGACTGCTTCCCAACTACAAAACACCATATATAATCATTTATCTACCTCGAGTGTCCTAACAAACCCATGATGCTACTCGGCCTTTGAAGGAGATTAAATTTGGGTACCAACACAACCCATTTGTATTTTCAAAACCCACTCAATAATTTCATAATTATCTCAGAGAGAGAAAGGGAAAGAGAGAGAAAGTATGAATTTCATTTTCCTTTCTATTCCACATATCATAACCACATACATTATCGATTTTCATTTCATTTCCAACCCATGAACATTTATAACTCATTTACATTTCTAGAACCAGTCAAAATATCAAAGTTTCTTCTAGAAAGAGAAAAGGGAAGAGAGAGAGACATCATAATTTCCCAAAAAACATTCATACAATAGTTATATCAATTCATACTCTATAATGCATGGAGATGATATGTACAAGGTTCCAAGGTTAGTTAGGAGTCAACAGAACCCTTAGAAGGCATGTTTAGCTAAAGTTGCAATTTTGGTGCAAGGTGGACGAAACATCAAAAGTGCATACAAACTGGGATTGAAAACACTTGGTTTAAGTTCAATCATGAAGTTTGACAATTCCTACTTACTCTCTCATATATAGAGAATTTATCGTGTCCAACAGGAGTTGATTATGACAAGCAGAGCTCAAGCTAGCGATAACTAAGTAAGTTCTAAACCTGGTCGTGTTTGATTAAAATGACCATGTCACCATAAGTGACTGATAATCCAAGGGGGTTTAAGAATACGACTTGCAAGAGCGTTAAATGATTTCAAACAACTCGGTTAAGGCTCCCTAAGGTGTTACATGTCACCTGGGGTCATGCAAGAGCTTTGTTTTGTGGTACGTTTGGGTGTGGCGCTCCATGAACGTAACTTTCAAAATCAAAGTTTTCTCTTTGTTTTTTTGTGGATGTTGATGTTTTGAGATTTCACGTCAAGGAAATATTTTGTCTCCTATCATTCAACATTTAATTTTGAAAAATCTTGAAATGATGAAGAAAAATTTAATGCAAGCGAAAAGGGGAAAACCATACCTTTTTCATGAAACTCGTGATTCCCGCATTCGACGAGACCACAACAACTTCAGGCATCCTAGAAATAGCTTGCGAGAGAACATAATTCCTCCATTTGTATCCATATCTCATTGCAAAGCTCTTTATTTTGCATGAGTTAGAAGTATAATAGTAAGGATGAAATATCTTCTCCTCATCACGCTCTAAGAGACCATATTCCTTTAAGGCATTTTATTATTCACATGGCTGAAAAGACACCCCTTACTAGAGTATTCTCCTGCTTAGATCCCACTTCACTTAGCAGCACCAATATTCCCCTCAACGCCCTCTCTTGATAAATTTATTTTTAATAACCCATAACAATGATTGTAGCACATGCGACTAAGTTTGGTTAATGGACCACCATTACAATTTACCATTCCACAACGTTTTCAAGCACCCAAAATTTAAATTCGCTTGAATTTTTTTCAAAGATTCTCAAACAAAGGCATTTTGTGTATATCCTGCAACCCTGGCATTCCATGAAAAATATTTATTTGAAGCATTCTGTCAAATAGTTCACATGCCATGTTTATGTTCCCACATTTTACATACATGTAAACAGGCACTTCGCAACTATATCGATTTAAATCCCCCTCCTTTAAATAAGGTTGCGAATATTATAGAAAACGTGAAACACTCCAATGACATCTGTTGATTTCATTTGGTGAAGTGGTGGTGAGGACAAAATGTAGAGAATTTCACGCGAGGGAAGGCTGAAGGAGACAAATCTTGCCGGACATGCATGGGATAGAGGGAAGGCACTTCCAATGTCTTAATAAAACCGGTCGTGCTACTTAAATTAGAAGATAAAGAGAAGGATAACGAATTGGGGTCTAACATTTACCATAAGATTGGTGTTGCAAAACGTTGTAGTGCACTTGCAATACAAGTGCTCAAGCGAGAAGATGAAGCAAAATCAATGGAACAAGAAATTACACCTAACTGGAGCACTTCTAAATCCCCAATCTTGTTCTTCTTGTTCTTTAGCTTACAACCATAAAACAACGGCAACAATAGTATGTAAAAGTAAAATGAATAGATATTAGGAATACAAATTTATCTCGAGAGCATGGTTGATTTAACCGAATGTGGGATTATTTTTTTAGGACGGCTAAAAGCGAGCTCCCTTGACACATGATTCCCAAAATCATGTCACATTCTTCCATTCTGCGATTATCCAATCGTTACTAAATTTGCAAGTTAACTAGTGTTTCCATGGGTAACATCTCGGACCTCAAATAAAAGTGCTTGTATTATTATTATTATGCAAGGAAAATGACGAGTTCAGCACCTTCCCTAGAACTTGCAACTCCTAACAAGGTGGCTTAGTGACCACAAAGAAGGGCATTACAAAATGCAAACATTAAATAATGCATTGCAATGTAGAAACCAATAAATACATAGAACAATATATGCACTTTGCACTACATTGTGATTGATGTCATCTTGTCACTTTCCTTACTTAACATCACTCCATCTTATCTCAAACATTATCGAGAATCTAAACAACAACAAAAGAGGAAATATTTCCATCTTGAAATACCTACACACAACAAAAGGTGCGTTACACTAATAGCCTCTTAATGTCATCATGCTAGTGTCCATCCTTACTACTTCTCTACCTTAGTTAAATCATCATTGAAATAAACGACAAGGAGAGGAAATATTACTACCATTGAATAAATGCAAACATTAAATAACGCCGCTTGATGCAGAAAATAATAAATATATAAAACAACATATGCACTACACTACCTTGTGATTGATGTCATCTTGTTAGTTTCCTTACTTAATACCACTCCATCTTATCTCAAACATTATCAAGAATATAAACAAGAAAAAAAGGAAATATTTCTACCTGAAATACCTACACATGACAAAGGTGCCTTGCACAACTAGCCTCTTAATGTTATCATGTCGGTGTCCATCCTTACTACTGCGCTACCTTAGCTCAACCATCATTGAAATAAATGACAAGGAGAGGAAATATTACTACCATTGAATAAATGCAAACATTAAATAATGCACTACAATGCAAAAACATTAAATACATAAAACAATACATGCACTGCATTACCCTGTGATTGATGTCATCTTGTCACTTTCCTTACTTAATACCACTCCATCTTATCTCAAACATTATCGAGAATATAAACAGGAAAAAGAGGAAATATTTCTACCCCGAAATACCTACACACGACAAAGGTGCCTTACACAACTAACCTCTTAATGGCATCGTGTCGGTGTCCATCCTTACTACCGCTTGATGTCATCTTGTCACTTTCCTTACTTAATACCACTCCATCTTATCTCAAACATTATCGAGGATATAAACAGGGGGAAAAAGAGGAAATATTTCTACCCCTGAAATACCTACACACGACAAAAGGTGCCTTACACAACTAACCTCTTAATGGCATCGTGTCGGTGTCCATCCTTACTACCGCTTGATGTCATCTTGTCACTTTCCTTACTTAATACCACTCCATCTTATCTCAAACATTATCGAGGATATAAACGGGAAAAAAAGAGGAAATATTTCTACACTTTGAAATACCTACATGAAGCTACACACGACAAAAGGTGCCTTACACAACTAACCTCTTAATGGCATCGTGTCGTGTCCATCCTTACTACCGCTTGATGTCATCTTGTCACTTTCCTTACTTAATACCACTCCATCTTATCTCAAACATTATCGAGGATATAAACGGGAAAAAAAGAGGAAATATTTCTACCCTGAAATACCTACACACGACAAAAGGTGCCTTACACAACTAACCTCTTAATGGCATCGTGTCGGTGTCCATCCTTACTACCGCTTGATGTCATCTTGTCACTTTCCTTACTTAATACCACTCCATCTTATCTCAAACATTATCGAGGATATAAACGGAAAAAAGAGGAAATATTTCTACCCCTGAAATACCTACATGAAGCTACACACGACAAAAGGTGCCTTACACAACTAACCTCTTAATGGCATCGTGTCGGTGTCCATCCTTACTACCGCTTGATGTCATCTTGTCACTTTCCTTACTTAATACCACTCCATCTTATCTCAAACATTATCGAGGATATAAACAGGAAAAAAAAAGAGGAAATATTTCTACACTGAAATACCTACATGAAGCTACACACGACAAAAGGTGCCTTACACAACTAACCTCTTAATGGCATCGTGTCGGTGTCCATCCTTACTACTGCTTTATCTTAGCTCAACCGTTATTGAAATAAAAGACGAGGACAGGAAATATTACTACCGTTGAATAAAGTGTCATCATGTCACATACTTGGCTTAGTACCGCTCCACCTTAGCTCAAGTACCATTGAAAATAAAAGGGCCATTCATATCACTCTCAATCTCCTCTTAGTACCGCTCCACCTTTTAACTCAACATTAATTATTTTGTAACAAAAGTCAAGGAGAGATGTCATCATGTACCTAGGGAGAATAACATTTGAATTGCAATACAGCCACCAGTCCGTTGGATCCGATCGAAAAAGCATAATTTAGAGCATCCTAACCCTTCCACCATCCACGGCCCAGGACTCTCCTATCTCCAATGTTAGTTTTGAACATCAAGTGAGGGGAGTAAATAGTATTAAGTATATATATTTGTGGCAGAGTCGTTCTACACCTGAACAACAACGTCGGCAGATGGGAATTCTCACTATTGGCAACATGAAAAGGGCGTGTTGACAAGAATCGATTTTAATGAAAAAACTCAATTCAGAAAGATAAAGATCGTGTGGTACCCCTTTACACGAAGTTGCCGCTTCATTTCCTGTTGTTTTTCAGTAGTGTGTTTTGTTGGAACACCGTTTATCCATGGCGCGGCTCCCTAGCTATTGGTTGATCAATTGTGTAGTCCTGATTAGCATGATTCTTCAGCTTGTGTTGGCATTTGGGGGTTCGCTCAGACATCGCAGCTCAACATTAATTCTGCAGTTGTGTTTGTGGTTGTCTTATATTTCTGCGGATGCTGTGGCTGTCTATGCCCTGGGGACGATGGCACATGAATCCACTCACAGTAGGATGTACGGGGTATGGGCACCGCTGCTGCTCCTGCATCTCGGAGGCCCTGATACCATCACCGCTTATTCCACTGTTGACAACGAGCTGTGGAAAAGGCATCTGTTTAACATGGTGTATCAGGTCTCAGTTGCAGTCTATGTAATATACCTATCCGAATTGGAAACATATTTATTCGGTGCTGCCATCCTTATATTATTTGTAGGAGGTTTGAAGTATGGAGAACGAACTGTTTCTTTGAGATGGGCCAGCTTTTCCCAAATAGTGAACTCCCTTCAACCAATGTACATACATACGAGTTTACATGGGTTGCTTCCATGCGACTACGTGGTTATGGGTGTAAAACGATGGGCCGAACAGGAGCAGACAACAAAAAAACCTGTAACTATTGAACAGGTTTGGATATCTGAGGGTCGACAGGCAACTGACAACTACATCCTCTGTTTGGCTCACGCCTTGTTCAAAATGAATATGCGGAGGTACGTGAATCTGTATATTTTGAAGCAGATCGGAATATAGAGAATAGAGAATTCTTTATTAATGAAAATCTACGTCATTTACCCACTTCTCTCGAGATATTTCAAGTGATAGAGATAGAATTGAAGTTTATGTATGATGCGTTGTTCTCCAAATCAAGGAGCACAGCGTTCAGCAAATGGGGGTAATAATGCGCATTGTCAACATCTTTCTGTTGGTAGTTGGAGGGGGTCTTGTTTACAGAGCACTGGCCAAGGGACCGGAGAAAGATGAAGTGGACGGAACCGAAAGGAATGTGGCCTTCGTTGTCATTTCTGTAGCGCTGATGGCGGAGCTTCTTCAATTGTGCAGAATTATAGCGTCCGACTGGACGTTGGTCTGGTTCATTTGCATGCGTGTAGAGCATTCTGGTACTAAATTCTACGCCATAGCTGTCTGGCTGCTCGGCAAACTTCGGAGGTTTCGTGGACGTCATTATTGGATGAAGTCGATTCAGCAATACTCTGTTAAAGACACTTGCTCAGACATGTCTTCCGTTATATGGAAGGTGGCAAAGTTTCTCAGCATGACAGACTTTATTACGGACTGGTACACCAAATCAAATCCTATTGAAAATGAATTCAAACAGTTAATCTTTGATCAAATAAAATCTAAAATTTCACTAGGAAATTCTAGAGCAACATCTACACAACACATTTTGTCGTACAATCCTAACGTGGGAGAAGATCTGAGGTGGGCTTGCTCAACAGACCATGAACATTTAATTATATACTGGCACATTGCTACCACACTCTGCCAGATGGAATTTAACAGGATAAGATATAATCCTCCTCAACATGGTCTAGTTGATAACGACAGCCAGCAAGGGCATGATATTGCTAGCAGATTTGATCAATCGGTGACTGATTGTGAGGACCACATGGAAGATGACAACAGGGATGATGAGGTGACTGAGTATAAGGAGCACATGGAGATTGAGGTAGAGAGAAATGTTCAGCTCAGTAGGACGCTCTCCAACAGGGATGATGAGGTGACTCTGTCTGAGGAGCACATGGACATTGACAACCCGTATGATGAGATAGAGAGAAATGTTCGGCTCAGCATGATGCTCTCCAACTATTGTGCTTATTTGCTTGTTTCATGCCCTCAATTTTTGCCACTCCACCCAGAGATTGCAAGAATTCAGTACGTGGGTGTTCACTCTGAACTTGTTAGATATCTTTCCACCAATGATATTCAAAGCTTGAAGAACCTAACACGATCTACTAAATTAGGAGACGCTGCGAGATTGGCAAGGAGCTGCTGAATAAAGGAGAGGCAGAACGATGGAAAATATTGTCAGACTTCTGGGCTGCGGTTCTTATTAAGTATGCCTCTTTAAACAGGGCTGCAGTTCATGCAGACCATCTCACGGTTGGAGGAGAATTTCTCACACAACTGTGGGCATTGGTGGGTCATATGGGATGGAGACCAATACCAATGAATCAAAATAGTGATAACACGTGGCATCTTCTACCCATCACGTTAGGGACATGACAACTTGAATTTATATTGTCACTAGAACCAAATATTTGTGCCAATCTAGTTCAGTTTCCAAATGGCTTGTAGACTTAAAAACTAAGTAGTTTCTCCACTTAGAAAGCAAGCACGTTCTAATTTCAAAGATTATGTTGTGAATGTACTTGTCACTCGAATGAAGGTGTCTATGTGTATTTTGTAGTTGGGAGGTGTCTATGTGTATTTTGTAGTTGTGTCCCATAATCCTTATTTAGTCAAGAGTTTTATTGCAGATGTAATGATTATCCAATGATCTAGTTATAATGTTATCCAACAATCTACAAGTATAATGTAGTTGTTCATAGTAAAAGTCATTCCTTCCATGAGATGTAATGATTATCCAACATTCGAGTTATTATGTAAATTTGCATAGTAAAATGTGTTCCTTCCATTACTCACAATGGTGTAATCATGGCTTTGAACACGTTAAAAATTGTAGGGGTTTTTGTGTGCACTCAATTCCTCGTCTGTGTGGCCAAGGTAGTTAACATAAAGATAATTGTTGATTAATTGTTACTAAGTTAATTATTTATTTTTAATATAGTTGAGTTTATTTTTGCACAATAAAAGTCGTGCAACAACTATAGTTAAGAATAGAAATAGCCATGCTATTACTGTTGCTAAAATTAAATTTGTTAATATATCACTACTAGAAATAGACTCGTTTATCTACATTGTTATCCACAAAAAATTCTTTTTGTGGAAAATTTGTGAATTATCAACATTAAATCGATAACTTCTATTAAATATCATGTAGATTTTCCACAATTTCACAAAAAAATTCATTTAAATTTTCTAAATTTTCACATTCATGAAATTTAATTGTATAAAAATCACATTTTCTAATGTTTTGAAAAATATTTTCCACTATTTCCTTAAAGTAACTTTAAAATTTGTGAAATAACCACATTTGCGATTTGATTTTTCATATGATATATAAATATTAAAATAAAACTAAAAATGTGACAATGTATTATTCTAAAAGTATAATATACATGTATTTATGATTATTTATTACGTCAATTGATTCTAATTGTTTATAATCTATACAATATAATATATCATGATAACAAATGTGTATGTGTACACACAGAAAATTAAAAAACTTGATAAATATGAATAATCTACATTCCTAAAATCTATTATAGATAACAAATTACAAGATAAAACTAATTGAATCACTAATAATATCTATATCATCCCTCATTTTAAAATTGTGCTAGGGTTAATCATGTAATCAACAAAAAAATTATTGAGTAATTTACATTAAATATTAAGTAATAATTATGGATAATCAAGTGTCCTATAAATAATTAAAAACCTTGAAACATTATGTTATGAATTAAACTAAAATAATTATTTATTTAAAGAGAAAAACTTCGACTTAGTTTCAAATTAAAATTGTAAAGTCAAGAATAAAATACTAGTTTTACTATATATATATATATGATTGGTAAACTGAATAATTTTATTTGGTGATATACAAAATAACAAATATGAATAACAAAGAATATACATTGTTTAAAAATTGAATTAATTGTGGGTAATCCACAAAATTAATAAATTATATTAAATTAACAACCAAAACAAATAATTTGGCTAATAAATTCTAGTTATAGGTAATCACAACTATAAATTATTGTTTTTTCATAATCCATGACCATATGTAAAAACATATTAACACTAGTTTAAGATATTAATAACACTAATTTAAGATATTAATTATGTCTATTTTACAATAAATATTTATATTTGGCGATAATATAGTTTTCCCATTAGACCCACTTTTGAATTTTAACAACTTATTTTTATATATCAAATCGAAAAATATCAAAGACTTGATGGACACAAACTAAATAGTATTATATTTCTTACAAGATGTAAATAAATATTACTAAAGAGGATTCCAAATTTACTCAACAAAGTTACACTCTATAACTATATTGTTAGTTACATTTCATATCTATATTTAAAAATATTATAAGAGCGAACTAAAATTTACAATTGTTTTCCATTTTTATGTGGACTAATTAGTTTCCTAAAGTTTTGTTAAACTTTTATAAGAATGAATTCTCTCAATACTAATAATTTGAGTATAAATTTAAGTGTTATTTGAGACCGTTCCAAAACAATTTTTTTAATTATCAATTATTTTAGATTCTCATATCTAATCTCGTGAGAAATGGTTCATTGCTAAAGAGAGCAATATAAGATGTGGATAATAATCATTCGCTTATATTTATAATGTTATTTTTGGTGCTGAGATATTTAAGACACCTAAGCTGACACATGCAACCCCACCACGTTTTAAGAGGAATCTTCCTAAAATTTTGATCCAGTGCATGGTGACCCATGATTCTTGCGATATGCATCCACATTGGTGATCTTTATTAACGACATTTGTCATCATGACCCATGAATATCCATGTCCTATATTTGCATGTTGGCGATCCATGCAAAGGAACTGGCATATTTTCTCTATAAAATAATGTTTCTCTAACATATCTATATTCCATATTTAAAACTACTTTTCATTAATAAAATATTATTTTTATTATTAGATGCATATAAAAACGGGTTAAAACATAATTGATTTTTCATTTTCATTATGTTGTTAGAATTAGTATATATTATTATTATTTAATTTATATTTTTACAATTTATATAATAAAATTTACACAATAATTTTCTAAGTTTTTTAAATTTATAGTTATTACGCTATTTAGTATATAATTTGTTCAAAATCCTGTAGTTTTCTTATATACATTAATATTTATAATGTTATAATTTAATTATTTTAGTTTATGAAATTTATATAAATATTTGAAATTATATCATATAATGGAAATAAATATTATGAATATAATTATATTTAAAAGAGGATAAAGCCATGATATGGCTATGCATGCTTTAAAATTAGATTACATTATTTTTAAAAAGTAGTTATAATTTTTATAACATTGTCTATATTTTGGAAAGCATATAAAAAGTAGTTATATGAAAATCAATAAATTTTTGTAATTAGTGAATTATTATATAATCACGTGGTGGAAAGACTTTGTTGATCTATGTTTCTTCTTGGGTTGTACATAACATTTGGCTATGGCTATGAATTATTTGATTATTTCGGGTTTATGAATATTGAAGTTCTTTTATATTTCTTATTAAAAATATTAAATTGGTATTAGAGAAAGGTTTATGTTGTGATTATTTATTTCATATCTCTCTAAAAATCGATCATGGAAAACTCCAACTCTCTTCCCATCTAGAATTTAGAGGAAATGATTATGATTATTCGAGCATCAAGATTATGAATCTTTTGACATGTAAAGACTTATGGGATGTTGTGAAGCCGATTATGCAGAACTAGTATAACAACCATAGGTCAGCTAAGACCATTAAGGTCGGTCATAGGAAACTTAAAAGACATCTGCACACTTATATAAATCACTCTAAGAGACCATATAGGTTTGAAATAGATCACAACAACAAACAACACCAAGCCTTTCAATTAGGCTTAGAAACAAGCCTTCATCTCTAACAAATGCACAATGAACTCCAACGACACACATAAGTTTCACCAAATCTCCACAAGCTCCACATAACTCTCGGGAAAACCTCTCAACATTACCAACTAGCTCAAGAAACTCTGCAACCTCCATCACCATAATGAGAAACACCATTTGGAAAATAACTTCAAGTAGGTCTCAAGCACCTAAGAAATGGTCCCAAAAAAATATGAAACTTCACATAGTAAGTCACCTTGTCATGGAAAAAGCAACATATCAATGGAAATGTCTTGATTTATTCTATCTAAAAAACCCCATGAGAATCACCTAAACAAAGGACAAAGCACTCAAACAAACCAATCTATGAAGTTGCACTCGATAAAATTTCTCTATCACTAAAATGAATATTTCATATGGAGGAATACACACTAGCACACATGATCCAGCTAACCTTCTTTGCAAGCCTAATAGGGTTAATTAGATCGTGAGGGTTTCAACAAAAAGCACTTTTCTTGATCAACCAAAGAGCTCCATAACATCATATTAGTGTTCTATCACCTATCAATTACCATTGGATACTACTAAAACATGTAAAAATTAAGACACATCTCAAACCTCCATGACTAAGTCTTAGCCCTTAAGGCCAAAAGCGGTGGTGTAATGCCCCATTTGGCGTAGACTCCAGTTTCTGTCTCTTTTCCCTGATGCTTGATGTCGAATGAGTATATGAGTTCCCTTTTGATCATTAGGTATTTGTGATTTTTTTGCGAAGTAATTTAGTGTCTCTTCTTTTTGTCGTGTCTCTTGGTGCCGTCATTTTTCTTGTTCGTTGTTGAGGGTTCCCCGTAGTGTTGATTTCATGCATCCTCTCTTTAGGTGTATCGAGATCTCAATTAAGTGGTTTGTATAATGACGCTATCGCTTTAAGTTTTACAGGATTATTCAAATCCATTTTAGGTGTTAGGGTGTTTTAAAAAAATATATAGATATAAATAATTGGGTACCAATAATTATATATATATATATATATAATAAAATTTTATTTTGAATTAATTAAGCCTATCGAGGCCTCTATGCATGCTTTTATAACATGTTAGTGATGAATTTATTTGTTCCCAACCACCGACCCTTACAATTATTTTCTAGAGGCGTCATTGTTATTTTCTTGTGTACATGGTACAACTGACTTGTGTAGGCTTTCCTTATTGTTTATCATCATATTTAGATTATTTGGTTCTAGTGTCATATTGTAAAAGTTCTAAAGACAATTTTAAAAATATTTTTCCAAGTTATCTGGTCATATTCTATAAAGGGACCTAAATTTTATATTAATCTAAGTTTACATCTTTCCCCTTTGTCGACCAAACCTCAAGCGAGACTTTGTATTTAATAAAAACCTTTTTTGGTGAATTTGAATTACTTATCCACCGTGTAGTGCCCACTTATCTTCGAAACTTATTATATTTTGATTTCGATTATTGTTGACTATAGACATGGATATTATTGTGTCATTTTAGTTTCGCATGGTGTTAGATTATAGAGATATTCGATGATTGATGGATTACGATTCATAGTATGATTTGTGTGGATACTAAGAGACATTGAGAGACATGTTTATATTGATGATGATGATGTTTTGTTTGCATATATATTACTGACATTTAAAATTCTTGTCATCTTTGAGTAGGATTTAATAATTGAACTAATCTTGTGATCTTGCTGATATTAATAAAAGATAGAAGGCGAGATGTTGTTGAAATTATAGGCAAGTGATAGAACTGTTAGTCTAGATGAAGATTTAATTATATGTGGATGATTATTGATTTGTATGCGTATATTTTATCTTTGATGTTTTGATGTGGCCATGAGGCCAAAGGAGGTATTATTTGATTTTGCAGGTAATTATATCACAACAATCAAAAGGGGATTGAAGACCAACCACAGTAGAATATTGGATGGATACAACAATGGTCACCATGAAAACTTGTGTAATGTTGTTGTTTTGTTTTTGTTAGGGGTCCCCATGGGGGGAATGACCTCCAATTGTGACCAAGGGTTTTGTGTGTAATTCTTTTCCTTTTCTTTTATTTAATTGTGGAGTATGTGATTTAATTTGTGATGTAAATTCCTTTTTATCATTGTTGATTAATGTGCCTTAATTAAGTGAATTAATCATGTTTATTAAGTTAATTGTGGATGTGAAAAAGGGGGTCATTTATTAGAGTAGTTGGTCCTTTGAAATTTGTGATTTAAGTTGAGTGTATGTGACTTTGAGTGTTGTACACTCTACCTTACCTTGGAATTTCGGATTTGGGCTTAAGGGCCATTTTTGGAAGCTTGTGGGACAAGCTAAGCTTCTCTCATGCCTCTTAATTTATTATACCAACCCTACCTATAGATTGGGGGTAAAAAATAGACCCCATTAAGTGTTTTGTAAGATATAAAGTTACATTTATTACAGTTTTCTTACATGGGTTTTAAATTTTATCCTTAGATGGTGTGGGTTTGGATTGTGTATGTAAGAGGTTTATTATTCCTCTCAACCACTAATTTATTGTGCATTATGGTTGAGGTTTGACCTGTGATATGGAGTTGAGGATAAGTGATGTGACATCCTACATGAAGCCACATCATCGTCCTCTTTTCTTTTTCTATATATGCAAGTTTATTTGTTTTTTTGGGGGTTAATTCATTTCTTTTTGTGCTCTTGTATTTTTGGAGTTAGAGAGTTTTTAGAGTGTTTGTTGAATTCTTGGAGCTTGTTGGAGTTGGTTTAAGATTTAAGGAGCTTGGAGTGTGACTCTTTGATCAAGTTATAAAATGGAAAGGTAGGAACTATACATTTGTTTTGCTTGTTTCTTTTAAATTTGTTTATTTGTATGAAAGCAAATGGTTTTCATGCTTGTTGGGTTCATGGGTAGAATGCCTAAGTATGGTGTAGGAGAAGGCTATGGGGATTTTATATGTAGGTAGGCATAAGAGTTTATTTCACATTTTGGGAGGGAGTTGGGTTGGGTGCCCCACCTTGGATAAGAGAATGCTTGCATTTATTACTTGGTTCTTTTGAGGGAGACATAAGAGAATGTGGGAGGAATAAGAGGATATTGAGGGAGGAATAAGAGTTGTGTAGGGGTTTTGACATGTATTTTGGATGGTTTTAAGGTTGACAACTAATCCCATTGGGAGGAATAAGTGATTTCCCCATAGATCCTTGCTCCATTGGATTTGCATTTAAAACCTTATGTTTTTGAAAGTTGCATTCTTGTGATTGTTTTCTTCTGTTAAATGTGTGTTAAATGGTTGTGAAATTTGTATTGTGAGATTGAATCATTGTGTTATTTCCATGAGTTGGATCCATCCTTTATTGCATTATGGTTGGGGCTCGAGGGCCAATGAGAGGATAGCTCCTTCTCCTCGTTGGATTATTTGTTGGGTGAAGAGTGTTTCCTCTCCCCCATCTTTTTTGTTGTGATTAAAGTGAAGACTTGGTGGATATTTATGGAGATTTGGGATGTGGAGAATTTTTTGAAGTTATGAACATCCCTTCATTGTAAAAAATTTCTTATAATTCCCACTTAAGGTGGAAGACTAGTAGATTTGTATTTCAAAAGAAAGTTGCATTGAATGTTCATTTACTAGGTTGTATTATTATGTTTGAAGGAAGTCCATTAAAGAATGTGTATTTTCCTTTCTATTCACTTTAATTTTATATAAAGGAATGTATTAAATGAATATCATGTTTAAATTTTACATTGTGTTGAAATAAAATAAAGTTACAAATCTCAAATGTTTCGACCATAATATGTATTGGGAGATTGTCATAAATTTATTTTGGTTTGTCTACTTCCATATTTCTAAATTGTCTATTTCCGCTTTGCAATATGCCCAAAACCCTAATCGCCACGAAAACTCCTCGAAATGCTTAGGCGATGGTGGGTTTTCTATTAATGGCGGTGCGCGTCAGATTTCCCCCAAGTTGGGTATGACATCCTGCACTGTTGAAGGGTGAGATCTAGTCGGTCCCTTCTAATGAGGTCAGCTCATCCCCGCTTCGCCGGTGGTGGTGCTCCCGACCCTTGGCGGAGACGGATCTAAGGTGCTTGCTTATCCCGCAAGGGTTTTGTCGGGGGTGACGGCTGGACCTTATCGGTCAAGTTCATGTGAGATTAGATGTGGATCTGGCGCCCCACCTTGTGATGGTTTTCCTACTTCGCGTTCTTTTGCGTTTGGAGGCTCGGCAGATGTTCCCTTCCTTCAACATGCTAGGGGTTTTAGGGAGAGAACTGTAGGGATGGTTCTTCACGGGAAGTAGAACCAGTGTAGGGGAATGCCCTCTTTCTTGGAGGTGGCCAGATCTAGTGTAAAGGAACTGTCAAACCCATGGTTTATGCTATATCAACTCTAGTAGTCTCCTTTGGTGAGGATGTCTCAGAAACTATGGATTTTTACCAAAAATGGGGCCTGATCTGTAGATTCAATAGTTGTTGTCCTGGCCTTCCGGCCCTTCACAAATGGATTTTGATCAATGGAGGCCCTTTATGGAAGGTAAAGTTAATATCTATCCCTCTGCACATGGAATATTCATTTTTGTCTTTGAGGTTTCTCGACAAGGACAATATTTTTGGAAAAATATGGAATTTTCAGTCGCATCATCTTCTTATGAAGCCGTGGTTTCCAAACTTTAACCTAGTTTCTGAAACCTTTACTATCAGACCTGTGTGGATTAGGATGCCTTATTTACCCTTGCACTTCTAGAGTGAGGAGTGCTTCAGATCTATGGGGGATGCTTTGGGTAGATTCCTCGATGTTGATCCTAGGACAAAATATTTTGATCATACAACTTATGCTCGTATATTGGTGGAAATGGACATGATAGTTGATCTCCCAGCCACTATGGAGCTCAAAGTCGGGATTTTATATGGACTCAAAATCTCGATTATGAAGGTCTCCCCTTCAGATGTAGAACATGTTTCTCCCTTGGACATCTTGCTATTGACTGTCACATTGTGAAGAAGCAGATTAAAGGGTGGGTATCGTGGTGGAAAGATTTTAATCCAGAGAATTTGTCATTGAGGCTGAGGAGGACAATGATGTTTCGAATGTTTTAGATAGTCACATTGGCATCTTTGGGAAAGGAGAAGGATAGGGTTTTGGAAGGAGTGAAGAGTAAGGAAGTCACTCTTCCCACTTTTCCTGTTAATGAACCAATTGTAGCAGATAAGGGGGTCGTACCTTTGTCACCCCCTGTTTCTTTGTGTTCTCCAGATCTCAACATTGCGTCTCTCAAAATTAGCCTTCCTATTAACCTAGATGAGAATGTTGATCCAAATTGGGGGGAGGGCTGGTAGATGGTGAACAACAAAAAGAAAGGAAAAGATGGTTATGTGCCTCTCAAGATGAGCCTTAGATCTCATAAAGGGAAAATTATTGGATGTTGAGTTCCCTTGGTCTTTTTGGCCAAGTTTCTTTGACCAACTTTCCTTTGGGCTCCCTCCTTTTGGTGTTTCCTATTCTAGGTCTGGCTTCTCATTTTGTTTCTTTTTCAGCCTATGGGCTCTTGTTTATTGTTGTTTCTCTCTTGGGCTTTGAATGCTTTATCTTTCATTGTATAGGGTTCCTGATCCCTTCAAAATCTATTTTTTACCTAATCTAATAATATAAAACTTTATTTTGGTTTGAAACAGATTAAACACTCTCTATTTTTTTAATAGATTTAAAGCTAAAGTTATCTCTTGATATCTATATTCCTTCAAACATTCATTTTTAGAGCTCTCTGGCCTACATAGTGACCGACACCGGTCAGTCTCAACCGATGTCGGTGTACTCAATACTGACATTGATCACTATTTCATGTTTACGGTTTTGAAATGTTATTTACAAGCTTAGTTTTCAACTTTAATGATAAAATGACTTTCTCAACAACATTGAATTAAATTAACAACTATGGTAAACATATTTTAGGTGAATGTGAATCATTAATGTAGAAGATATGCTAATATTTATAAAAATATACCCAATTGATAGAAACACACATGAGTGACTAACCACCATTAGTATTCTATTACTCACAGGACATTGGTCATTGAATCGTGTAGAACTTCATTTATGCAAACTTGATAGTCTTTTGTTGTGCCTTGTTTATATTAGATGATTTTGACATTATTATACTTTCTTAAAACTGGATAAAAATTGCTCATGGAACTAATATTTTACCTCTGTTACACTTAAAACATATTTCAAAGATATAATCAAATACACAGAACAAGAGATGGTAGTTGAACCAACATCAGTAGCACAAAGGTTATTGCACCGGTCAAGAGACTCGCCATTAGTCACCTAGGCATGAACCTTTTAAAAAAACATGTTTCGAGCCCACCATTGACACTTTTGGATCTAAACTTCACCCAAATGTAAATCCAACCTATGTGGACCGTGTATTCCGGTTTGGAATCATACTCCAACCTACAAAAAGGAGATTTCAATACATTAAACTCTTGATCTACCTAATGGGGTTTATTCATCATCAATGAAAACAAAAAAAAGATAAAACTAATCAACAATACATCTCAAATAAGATCTAGGATATATGTTGCATTGAAATTAAATAACTAAGAATGCATGGTTAAATCTAAGATTCAACTATCCTAAAGGAGTGGCCATTGGATGGAATCCCCCTCTTCATATTGGATCTAAGAAGACTCCTTCATGGTTTTCCTTGATCCATGACATCCACTCCTTCAACCTAAAAATTAGGAAAATAAAAGAGAACAAATGAGCCGTTTGTTTGTTGTTCATCTGCTTTTTTTTTGTTGTTGTTCTGTTGGTTTTTGGAACTTCTCTTAGTAGATTGGTTTCTTTTCTGCCGTGTGGGCCTTAAATGTTTAAATCTGGTTTGCAGAGCTTCGTTGTACAAGGGTATAGTCCCTTTCAAAAAACTATTTACCAATAATAAAAAAATAAAATGAGGAGGCTAGGGAAAAGAAAAAGGTTTAATAAAATTTCATAAGGATAGTTAGGGTTAGTATGGAACACTAAGATCTAATGGCCCTAATTGATTTAATACAAGGTTAGGAATCAACCCTACAAATTTTAGGTGAGAATATTAACATTATTATTGTAAACTTTAAATAAATCAAATGGATGTGTAATGGGTAGATGGGGCCACTTACGGCTCTAGGGTATTAAGTTAAAAATGTAACCCTCTAGTAGGTTTCAATGTATGATTAAGTCCTCATTAAAGGAAATAATTTAAGAGGACAAAAATTACCTAAGGGTAAGGGTTTTATAAATGTGGGATAAATGTTATTTTGTGAACGTGAATATTATTTAATCAAGAAAAATAAATTAATGGACACTTATCTAGTGATGATAATTAATTTAACATTAGAACGGGATTAAGAATATTTAATTAATAATATAGACTGGATCTATCTTATGAAATGTAACATTGTTGGTAGGAAGTTAATTAATCGTGTATTAGGGTTTGACACCCATGAAGTCTTTTAAACCAAAAATATATTCTGCAACTTTCTAGATAAGTATTTTATGGTTTCATGTGGTTTTAGACCGTTAAATTTGTTGGTGTTACATACCGCCCCTGTCATTCTTTATTGCCTATTTATGAACTCCGCCCTTCCTTTAATTTCCTTTAAGGAAAATTTTGCTTAGCCTTACCTTGTTGGTCTTTGCGCCAATTTTTTTTTTCTTTGCTTACCTAGTAAGGATTGTTTTATTAATTAATTATTCTTTGATGTTCACATTTGGTTGGCCATTACATTCATTCCTTATTTTATTTAATTTCGGTCGTGTTTTTGTGGTGGTTGGAACACCTTATGGGAGGGCCGTGTGAGATTGGTGGAGAACGTTTGCTTGGGCTGTGTGTTTAAGCATGGAAACTTCTATCCAAATGCATTTTCATGGGTTGGAACCTCTTGTTACCATTTTCACCATGCTGTTTCCCCACCATGGCCATGAGAAACGTGTGGAATCCCAACAAGATTTTTGTAAGTGAATTTTTCTCCCGATGTTATTGTTATAGGCCCGTGAGGCATGTATACAACTTATGAAAGTGTATTAGGCATGATAAGTTACCCATCTCCATAATATGCTAAAATCTAACAAATATCTTGAAAATATATGGTGGGTTTAGACACCTAGCTGTGAAATATCTCCCCTTCCCTCCAAAATTATTGGATAACAATAAAAGTTGCTAAATGTGTAGTGGTGGCTGGTTGAATTACCTGTATCTGTTTAGAATGTTGGAAAAAATAAGAAATTTTCTTCGGCATGAATTATCTTTCCCCATTTCTTGTTGTAGATTTTGATTATAATAAATATATATCAAAGAAAATATATAGGTGTTGATTATTTTATCTCTTATTAAATTTTGGCATGGTAATATTTTTGTGAACCCTTGTATTCGGCTATTTAGTGGGTTCTATAGAACCCTTCTCCCCGGTTTCTGATACTAATATGATGGTGTAAAATTTATTGGATCTGGGTTTATAC
Source organism: Taxus wallichiana var. yunnanensis (assembly GCA_018340775.1). NCBI lineage: Eukaryota > Viridiplantae > Streptophyta > Pinopsida > Cupressales > Taxaceae > Taxus > Taxus wallichiana. The sequence continues at coordinate 500,991,565 of CM031243.1, read as the reverse complement.
TAGATTTTTGAAATATTATTGCTATAGTGAACATACCATTAACTTGTATGAGTTCCAGCTTACTATATTATTGGATGGTCTTTGTTTATTTTTTGAGAACATATTATTGTGTATGTGTAGATTTGTAATGTTGGTAAATCTGGAAAAAGGGGGAAACAATTTGTATTAGTGATACAGAAAAAAATTATTTGTGAAATATTAATTTGAAAGGAAAATGATCTGTATTTGAGATGTAGAAAAATAGATTTGTAATATTATAAATGTGGAAAGGACAAGGCAATTTGTATTATGTAATACAGAGAAAAACGTTTGTAATATTATGAATCAAAAAAAAAAATCAATTTGTATTTATTAATACAGAGAAATTGATTTGTAAATTTATTAAAAAAAGGTTCAATTTGTATTTAGAAAAATCAGATTGTAATAATTATAAATTTTTCCTTGATAAAGGTTTATTTCGTGAGCCATATCATATTTTGATAATAAAATGAATTCCTTGGTTCAGACATATAATTTTTTTGGGTAGAAAATGTTTTTGTCTTGGTATTTAACTTCCTGCCCTTAGGGCAATTCTAGTTTCGAATCCCAAGTTTTATCAAGGGGCGAATCTGTTAGTTTTATTGAAGGGGGTCTTTGTGATTTAATAAATTGTGGAACGGATATTGTTTGGCTCTAAAATTACGATTTCACATAGGAATATTGGGAAAACCTATATTTAAATATAACTTTTCTATTTATTGTACCTATAGAAAGTGAGTTGACTTCGGAAATTTCAATCAAATCTAGATTCATGGTTATATTCCTCAAGAAATGGATGGTTATAAATCTAAAGTGTTATAAAACTTGGATGGATGTTTTAGAATGCTTACTTGCATAATGAACTTGGGTAGTTGTGGCTTGTCTCTTTTCCGTGCTTGGTTTTACTAACTAGCTAGGCTGCTAGGCAATGTCTAATTTAGACATTATAGCCATCACTCCCCTTTATTCTTATTAATTGTCAAGTCACTTTTAGTTATGAAAGTATATGTTGTTGGTTTGAATATAAGTTTCAATCATATAAAATATTATTACGGAATGGAACTCTCTTTATAAATCGATTGTTACATATAATTTATTGGCTAATGGTCCTTCTGGAATGATTGTTAAACTAGTGTTCTTTTGTGACAATGATCATAACTGGTATATTTGACTTCTCCATGAGAATGTACATTGATGGGTTGAGTATTATATTTAAATCATGTAATTTATAGGATTACATGATTGAAATCCTAATACTCTCGACCCTTTGTTCATAATCTTATAAGATCTATGGTCTTACCTGATTGGTTTTCAAACTCTTGTGATTTTAGAGATATTGTTTATAACTGAAACATATGGCTTTTTCTTCTTTGTTGACACGGTGAATATTTAATTTTGTTTTAAGAAGTTGATTGGTGGTTAGAGCTTTGATCTTTTCTTAAAATAGATTGTTTCCTTTCATGATTTTTTTTAAATAGTATCATATTGTTGTTATATTGTGTAGTCTTATCATGCTTACTTCTCACGAACCGACTCAAGTAAATAATTGTGGAGATGGATTTTACGAGTAGAAAAAAGGAAACATTTGGAGAAGTTGCATCGGTTTGATTTATGAAGTTCTCTTGTTCAAGCACTTAAATGTATTGTAGATCTTGGAATGGTGTTTGTAGAGAAGTTTGGAGGGCATGTTGCCTTGGGTGTTCTATATTTATGGAGTAATGTTGTCATAACCAGCTGAAACTAAAAATTGTTAATTCTATTGTGAAAGATATAAATTTATTCATAACATTGTTATGAGGAGTTTTAATGTAATATAATAATCTTGAAAATAGCATAGTGTTACTCGACCAATTTTTACTATCCCTTTTTGTTCCAAGTCAAGGCGCATTTGAATCGGATTGACACCGTTGGTTTGCTTGTCATGTTGATTAGTAAATGTTGTAATCATGTCTAGTTTTCATTTTAAGGGCATTGGTGAACTCTTTAAATTTCAGCTTTGTGTTTTAAACCCCCTTTTTGGTTATGGAAATAATGCCATTTTAGGCATAATAAAATGGCTTGGTAATCCTCATAAAATTTATACAAAAGAAATAAGAGGTTGTAATCCTTTCGATGAAGTCAAGAATCTTTAAGTGGAAGATAAGGAAACTTTCTACATGTGTTAAAAAGAACTTATCCTTATTACTCTAAGTTGTAATAATAAACTTTACTCCTTGTTGTGGGGTGTAAAATGTAATTAAGGTGAAATCAATGATTAGTTTTTCAAAATAGCTAGGACTTATTAAGTAGGGGTGATTGATTTAGAAAACATTAAATATAACTCATCTATTTTTGAAACCTAACATGTATTTTTTTATAAAACTTAATCAAGAGTAGCCTAAATGAAGCTTTTACCCAATCTAGATAAATTCTTAAGTCTCATTAAAAGACTGGTTAATAACTAATGAGATCATGATGATAAATTCAATTTGGCCTTCTTCCATGAACCTTTGCCAAGGTGCTTTATAATCTTCTCTTAAGTGTGGTTAGACGTTGATCCTTACAAAAAGAAGACTATGGTTCGAACCTAAACGGTACTCCACTTCAATTGGAGCTTATGCTCATCTCCTTGTGCAATGGAGGTATGAAATGATTTTTCGATAGCGTGGGTTTGGATAGATAACCTTGTGGAATCGAATACCTCCTTGATTAATTAAAATAATTAAACAAGTAATTGTCATATTATAGATGGTCTTAAGGTAGTTACTCAATAGTATAAAAGAAATGAAATCTAGCTCTATAAGAAGAAGTGTATGAATCATAACTTGAACCTTTTAGAACATAAGTTAAGATTTGAAAGACATTTTTGATAAATAAATAACCTTAAAAGATTTTACATTGTGAGATGCCCCTAACTATAAGTGTGTTTTGTGGTTGGACTTTTATATTTTGTCTTGTCGAAATGAAAAGTGGATTGTTAGTCATGGGTGTTGTAGGTTCCCTTGTGCCTAGGTGGCCAAGGTTGTGTCTAGCTTATCGTGAGTTGGTTGTAGCCCTTGAGACCACCCGTAGTGTCATTTAATCTTCAAACAACTCAAAAAAAAATTACCCATTATTTTTGTGTATAAATGCCTAAAAGAAAGACTAATATAAATTATAAAATATAAATAACTATTTATTAATACCAGAACTTGAAGGGTGAAGATCTCGTGCAAACTAAATTTGTTCTTGCTCAAGTGTGTATATCATGTTTGCACCAGAGACACCATGTGTCTCGGAGTCGATGATGTGATAAATAAGGCTACACATTAGGAAAATGACTATGTCATTGTCAAGACTCGATTATCATTTTTATATAATTTTTTTAAATCAAAACTAAAACAATTTTGCATTATAGATTAATTAAAACCTGGATTGGCCCGAGTACATGCTTTTTCCTAGATTTGGGATGATTCAATAGAACCAAACATATGTTTTTTCCCGTTCTATCTCTATGTTGTCGGATGTTAGTGACAACCATAGAGTCATTGGTTTTGGTGACATCAATTATAATGTTGTCACCATACCCCTTAGGACCAACATGGTTATGTGGGAGAACTCTCGCCTTACATTGAACCAATGTTTCGCATGATTTGACCTTATTGAAAGTAGAGTTACAACTTAAATATATTTTTAATAATTGATTTAAAAATATTTTTTTTTTTAAAGAATCAAGATAGAATGATTTTAAAACAAAATAATCACCAATTGTCAATACAGAGGCATTGCATGTTTATCCATATTCTCGTGTAAAGAAGTTGGAATAGCTATTGATTTGAGTTCATGAAAACCCTCATAATAGGAGACAAGAACAAAACAAGAAGAATAAATAAATGCACTAGGATCCACAATGGATTTTTCAAGGTCATAATGAATCCTTGTTGAAATAAATGTACAAAAATTGAATATAACATCGGAAATGGTTTGGAGAAGGTATTACAATGCCCACTTAGGAAAGTCATTATATCTTCACCGTACCATGATACGAGACTGGAAAAATTCCACCATGGTAAGGAGAAAGGGGTCTTTGATTTATTGTGTGTTAATCCCTCTTTTGGAGAGATTATTAACCTTAGCCTCAACAAAAATATCATAATGATACTATAAAAATTACTTTTTCTCATCAAGTAGAATGGTTTTTATGGATAAAGGCAATGCGTTTTGATGGAAAAATACATAAAAATTCAGTTCAAAATTCCAGTTAGTTTGGAAAAGGTATTTTGCAGGCCTCTGGTCACAGTTTGATGAGGTCAAACTAGACCAATTATGACTTGTTGCTCTAGAAAACATGTCACCGTTTGAAAACTATTTTCTAGTTCTCAGTCCTATCGACTCTGATGAATTCTCCTTATATAGCGTATCTCGTAGTAAGTTCCTTGTTGTGCATTCATCCATCGAACTTCAGTTTTGGACATGGTTTTCTGAGCCCTCAAGCTCACTTTTGATCATTAACAACTAGCTCTTAAGACCGACGGACCTAGAAAACTAGCTACTAATCGTAAAGCGTTCTCTAGTTCCGAATTACATCGGTTCTATGAAATCTTGGTATATAATTGGGCACGTAGAAATTTAACTATGGTGTGTTTTCTCATCGGAAGACAATGTTTGAAAGTGGTTTCTTAGCCTCCAAGCTTGATTTGAACATTTTTGTAGCTAGCAGGAAAATGTAAAAAAAAAGTTGTAAGACCCCTGTCGGGTTTCCAAACCACCATGGAAACTTTTGACACATGTAAATAACTGTTTGAAACTCCATAGTGTAACTTGTTGTGTGAAATAGAACTTTTGACAAAATGGTGTTTCTCTCTCTCCTTTCTCTTTCTCTCTCCTTGGTTACGAAATGAAGTGAAATGAAATGAAATGAATTCATGTTTCTAAACCTTTTCTTTCGAATGAAAATTATAATTATTATTATATGTAAATGGGGAACTAAAAAACATTAATTATGTTAGATTAGGGTGGATTCCATGCCAGTGATTTATCATTGATTTCATGCTTACATGGTTTTGTAGGATGCAAGAAAGATGGCAAAAAGGTGATGTGTAATTCATTATTTATTATTGTAATTTATATAGGTCATTGCAAAATGAATATATGTATAATGTAGTCTTTGTTACAGAAAATTTATATTTGAAATTTACTAATATGTATGAGATGCTATTTTTAGGGATATCTTAGGAAATGTGCATTTAATCACAGGTTCAATTTGATTTATAACTGCGTATGGTAAAAGGGTTATATATATATATATAGTAAATTAATTTGAAGTTAATATATTGTAATGCATTTTCAGTCTTCAATAAAGGATTAACTAATTAGTGGGTTGCATTCTTACCCTATACATGTAATAAAGTGATTTAATTGAAACACTCAACCCTAGTATAAGATATGTGCATAACATGTTTTCAAGTGTGATCCTTTTTACCATAGACGAAACTAAAAACCATAGAATGAACTTAAAATTTGCACTCGATGGAACCTCCTAGTTGAGGTAAATAAGAGCCCAAGAATGGGGTTATTATCTTAGTCGGTATGTTTAGTGACATCATCATAAACCCGACATATAGGAGTGACATAGTCAAACTTTATCTAGAGTAAGTAGAGCTAAATATTCCTTCGTACCCTGGTGGATTACCTTGTCTTCAAAGATAGATTTAGAATTAAATTTCTTCATCAAATGAATTGTTTGTGGGATCTAGATGACATCATGGAGCTAGGGAAATAGTTGTACTATCACTTAAAATCTTGTTAATGATTTCTTTAGATCTTCTCAAGCTAAATGTCTTATTTTTCCTAGATCTTATGAATAGAAAAATATTGAATTAATAGATAGATGGGTGGGTTGCCTAAAAATTCAGTCCTAAGAAGTAAAAATTTCCTTGGATAGATGTCAACCATAATGTTGATAAAGATAAATAATATTAGATATTGATAAATTAGTTGTAGCGGAATATGAACAAAAACAAAAACCAAATGCTAGACGTAATATAGAGATGCATATATGATCTAAATGCATACAAGTTAAATAAAACTTGGATGGGTTGACGGTGACTCGAGGTTACGAGAGAACTTGATTGATGGAGACTCAAAGGGGATGAGAAGAATACTTAGAATAACAGGTTTATAAGACCTCATGTAGCTGGATTTAAGCTTAAGGAAAAACATTGTAAAACAAGTTAGATTTGGATCTAATTGAAAGGATGTAAGAAAATTATTAAAACTAATGATAAATGCAATACAGGTAGATCCATTTGATCGTGGCTGGGTTGAGTCGGTGGAAACTATGGATAGGAAGAACGAATTTGAGATGATAGAAAGGGTATAATGATAGGATCTAGAGAATGGATGGATGTGGAAACATAGAGATGATGTATGGGGATCTAAAAGATAGAAAAGGTAAAAAAATGGAGGTTTGGTTTACGATGACCAAACTGGTTCGAAGGTGACTGGGATTGATATAGGCTTGGATGAAAATAGATGGAATGAAAGGAAGACCTTTAAATAGGAAACAAAAGGATGAGAAGGTTGAGGTGGAGTTCTTGATAAAAACTAAAAATACACAAGATATTAGTGAAGAATATAGATGATAAAATTGCAACAAAGAAACAAAACATGAAAAGGTGAAATATATCTTCCGAAATCTACAAGGTTTAAGAACAATATCTCCTTAAGGACTCCAAGATGATTATGGCAGCTGTAAAGATACTCAAGAATAAAGGCAAGATCGCAAGAAGTATCCAAGATTCAAAAATTTCACCCTGAGAAAAGGAGGGGTAGGAGAGGCTTTATAGGGTCGATGATGACCTAGATGCATCACCACCGATTGTGGGGAACCATCCATTTAGGCGGTGGGAGAAAGATCCCATAAGAGGCGAGATTATGGTTTAGAAGGATTATGATAAATGAGGGTTTTTTATGATGAGTAAATTAGTAGATGGAGGGTAGAAATTATTAAATAAAGGCCATGGAGAGGTGAAATTATTAAATGGTGGCCTAAAAGGATAAAATAGGATATTTCATAAGAGGAAATAAATTGAATGAGGATTTATAATTAACTAAACATGATTAGGGATTAATAATAGATGAATAATTATGGAAAATAATGATATGTGGGATAAATTGAATTTAGGAGGGAAGAAGGGAATTTGAAAGGGAAGAGAGGTATACATGAAAAAGATGATAAAGAGTGAACACAAGGTGAAGGGTAGGGATACCAAAAATAGGTGTCTATAATATGTTAAGCCTTATGGCCACACAAAAACCTCATGATACCGAGATAGTAACAAAACCTTGTGTTTAACTAATGTTTGAGAATGTGTTAGCATGAGTGTCGACGCCAAGTGAAATGTGTTACCAGATGACAACAATAAATATCAAAATAACAACCGGTAGCAAGAGTGTGTGTTTAGTTGTCATCTAGGAACATGTTGTGAGGTTGAACGACAAGGAAATGTGTTACCGAGATGAAAAGAAAAAATTAGAAGATGTCGACGGTAAAAACGTGTGTTTAATTATCGTAGAGAACATGTTGTTAGTGTGTCGACGATAACATGTATGTGTTACATGAAGACAACAACCAAATCTTGTCTTGCTTCAGCATGTTGATGCTATCATCTCTTAACATTCCATACTTTTCGTAAGAAAAAATGGTTTTATTTACATTCGACACCATTAGTGCTTGTCATTTGAAATCAACACAAAAATACGTACATCGACCCCCTAGTGAGTTAAAAAAACCTCCATTTTATATTGTCACAAAACCCTCCTTTCCTACATTTGACAACAATGAGAATTAGCTTTTTGGTAGATTAACCACCCATTATATAAATTTTTTTGGAGGGGACATCTTAAAATGAACCCTAAAGTTCAAAAACATGTATAACATTGTTTTTTGTTCTCGACCTTTGAACTTGGATAAGCTATAATTTTTTTCATCTTATAACTCTTCTCAGATAGTTTTATTATTCCTTATGACTTCGTCTTAGTCATTCCATATGTTTTTAAGGATTTTCATCAAACTTGAAGAAATCTTCTTTTTATAATTCTACGGAATACTATTTCCTTGTTATGCGGTTGTTATATTTTTAAAAATATATTTATTGAATTGCATCCTCTCATGGATTGTTATTAGTGTTTTGCAACTCTCTACTAAAGTTTGCATAACTTGTTTGAAGGTTTTTATATTTGGTCTAGAGCTAGAAGTGTATTTGGTTAGGATCTAGTAGTCTATTTGGTCCAAAGATGGTAGTATATTTGTTCAAGTCATAGTATAAGTCATTTGGAGCTATAAAATATATGTTTTTATTGCATTGTCGCCCTTCGCCGTTAGTTCCTTGAGTTTTTCAGCCTTGTTTCTTGGTTCCCATACTTGTTTTAAGTGTGTCTATTAAAGTTGCAAGTGTTTAATTTTTTTCCTTGATTTAAATAAGCCCAAAGTTATAATTGTAACTATTATAAACCACAAAGCCTTTTTTTTCAAATTTGCTAGGTTTTTTTAATATAAAAATGGCTCGTTCATCAAACTTTTCTATGGATAAATATCATATTTAAAATGAATATAATTATATTATATGTAGAACAAGGCTTAAATTTATGTGTATAGATAGAAATCTATAGGATATAGTGAAGTGTTGATAAATGACCTACATGAAGAAAAGATACACCTAAAAACTTGAGTATATTCTCCCAAAAATCTCAAGAGGCCATGTCGATCTTATTGAAAATTATCAAAGATGAATTCTTCTTACATATTGGACATATGGATTATTCAGTTGATGCATGGATGTATTTACAAACATCATTGCATGATAACAACCGCTTCTCTAAAATCATTAAAATAATTATGGAATTGTTTACAACTCCAATGAAAGGAGATGAAAAGGTAATTAGTTATCTAGATAAAATTAAGAACTTTAAGGATCAGTTAGATGGATGTACTTGTGAATTATTTCAAGATAAGTTAATTTACTTTATTATTCATATTAATATTAATGTTAAATTTAGAGATTTTATCTATATTTTAAATAATAACTACAAAAATGAATATGATTTACCTAGTTTAGATACTGTATCTACTCTCCTAGTTTAGGAAGAAAAAGTAATGGAGAAATTTGACACAAAAGAGAATGTCTCTTAAGCATTTTCTCCCAAAATAAAAATTGTTAATAAGAAAAATAAGAACACTAAGCTGTTGTAGATTTTGTCTATGGTTGTCATTGATTTCAAGTGTAAAATTAATATCAAGGGGGTTTATATGATTTAGGTTTCTCTATGTGGTGTCATCCATGAGTTAATTTGATGGTTGATTAGTAGTGTCAAATGGTGTTGTCTTTCCATATGTTGTCTTGGTGTATTTGCAACATTTTAGGCATGGTGAAGTTATTATGAGTACTCCAAAGGCTGTATGGGGTATTCAAGAGGTCAAGCATGTTTATTATAATTTTTTATAGGTGTTAATGAGTCTGTAAGTGGTCATCATTTTTAGTTCATGAGAAGTATGTGTTGAGTCAGGTCATTCTAAGCCTAGTCCTAGTCCTAGGTCAAGAAGGATGAGTTGGTAACATGAGAAATGGAGTATAGAAGACTTTTTGAATCATGAAAGGAGTAGTTTTATGTTGTAAAACATGTGTAGGAGGTTTATCAATCATATTTCAGCTGAATTTAGTACATGATGAAGGTCGTTTTGAAGAAGAACATTGAGAATAAGGAAAAAAGACAAGGTAAGTCTTAGTGTCCAGGAGAAATTCAAAGGTTTAAGGGAATGTAAGAGAGTTAGAAACCATTAAATAAGTATTCATAGTGATTTTAGAAAAATTTCAAGTAAAGATTCAAAGTAGAAACAAGAAAAGTCGGTTTTCGCTCTACCCAACTCCTAGAATGTCATTCTCAACTCGATGAGTCATGTTTGTAGTCATCAATTACACGTGAAACATTTTTATGGGAAAATTATCCTTTCAAAAAATTTGAGGCATGGAACTAAGAGTGTTTTAGAGTTAGAATAGAGTTAAATGATTCCCTGTCATTTATGAATGATTATTAAGAAGCGGAGGTGGTCAAAACACTCCCAAAACCATAGTCCTAAAGTGATGGAGGAAAAATGAAGTGTATTGTCTCCAAATGGATTAATAAGGATGATATGATGACTCAAGGATGTATATGACTCCACAGGCTCCTGTTGGTGGTGATTTCATCTTCCAAGTGTTTCAGGAAGATGGAGAAAAACCCTAGTTTTGTGGATATTTGTTGTTTAAGAGCTGAGATGGAGGTTTTATAGAAAGAAGTGAGTTGTTCCAGAAATATTGGGAGGTGTTCTAGATGGACATGGAAATTTTGGGATAGGTATAATTGAGAAAATTTAAGATACATGTATCCAAAGTCACCCTACCACTTTTGGCCTTAAGGGCTAAAACCTAGTCATGGAGGTTTTACATTTTTAGTAGAATATAATGGTAATTGATAGCTGATAGAACAATAATACGATGTTATGGAGCTCTTAGGTTGATCAAGAATTTTTTTTTATGTTGAAACCCTAGTGGTCTAACTAGCCCTATTAGGCTTGCAAAGAAGGTTCATTTGGATCATGTGTGCTAGTGTGTATTCCTCCATATGAAATATGCATTTTAGTGATTGAGAAATTTTATCAGTGGTGCAAATTCATAGATTGGTTTGTTTGAGTTCTTTGTCCCTTGTTCTGGTGATTCTCGTGAGTTGTTTTAGATAGAAGAAATCAAGAAATTTTCATTGATATGATGATTTTTCCATGACAAGGTGACTTACTATGTGAAGTTTTATATATTTTTGGGACCGTTTTTAGGTGCTTGAGACCTAGTTGAAGTTATTTTCTAGATGGTATTTGTCATTATGGTGATGGAGGTTACTGAGAGGTTCTTGAGCTAGTTGGTAATGTTGAGAGGTTTTCTTGAGTTGTGTGGAGCTTGTGGAGATTTGGTGAAACTTATGTGTGTCGTTGGAGTTCATTACGCATTCGCTAGAGATGGAGGCTTGTTTCTAAACCTAATTTAAAGGCTTAGTGTTGTTTTTGGTTGCACGATCTTTCCAACCTATATGGTATTTTTGAGTGATTTATATGAGTGTGTATATGTATTTTAAGTTTCCTATGACCGACCTTAATGGTCTTAGCCAACCTGTGGTTGTTATACTAGCTTTGCATAATTGGCTTCATAATATCCCATAAGTCTTTACATGTCAAAAAATTCATAATCTTGATGCTCAAATAATCATAGTCATTTCCTCTAAATTCTAGATGGGAAGAGAGTTGGATTTTTCCATGATCGATTGTTAGAGAGATATGAAATAAATAAATACAACTCAAACCTTTCTCTAATACTAATTTAAGATTTTTAATATGAAATACAAAAGAACTTCAATATTCATAAACATGAAATAATCAAATAATTCATAGCCATAGCCAAATGTTAAGTAAAACCAAAGAAGAAACATAATTTAACAAAGTCTTTTCAACGAATTCACTAATTATTAAAATTTATTTATTTTCATATATACATGCTTTCCATAGCTACTACTTTTTAAAAATAATGTAATCTAATTTTAAAACATGCATAACCATATCATGGCTTTATTCTCTTTTAAATACATATTAACAAATTTAATTTTAAAAACAGTAATAGCATGGCTATTTCTATTCTTAACTATAGTCGGTGCATGACTTTTTATTGTGCAAAAATAAACTCAACTATAATAAAAATACATAATTAACTCCGTAAAAATTAATCAACAATTATTTTTATGTTAACTACCTTGGCCACACGAATGAGGAATTGAGTGCACAGAAAAAACCCCTACATTTTTTTACGCATACAAAGCCATGATTACACCATTGTGAATCATGGAAGGAACACATTTACTATGCAAATTTACATAATAACTAGAATGTTGGAGAATCATTACATCTCATGGAAGGAATGACTTTTACTATGAAAAAGTACATTATACTTATAGATTGTTGGGTAACATTATAACTAGATCATTGGATAATCATTACATCTACAATAAAACTCTTGACTAAATAAGGATTATGGGACACAACTATAAAATACACATAGACACCTTCATTCGAGTGACAAGTACATTCACAACATAATCTTTGAAATTATAACGTGCTTGATTTCTAAGTGGAGAAACTACATAGTTTTTAAGTCTATAATCCATTTGGAAACTGAACTAGATAGGTACAAATACTTGGTTCTAGTGACAATATAAATTCAAATTGTCATGTTGCTAATGTAATGGGTAGAAGATGCCACATGTAATCACTATTTTTATTCATTGGTGTTGGTCTCCACATCCCGTATGACCCACCAATGCCCATAGTTGTGTGATAAATTCTACTCCAACCATGATATGCTTTGCATAAACTGCAGCCATGTTTAAAGAGGCATAATTAATACGAACCGCAGCCCATAAGTATGATAATATTTTCCATCGTTATGCCTCTCCTTTATTCAGCAGCTCCCTTTCAAATCTCACAGCGTCTTCTAATTTAGTAGATCATCTAAGGTCCTTCAATTTTGAATATCAGAGGTGGAAAGATATCTAACAAGTTCATAGTGAACACCCACATACTGAATTCTTGCAGTCTTTGGGTGGAGTGGCAAAAATTGAGGGCATGAAACAAGAAAATAAGCACAATAGTTGGAGAGCATCCTGCTGAGCCAAAACTTTCTCTCTACCTCATCATATGGGTTGTCAATATCAATGTGCTCCTCATCATCCCTGTTGTCATCTTCTATGTGGTCCTCATGATCAGTCACGTCATTATTCCTGTTGTCATCTTCCTTGTGATCCTAAAGCTCAGTCCCTGTCACCGATTTAAAATTTATCTCTACCTTAGCATATGGGTTGTCAATCTCCATTTGCTCCTCGAGACAGAGTACAAGTCTCCATCTAGTTAGCCTAAGGTGTCCACGCAAAAAAATATGCATGACACTGTTGAGCAAGTGCCACACATACCAAACGAACAAAAGTGGGTTTTCAGCCTATGTGAGTCTCTACTTCCTATCTCATACTCAACTCTAGTGACCGGTCAACGGTACACTTTTCCTCACTCCAAACATACAACTTTTTACTGATTTCCCTTATGATTCGTTAGTGTAGTGTTCCTACCATAACACATAACTACATCACTAACAAAATGGTGATTGCCACACATCAACAATAGCGTCTTATGCATGGTATATATACTGGGGTATAACATAATCATTGATTTTACGAGTTATAATACATCACATTACCACATTTTACACCCAAAGTGCAATCATTGTACACTAGGGATCACAAACTCACCATATTCCCTAAATCACGACATGAACCATCACATTTTACATGAATTATACATGTGAGGAACACATTGCCTAACATTACAACATATGGGTGATTGTAATACAACACGGTGATGCACATGATTCATAACAACATGATGAAAACATCATGATATGATCCAATTCACTTTAAACCAATCTTTTCATACAACATATCAACACACCTACATATCACATAATGCCATAATGCTCCAACACTCCGTAATCAACAATAACATTATTTTTCACACATAATAAGGTGGTACATCACACGTGAATTCCTCATTGAATCCATGAAAATGAGGGAGAATAATCTCATCTCCAACATAATAACACAACAAAAATATGCATTAAGTGACTTACACAACATGTGCATTCATAAGATCACAATTACAACATTTTTCACATCACACTTATATACCATTACTCTTCCAATATCCACCACCATCATGTAACACCGTCACAACTCCAATATTCTTCAGAGGTTAGAGAGCATGAACTCGAATCTAATACCAAATGGAACAACCACATTTTACACACATAAAAACAACAGTAAAAATACCAAGATAATTTTTTTGACTTACATTACTCACTACACAATGCCACAAGGGCTCCAAGTAAAGAAAAATCAAATACTCATACAACACTTACAAGTCATTGACTCACATAGACACATGACAACACCATAGGCATGTCGATTCCACAACTTTCCAATGAATGAGTCCTAGCAATGATGCAACCACAAGAAAAGGATTCAAGGATTGGAAAACCCACAACACATCATTTCATTAATTACATCTTAGTTACAATTAACATGCCAAGAACATTATTCTGTAAGGATAATTTCTTCCTTTTTCCACCTACAGATTCTTAAGTTCATTCCACATTTAATTTATAGTTCGACCATTTTAAGTGGGATTTTTATCCTTTACAAAAATTTCCATAACTTACATACTTATTCAACATAATTCAAATTGCATACAAAGTAGTTAATTATCTTGTTCTTATGTTAATAATATGCTTCTCAAACATTTATTCAAAGTCTACATTTACCCTTGCAACTCAAGTGAATCTGACTTGATGTCTTGAAAGTAATATTAGGATTTAAGAGGGGTGGTTTAGATTCAACATACCTTTTCCCCATAAACATTCTTCATTCACGGTATCTTTATTTCCCGATTCAACATTCCAACAACAAGAAATTGTATATATATATATATCTTTTTTTTTTTCTCAAAGTTTGATTTCACCAAGGAAACTCAAATTCTTTGTAACACATGAAAATGTTGAATTGAGTTATAAGGACTCCAAGAGTGGCATTATCACTAACCTCAAATCTCATTTAAAAAAAAAATCTTATATGCTTTTCTTTTATATCGCATTATGGTCTCATTATCACCATCACTTTATAACAAAAGAGTTACAAAAGTACTTGTCGAGACATCTTGAAGAAGTAAACGATTTGAAGCATTAAAAACAACACATGAACCACAAGTGATTTGTGTTCAATGTAAGATCCCATATTTTTGCATTTCACGATTCTGCAAGTGAAATTTATTTTATTCTTAATGTCAAAAGGGCATAACAAGTGATTATGGGACAAGATCTCGATTTCCTGGGTTCTCTAAAGTCAATATCTTTGAAATCAATTTCATTTATAAAGAGTTACTTACAATTTTCTACCCATAAGTTAACCCCTAATCAACTAAGTTTTAGTTTAATTTCAATTTTCACTGGGGCTTTACGCCATATTATAGATTATATTAAGGTTTAAAAAATATTTACCCTATAAACCCTCCATAAAAGATCAAGGAACTATATAGTCACTAGCAAAAGATATGACATTTATCTAAGAATATCGAAAGAAATCATTAACAAGATTTTAAGTGATAGTACAATGGTTTCCCTAGCTCCATGATGTCATCTGGATCTCACAAAAAATTCATTTGATGAAGAAATATAATTCTAAATCTATCTTTGGAAGACAAGGTAATCCACCAGAGTACGAAGGAAGATTTAACTCTACTTACTCTAGATAAAGTTTGACTGTGTCGCTCCTATCTGTCGGGTTTATGACGATGTCACTAAACATAATGACTAAGATGATAACCCCATTCTTGGGCTCTTATTTACCTAATCTAGGAGGTTCCATAGAGTGCAAAGTTTAAGTTCATTCCATAGTTTTTCATTTCTTCTCTCGGTAAAAAGGATCACATGTGAAAACATGTTACACATAGATCTTATACTAGGGTTGAGTGTTTCGATTAAATCTCTTTATTACATTTACGAGGTAAGAATACAACCTAGTAATTAATTAATCATTTATTGAACACTGAAAATGCATTACAATATATTAACTTCAAATTCATTTACTATATATATATATATATATATATATATATATATATATATATAACCCTTTTACCATACACAACTATAAATCAAATTGAACCTGTGATTAAATGCACATTTCCTAAGATATCCCTAAAAATAACATCTCTTACATATTAGAAAATTTCAAATATAAATTTTTCTGTAACAAAAGACTACATTATACATATATTCATTTTACAATGACCTATATAAATTACAATAATAAATAATGAATTACACATCACCTTTTCACCATCTTTCTTGCATCCTGCAAAACCATGTGAGCATGAAATCAATGATAAATCACTGGCATAGTAACGTGCCCTAGTCTAACATAATTAATGTTTTTCAGTTCCCCATTTACATATAATAATAATTATAATTTGCATTTGAAAGAAAAGGTTTAGAAACATGATTTCATTCCATTTCATTTCACTTCATTTCGTAACCAGGGAGAGAGAAAGAGAAAGGAGAGAGAGAAACACCATTATGTCAAAAGTTCTATTTCACACACAGATTACACAATGGAGTTTCAAATAGTTATTTACATGTGTCAAAAGTTTCCATGGTGGTTCGGAAACCTGACAGGGGTCCTACAACTTTCTTTTTACATTTTCCTGCTAGCTATGAAAACGTTAAAATCAGGCTTGGAGGCTAAGAAACCACTTTCAAACATTTTCTTCCAATGAGAAAACACACCATAGATTAATTTCTACATGTCCACTTATATACCAAGAGTTCATAGGAACTCGATGTAATTGAATCTGGCGAACACTTTACGATTAACATCTAGTTTTTTTGGGCCGTCGGTCATAAATGAGCTAGTTGTTAATGATCAAAAGTGAGCTTGAGGGCTCAGAAAACCACATCCAAAACTAACGTTTGATGGATGAACATACAACGAGGAACTTCCTACAAGCTCCCCTATATAAGGAGAATTCATCAGATTGGATGGGACTGAGAACTAGAAAATAGTTTTCAAATGATGAAATGTTTTCGGAGAAACATGTCGTAATTAGTCCGTTTGACCTCATCAAATCTGCGCGGCCTGAGGCCTACAAAATGCCTTTTCCAAACTAACCTGGAATGTGATTTTTCCGAACCAAAGTTTTTCAGGTAATTTTATAGTAAAAGTACTCAAGGTTGGCAAATGCAAATAATACTTTCTCTATCCGGTTTCAAATGGCGATTAGAAATGAAAGCCAATTTTTTAGATTTAACAACTTCCTACCACTGTAAAATAGTGTAACAAGGCTCCTATAAGGGCGTCAAAAAGGTCACAAATGTTCATTTAGGGTTAATCCAAAGATTGAAGTGACACCTCACATAACAAGGTACACGTAGGAAACTTAACATCTCCTTTTGAGTTACGAAGGTTACTTTGCAAGTCTCAAAAATCACAATTGATCTATTTAAACAAGGGAGTGGTCAAATCATTTACAGGGAACTCAACTTCAACCTGTCAATGAAAAGGGTATTGTAGTAATCTATTTTGGTTGCAATGTTTTCTAGATCATCACAAAGTGAGGGTTCAAGTTTATTGTCTACCAAGCAATATTGGATCCTATAAGTTACGATATACGGTTTTACTATTTTTAAAACAAGTTTATTTTATACACTATAATATATGAAAATCCTTTGGTTTTAAAAATTCATTTTTTCGTAAAATAAAAACTAAAGAACATAAATTATGAGAGATGAGGAGAGATGAACCATGCCTGGGAATGATGACAAAAGATGGTATGAGGGATCTAGGTGGTTTACATTCACGATCCATCGAGACCACCATTGTTGTGAAATCATGTCAGATTGTCTCGTGAAGACCCAAACTATTTGCCATGCATCCATGCCTCATTAGAACACCATTTTGTGCTTTTCAAGTAGTCATCTCGATCCATGAAATTGTATTGGCATTAAGCAATATGTCAACCCATTGGTGAGCCATCTGAATGCTTCCTTTTTTGCATACATGTTTATCAGGGAATTCACAACTACAACACCCAATACTAAAGTAAAAACTGGATTTCAAATTTTTTATTTATTTTTTCTTTTGTGTAGATCTCTTACCCTGTTTAAAGCTCTCATGTTGGGCACAGGTTGGCTCTGGTGGCTAGGATTTACACCTTCTCTAAGCATATGATTGGAAGTTTTTATAATTGTTACAACAAAACCAATTTGTGCATACCCTGTATCAAGGCTCCCATTGGCATAGATAGGGAGGAGTGATGACCAAGGTTTTGGAATTTGGTTTAAGCTCTATCAATCACATTCTCTTGAGCAGTTTCAGGGACATTTAAACAAACCCGTTTGATCACATCCTGCAATGATATCATCCCTTTAACACAGTTCTTTTGGGCATCCAAAAAGACAATTCATGTTCGTGTATAAGGTTCCACATACAACACACATGTCTCCCTGAGCATTTGCGACTACAACATCTAGAAAAATTCCTTATATCTATATGCCTAGATGGGCATCCACACTGTTCTAGAGCCAATATTTTGGCAAAGGAAAAGAGATCGTTGGCAGAGGGGGTGTGGAGGTCAAGCTTTAAACTTGTACATGCAAATTCTTATTAGTTTCTAATCCATTTCAACAAACTCATTTCGTGCATAACCTATAGCCATTTCAGTTCACGAGGCCACATAGTTTTAGGCATTTTGGTGCATAGTTCACATGCCTTTCACATGCATCCAGTTTCTGCAGGAATGTCAGCTAGAGCACATGCAACCACAACACCAACAAATTCCTCTGCCTTTGTGCTTGAACATGAATAAATGAAGTAAACCTAGAAGCTTCAAAATAGAATGGAAATGATATGAAAGGAGATCAACCCAAATTCTGAATGGATGAGCTGTTGGGGTTAGCACACCAATTGTACAAATAATATATCAAATCTAAGCATACATGCAAATAAAAGTGGATATTCTACTAGAAGAAATATACAAAACAAGAGACATAAATCAACACCATATTTAATGTGGTTCACCCAGTGTGGGCTACATCCACCAAGAAACAATCCAATCTATTAACCAAAGATTTGACAAGATATACAATTGATGATTTACAATCTTCCACACCTCTCGAGATGTTTAATAATTTCTTCCTTCAAGCTTTCCTTCTTTTTACCAAAAATTATTTTTCTCACGATTATCTTGTAATTATGAGTCACTCTCTTAGTTATTACTTCTAAACCCTAGCTTTTATGCTTATATAGTTGTTTATAGACTTAGGTAACTTAGCCATGTAATTACAATCAATAAATATTTTTTAATGCTAAAAATAGATTAAATTTATGAAAGTTAACTATAAACTTGTCACACAGGTAACCGATGTCTGGTTACGCTAACCGTCACCGGTTCCTACTTTACTTGACCAATGTCGGTCTTCCTTAACCGATGCGATGCCATCGTGTTTTCAAAGAAGTTCCAATTACACGCTAAAATTAAGTAATTGAGCTCCATAACTCAACAATATCCCACTTGGAGTTTAATTACCGCACCATACATGCATTGTCATTGTCATTCTTGGATCCTTCCTTAGCTTTGTTTCTTCCTCCTCAAGTCTCAAACTCGAAGACCAAGAAGTGGAGTGTAGCTCCAAATTCTCCTTTACTAACAAATTTGTTAGCATATCCACAGGGTTCTCACTCGTATGAATCTTTTTCAAATTCAATTGTCCATCCTCCAATATTTGTCATATGAAGTGATACCTTAACTAAATGTGTTTCATTCTCAAATGAAACGTTGAGTTCTTTTCCAAATTAATTACACTCTGACTATCACTGAACAACTTGCAATCATCTTTCTCCTTTCCCAACTCTTCCATGAACCTACTCATCCATATCATTTCCTTTCTAGCCTCTGTAGCTGCAACATACTCTACCTCTGTAGTAGAAAAAGCCACAACCTTCTGTAATCTCAAAATCTAGCTAACTACCATTCCACCTAATGTGAAAATATATCCAGTAGTGCTCCTTCTACCATCCAGATCTCCAACCATATCCGAATCAACATAGCCACATAATGAAATATCCAAACCTCCATAACATAACTGCATGCTAGATGTCCCTTTCAAATACTTGAGTATCCATTGGACTACTTTCCAATGCTCTTTACCTGGATTGGCCATATATCTACTCACCACTCCCACTGCCTGTGTAATATCTAGTCTATTACAAACCATAACATACATGAGACTCCCAACTGTTGAAGCAAAAGGCACTCGTGTCATGTATTTTACCTCCTTGTGTGATGTAGGACACTGATATTTTCTCAATTTAAAGTGTCTGGGTAAAGGTGAAATAACAGGTTTTTCATTCTGCATGTTGAACCTTTCTAACACCTTGTAGATATAATCCTCCTGAGACAAATACAATTTCTTATTTTTCCTATCTCTGTGTATTTACATCCCAAGGATTATTTTTGCAGCTCCTAAATCCTTTATAGAAAATGTGTGAGCTAGCTTTCCCTTAAGCTCACCAATGTCCTGCATAATAGATCCTGCAATAAGCATATCATCCACATACAAGTAACAAAATAATATAGCTCCCATTTCAAGTTTCTTGAAATAAACACAATGGTCGATTTACATCTCAAGTAACCATGATCATGCATAAAACTATAAAACCTCATACACTATTGCCTTGGAGCTTGCTTAAGCCCATATAGGCTCTTTTTAACCTCCACACCAATTTCTCCTTACCCTTGACTTCATACCCAAGCGACTGCTGCATATAAATCTCTTAATCCAAATCACCATGAAGGAAATCCATCTTCACATCTAGTTGATCTAAATGTAAGTCTTCTACTGCAACTAAACTCAATACAGTATGAATAGAAGTCATCTTAACAACTGGAGAAAATATTTCACCAAAATTAATACTTGCTTTCTATGTAAATCCTTTTACTACAAGCCTTTCCTTGTACCTTTTATGTTCACCCTCTTCTTCCTTGATCCCGTAAACCCACTTGTTCTCGTAATGTCCTCTTACTGCTTTGTGCAACTTAACTAAATCCCAAGTTTGGTTATATTTCAAGGATTCCATTTCCTCATCCATGCTATGCTCCAACCAGACGTGAGTCTTATCCTACATTGCTTCTTCAAAGATCTCTAGTTCACCATTATCGTTAATAATAAATAAAATAGAGGTGTAAATATTTTGGAGGTTTACTTACCCTTTGTGATCTTCTCACAAGAGTTTGGGGTACCTGAGGTTCAATGGGCCTCTTGGACATTAGTATAAACTTCGACGAAGTGACCGATGCCGGTCACCTCCAACCGACGTCGGTTCTACTAACCGATGCTGGTTCTGGTCCTCTATAACCATCGACGGTCCATCTCGATCGATGTCGGTCGGGCCTAACCGAAAATGGTTCTTTGTGTATTTCTGTAGGTGTTTCTTTAAAACCCGAGAGTTCATTTTCATCAATAAACTTCTCAATTTTCTCATCCTTGGGTACCAAAATTTGATCCTTGTACATTCTCTTTTCATTCCATTCAACATCATGACTCCTAACAATCTTAGAATTCTCTAAATCCCAAAAACGGAATCTGAAATCACTAGATCCATAACCAATAAAAGTGCATCTCTTGGATTTTACATCCAACTTTTTTCTATTTTCCTTATCAACATCCACAAAAGCTTCTAAACCAAAAATTTAAGAAAAGAAAGATCTACCTCTTTTTCTTTCCAAGCTTCCTCTGGTATTCCTCCATCTATTGAACTTGAAGGACCACAATTAATCAAATAAATCTGTTGTATCAATTGCTTTTTCCTAAAACTTTAAGGGAAATCCAGAATGTATCCTCATACTTTTAGCACGTTCCATGATTGTCTGTTCATTCAATCTGTAACACCATTATCTTGTGGTGTCCTTGGAACCGTTCTCTCTCTACATATCCCATTCATCGAACAATAATAATTGAAAGCCTCGCACAAGTATTTACCACCATTTCAGATCTAAGGAACTTTAACTTTGAATTTGATTCAATCTCAACAAGGGCTTTCCATCTTTTAAATGTTTCAAAAACATCGATTTATGTTTAATACAGTAAATCCATACCTTTCTTGTAGCATCATCAATGAAAGTAACATAATATCGGGATCCTCCAAGAGAAGATACCGAGCTGGTCTCCACACATCCGAGTGTACAAGCTCCAATTTCTACTCCTTAGTTGCCCCAAATTTGAGAAATCTCACTCTCTTTTACTTTCTAAAAAATATAATACTCATAGAAATCAAGATCTAAATCTTTCAAATCTGATAACTTACCCTTAGCCTTTAAGATCTACATTCCTTTTTGAATCATATGATTCAACCAATTATGCCACATTCATGCATTTGAATCTAAAGTAGATAATGTAGAAAAGGAATCAAGAATACAGGTAGATAAATATAGTGTTCCTACCTTCTTACCTCTCGCCACAAAAAGTACCCTTGGTGACATTCCAAGAGTCTCTTGTAAAAGTAACCATGCATCCAGATTCACTAGTTGCCCTACGAAATAAGATTTCTCCCGAGGCTTGGCACATGCCTCACATCTTTCAATACCCATGTATTTCAATTCTGCAATTTAAGATGAACTTCCTGTTTACCAGTAATACTGCAAGGTTCATCATCACCCAAATAAACATGCCCAAAATTTCCTTGTAGATAATTTCTAAAATAACCCTTATTAGGTGTTGCATGGAAAGAAGCTCTTGAATCTAAAACCCATGATTCAATTCTATTGTCCAAAGAAAGAATAAGAGAATCTTGCATTACTACCTCCGATGAAGCAAGATTCACCTCTTTACCTTTTCTCGGTTGTTTATTCTTGTTATCCTTTGACCAACAATCTTTCTTTGCATGTCCTTTCTTTCCACATTTCCAACAAGTAATTCCCTTACCTTTAGACTTGTATCTGCTATCCCTAGACTTTTATTTCCCATTACTCTTACTCTTGGATCTCTCCTTTTCCTGTCCCTTCCTTCTACATTCAAAGCATTTCCAGGATGATGATTCCTCTATACTCTTCCCGTAAATTTTTTATTCAAGATTATACTAACCACATCATTAAACTTCAAAACATTATTAGTAGATGTTGTATTACTAACAAGTATTACCAAGTTATCCCAACTATCAAGCAAATAACATAAGAGTAAAAGTGCTTTTACCTCATCATCAAATGGTATTACAACCGATTTTAAATGATTTACTATAGATCAGAAATCATTCAAATGACTAGATGTGGATTCACCTTCATGCATCTTAGAACTAAATAGTTTCTTCATCAAATAAAATTTATTTGAAGCACTAGGTTTTTCATATAAATTAGCAAGATATTTCATTAACTCTACTGTAGAAGCCTCTTTTGTAATATTGGAAGCCACAGATGCTGCCAGGATCAATCTTATAGAACCCAATGCCTTTCTGTTAAGAATCTTCCATTCTTCATCAATCATCTTTGTAGGTCTAGAATTCTCATCCAACGGTAAATACAAATCTCTTCGATACAAACAATCCTCAATCTGCATCTTCCATAATTGATAATTTCGGCCATCAAACTTCTCTACCTTGTATTTATTTTCTTTTGTCATTGTTATAGCTCCCACTTAATCAAAAAACCCTCTGTGAGTAAATCACAACACACAAAACCATCAAACAAAGCTCGATACCAGTTGTTGGGGTTAGCACACCGGTTGTACAGATAATATATCAGATCTAAGCATACATGCAAATAAAAGTGGATATTCTACCAAAAGAAATATATAAAACAAGAGACATAAATCAACACCAGATTTAACGTGGTTCACCCAAAGTGTGGGCTACGTCCACCAAGAAACAAGCCAATCTATTAACTAAAGCTTTGAAAAGATATACAATTGAATATTTACAATCTTCCACACCTCTCAGATGTTCAGTACTTTCTTCCTTCAAGCTTTCCTTCTTTTTACCAAGAATTCTCTCTCTCACAATTATCTTGTAATTATGATTCACTCTCTTAATTCTTACTTCTAAACCCTAGTTTTTATGCTTATATAGTCATTTATAGACTTAGGGCACTTAGCCATGCAATTACAATCAATAAATATATTTTAATGTTAAAAATAGATTAAATTCCCGAAAGTTAATTATAAACTTGTCGCACAAGTAATCGACACCGATTCTGCGTATGCATCACTAATTCCTACTTGCCTTGACCGATGTCAGTCTTCCTTAATCGATGCGGTGTCCCTAACCGATGTCGGTTACTGTGTTTTCTAGCAATTTCCAATTACATGTTAAAATGAAGTAATTGAGCTCCACAACTCAACATGAGCAATAATCGATGCAATCGAGATGGCACTCGACTCAACATTGAAACCCAAATCTAACTCATACAAAAAAGAAAGCACATAGATGAAACATAAAACTTGTGCTTAAGCCCATCATGGCGAGTAAATCCAACCCAACTCACGCAAATGCATCTTAGAGCACAAATAGTCCAAATAAATATTCAATAGTAAAAATGGTGGTGTAGATCGAAAAATGAAACTAGGGTTCCAATTATTAGCCATGGCCGCTCATAGAAGTTTCCAGCGTGGTTGTTGCTTTGGATACCAAAAAAAAATGTTTGAATTATTAGACAAGGGAAATGATGGTGGACTTGACATTAAGGAAGCCCATGTGCTCTGTCAGGGATCCCATGCCACCACACTGCCCCATGCCAACCCAAAATCCACTCACCCTCTATTCACACCTCCTTTTTTATTTTATTTTATTTTTAATGATTTTTTTAGTTAAGTGTTATCTATTTTGTCAGGCACTTCGTCTCCCTCCACTAATAAGAGCATCATCCTCGATGTGACACAATGTTGAAGCTTGTATGGTACAAAAGAAAAGAAGTCAATAATGACAAATGTCATTTAACAAAACAACTTATATGTACAATGCGACCACAAGGAAGCAAACTAATTTTGGTAATATCTTAAATTTTAATGTTCTATGAAGATTGGTAGTTAGTTATCTTTTACTTTACTACTCAATTATTCTTTGTTTTTACAGTATTTATTAATCTCAAACTCTTAGTATTCATTGTTTAGAATTTCAATCATCTTGTGTTCGTGGGTGCCCAACAATAATTGGCCTCAAGGTGTCACACAAAACTCGAACACAACTCAAATGACCCATGAGACATATTACTATAGATTTTCATGACTTTATCACATCCCAAGAATTTTAATCCAACCATGGAAAGGTGAATCGGTAGTCCAAAAATAATGAATTTCCAATAATTATGTCATAGACATAGATCTAGTACAAACATGTGACTGACAAACAAAATCATCACACCGATACATATAAAGCAGGTATCACATGACCCAAAATCCATGACTTTACAAACATAGTTCCAAGACAATATCCAATAGTCCATACCAACCAAGGGGAGAGTCAAGCCTCAATCATAACAATGTGTAACAAGACTCACAAGAGTACACATAAATAAAAATACCAACTTCATCCACCTCCTAAAACATCACAAAAATACTCCATATACCTCCTAAGGCATCACAAAACAACTCCATATACCTCCCAAAGTCATCACAAAACAACTCCATGTATCTCCCAAAGCAGCAGCACAAACAACTCCATATACCTCCGAAGTATCATAAAACAATTGCATATACCTCCTAAAGCATTAATCACACCCACACAAATCTCTTATGGCTCCCTCAAGTGTGTTTTATGCCTCCTTCAAGTGTCTCTTATGCCTCCCTCAAGTCTCTTATGCCTCCCTCAAGCAAAATAAAATAAAGATAAATCTTCCTTTTAGCTCCACAAAAGAGATCGGTCACCCTATGGCCCTAGGCATATAAGGTCCAAACACCTCTAACCCAAGTGACATAATAACTCGTGGTTCAAAACCCACTATTTATCTATGACTCCTTGGGGTGTACCCTCATACAACGAAGCATGTCCATAAGTCCCACCACCCAATAGTGAATCCCATGACCTTATTCCAATACATTATGAAATTAGAACCAACATAACAAACCATTCAAATACCAAGTGGCAAGATCTAAGGCCTTGGGCAAGGCTATAAGATTTTTAAACTTAAAAAGAAAATTTAAATCTAAGCAAAACAAATGGCCAAATAACCATAGTTAGTGCAAAAATTTACATGTTAGTGCATCAACCAAATAAATGCCCAAAATATAAGAACATGTCAATCAAGAAAATTGTTGGTTCTAGCAAGAAAAGGGAAAATTTTCAATTTACGAATAAAATACGTGTATAGGAATAACACATTACAATAACTACGTAGCCTTATATGGCCACCAGGGGGGTACTCAACACGTATAGGAATAACACATTACAATAACTAAGCATCCTTATATGGCCCTGTGGGGTACTCAATGCATTCCGACACTCGGAACATCGAGCCTCGGCTCATAAAATAACATATTAAATAATACATCTGTCATCATCTCTATCTAAATCTTCCCGCCACCACTTTGACAAGATTCAAGATAGTCAAAATCACATTGGTTGAATCCATATTATAACTATATTAGGAGAGAGCAAGGAGTACAAGTCTCCATTTACTTAGCCTAAGGTGTCCACAAAACATTATATGCATGACACTGTTGAGCAAGTTCCACACACACCAAACAAACAAAAGTGGTTTTTCATTCTATGGAAGGCTCCACTTCCTATCACGTACTTAGCTCAAGTGACTGGTCAACGGTACACCTTTCCTCACTCCAAACATACACATTTTTACTGATTTCCCTTAGATCGGTTAGTGTAGTGTTCACAACATAACACATAACTTCATCACTAACAAAATGGTGATTGACACAAGAACCATAACATCTTACACATGGTATATATACAAGGTATAACACAATCATTACTTTTATGGGTTATTATACATCACATTACCACATTCTGCACCCAAAGTGCAATCACTATACACTAGGGATCATACACTCACCATATTCCCTAAATCACGACATGAACCATCACATTTTACATGAATTATACATTTGAGGAACACAATGCCTAACATTACAACATATATTCAATTGCAATACAACACGGTGATGCACATGATTCATAACAACATGATGAAAACATCACGATACAATCCAATTCACTTTACACCAATCTTTTCATACAACATATCAACACACCTACATATCACATAATGCCATAATGCTCCAACACTCCGTAATCAACAATAACATTCTTTTTCACACACAATAAGGTGGTACATCACACACAAATTCCTCATTGAATGCATGGAAATGAGGGAGAATAATTTCATCTCCAACACAACAACACAATAATAATTACACATTAAGTGACCTGCACAACATGTGTGTTCATAATATCACAATTACAACATTGTTCACATCACACTTATATCACATTACTCTTCCAATATCCACCACCATCATGCAACACCATCACAACTCCAATCTGCCCCAGAGGTTCAAGAGCATGAACCTCACTCGATACCAAATGTAACACCCACATTTTACACACACAAAAACAACAATAAAAATACTAGGATAAATTTTTTTGACTTACATTGCTCACTACACAACGCCACAAGGGCTCTAAGTAAAGAAAATCAAAGACGCATATGACACTTACAAGTCATCGACTCACATAGACACATGACAACACCATAGACATGTCGATGCCACACTTTTCCCAATGAATGAATACTAGCAATGACCCAACCACAAGAAAAGGACTCAAGGATTGGCAAACCCACAACACATCATTTCATTAATTGCATCTTAGTTACGATTAACATTCCAAGAACATTATTGTGCAAGGATAATTTCCTCCTTTTTCCACCTACAAATTCTTAAGTTCATTCCACATTTAATTTACAGTTTGACCATTTTAAGTTGGCTTTTTATCCTTTACGGAAATTTCCATAACTTACATACTTATTTGGTATAATTCAAATTGCATACAAATTACTTAATTATCTTCTTATCTTAAGAATATGATTCTCAAATGTTTATTCAAGGTCTATATTTTACCCTTGTAACTCAAGTGAATATGACTTGATGTCCTAAAAGTAATATTAAGATTTAATGGGGGTGGTTTAGATTCAAGATACCTTTTCCCCATAAACATTCTTCGATCACGTTATCTTTATTTCCCGATTCAACATTCTCACAACTAGAAATTTTATTTAGATTATATATTTTGGTTTGCTGGGTTCTCTAAAGTCAACATCTTTCAAATCAATTTATTTTATAAAGAGTTACTTATAATTTTCTACCCACAAGTTAACCCCTAATCAACTAAGGTTTAGTTTAATTCCAATTTTCACTTAGGGATTTACACCCTATTATAGATTAGATTAAGGTTCAAAAACATATTTACCCTATAAAAACTCTATAAAAGATCAAGGAACTATATTGTCACTAGCCAAAGATAAGACATTTAGCTTGAGAAGATCTAAAGAAATCATTAACAATATTTTAAGTGATAGTACAAAAATTTCCCTAGCTCCATGATGTCATATGGATCCCACAAACAATTCATTTGATGAAGAAATTTAATTCTAAATCCATCTTCGGAAGACAAGGTAATCCACAGGGGTACTTGAAGAAAGATTTATCTCTACTTACTCCAGATAAATTTTGACCGTGTTGCTCCTATCTCGTCGGGTTTATGATGATGTCACTAAAAATACTTACTAAGATGATAAACCCATTCTCGGGATCTTATTTACCTAATCTAGGAGGTTCCATAGAGCGAAAAGTTTAAGTTCATTCTACGGTTTTCAATTTCTTCTATGGTAAAAAGGTTCACACATGAAAACATATTATGCACAGATCTTATACTAAGGCTGAGTGTTTTGATTAAATCTCTTTATTACATTTACTGAGTTAAAAATACAACCCAAGTAATTAGTTAATCGGTTATTGAACACTGAAAATGCATTACAATATATGAACTTCAAATTCATTTACTATCTATATAGATCAAACCTTTTTACCATACACAACTATAATTCAAATTGAACTTGTGATTAAATGTACATTTCCTAAGATATCCCTAAAAATATCATCCCATACATATTAGTAAATTTCAAATATAATTTTTCGTAACAAAAGACTACATTATACATATATTCATTTTACAATTACCTATATCAATTACAATAATAAATAATGAATTACACATCGCCTTTTCACTATCTTTCTTGCATCATGCAAAACCATGTAAGCATGAAATTAGTGATAAATTACTTGGCATGGAATCCACCCTAGTCTAACATAATTATTGTTTTTAGTTCTCCATTTACATATATTAATAATTATAATTTGCATTTGAAAGAAAAGGTTTAGAAACATGATTTCATTCCATTTCATTTCACTTCATTTCATAACCGAGAGAGAGAAAGAGAAAGGAGAGAGAGAAACACCATTTTGTTAAAAGTTCTATTTCACACAACAAGTTACACTATGGAGTTTAAAACAATTATTTACATGTGTCAAAAGTTTCCATGGTGGTTTGGCAACTGATAGAGTCCTACAAATTTATTTTTACGTTTTCTTGCTAGCTACAAAAATGTTAAAATCAGGCTCGAAGGCTAAGAAACCAATTTCAAACATTGTCTTCGATGAGAAAACACACCAAATTCAAATTTCTACATGCCCACTTATATACCAAGAGTTCATAGGAACTGACAGAATTCAGAATCGCGAACGCTTTATGATTAGCGGCTAGTTTTTGGGGCCATCGGTCTTAAATGAGCTAGTTGTTAACGATCAAAAGTGAGCTTGAGGGCTTAGAAAAGCTGCTTCCTAAACTGATGTTCGATGGATGAATGTGCAACGAGGAAATTCTTACGAGATCCCTTATATAAGGAGAATTGATTAGAGTTGACGGGTGAGAACTAAAAATAGTTTTCAAATGGTGAAATGTTTTCTAGAGAAACAAGTCGTAATGGTGGTCGATTTGACCTCACAAATCAAAGTGTGGATCGAGGCCTCAAAATGCCTTTTCCAAACTAACCTGGAATATGATTTTTCCGAACCAAAGTTTTTAGGTATTTTTCCATCAAAACGCATTTCCTTTATCCATAAAAACCATTCTACTTGATGTGAAAAAGTAATTTTTAGAGTATCATTATGATATTTCTGTTGAGGTTGAGGTTAATAATCTCTCCAAAGGAAGGATTAACATAGAATAAATCAAAGACCCCTTTCTCCTTGCCATGGTAGAATTTTCCAGTCCCGTATAATGTTACGGTGAAGATATAGTGACTTTCCTAGGTGGGCATTGTAATACCTTCTCTAAACAATTCCGGTGTTCAGATTCAATTGTTGTACATTTATTTCAACAAGGATTCATTTGACCTTGACAAATCCATTGTGAATCCTTTTCCATTTATTTATTCTTCTTGTTTTGTTCTTGTATTCTATTATGAGGGGTTTCATGAACTCAAATCAACATCTATTCCAACTTCTTTACACGAGAATATGGATAAACATTGAATGCCTTTGTCATTGATAGTTGGTGATTATTTTGTTTTAAAATCATTCTATCTTGATTCTTTTCAAAAATAAAAATCATTTTAAAATCAATTCTTAAAAATATATAAGTTGTAACTCTACTTTCAACAAGGTCAAATCATGTGAAACATTTGTTCAATGTAAGGATAGAGTTCTCCCATATAACCATGTTGGCCCCGAGGGGTATGGTGACAACGTTATAATTGATGTCACCACAACCAAAGATTCTATGGTTTTCACTAACATCTAACAACATAGAGGTAGAACGGGAACCAAACGTATGTGTGGTTCTATGGAATCATCCCACGGCTAGGACAAAACACGTACTCAGGCCTATCTAGGTTTTAATTAATCTATAATGCAAAATCGTTTTAGTTTTGATTAATTTTTTTAATATAATAATGATAATCTAAGTCTTGACAATGACATAGTCATTTTCCTAATGTGCAGCCTTGTTCAGCACATCATCGACTCCGAGACACATGGTGTCTACTAGTGTAGACACGATATACATACTTGAGTAAGAACAGATTCGGTTTGCACGAGATCGTCATCCTTGAAGTTATGGTATTAATAAATAGTGATTTAAATTTTATAATTTATATTAGTCTTTCTTTTAGGAATTGATACACGAAAAATAACAAGTAATTTATTTTTTTGAGTTTCTTGAAGATTAAACAGAACTACAGGTGGTCTTAAGGGCTACAACCAACTCATGATAAGCTAGACACAACCTTGGCCACCTAGACACAAGGGAACATATGACACCCATGACGAACAATTCACTTTTCTTTTTGACAAGACAAAATATAAAAGTCTAACCACAGAACACACTTACAGTTAGGGAATCCCACAATGTAAAATCTTTTAAGGTTATTTATTTATCAAAAATATCTTTCAAATCTTAACTTATGCTCTAAAAGGTTCAAGTTATGATTCATACACTTCTTCTTATAGAGCTAGATTTCATTTCTTTTATACTATTGAGTAACTAGATAAAGGTCATCTCTAATATGACAATTACTTGTTTAATTCATTTAATTAATCAAGGAGGTTCGATACCAAAATGCTATCTATCTAAACCCATGCTACTGAAAATCATTTCATACCTCGATTTCACAACGAGACGAGCATAAGCTCAATTGAAGTTGAGTACCATTTAGGTTTGGAACCATAATATTCTTTGTGCAAGGATCAACATCTAACCACACTTAAGAGAATATAATAAATCACCTTGGCAAAGGTTTTGGAAGAAGGCCATATTGAATTTATCTTCATGATCTCATTAGTTATTAATCAATCTTTTAATGAGACTCAAGCATTTATCTAGATTGGGTAAAAGCTTCATTTAGGCTACTCTTGATTAAGTTTGATAAAAAATACATGTTAGGTTTCAAAAACAGATGAGTTATATTTAATGTTTTCTTAATCAATCACCCTACTTAATAAGGCCTAGCTATTTTGAAAAACTAATCATTAATTTCACCTTAATTACATTTTACACCCCATAACAAGGAGGAAAGTTTTGTTATCCAAAATCCACCCCTCAAGGTAATTTTGATAACATGCATCATAATTTTTAGTCCCGAGCAAGTAGAATTGATTCAAGGCCCAAAATCATGTTTTTAGGGTCCCCTCGGCTTCTCTCTAACTTCCCCATCCAAGGAAAAAATCCAACAAGTTAGAAAAAATAAAAATAAATCCAAAAAATGAAGTAATAAGATTGTTTTAATGCATTGCAGTGTCCGGATCTTTGTGGGTCATACTAGTGCGGATCGTATTCAAGGTTCATCATACCAAGTTTGTAGCCGAAATGCAAAGGAATCAGCAAAATCGACCATTTTTCCTGAAGGCGTGCTCATGGGACGAGTTGGGACGCTGTCGGGACGCTGCGGGATGCGATCATGGCCTATTTTTCCGCAAGTTAGTATATTGTGGGAAGTGCAGAGATTTTTGTTCGGGATATTCGGGGAAAAAGTACGCGTGGGACGTGCAAAGGTGAAATCACCGCACAAAGAGCCAAGCTAAATAGGATGCGGCCGATGCGGAGGTCAACGACCCTCACGACCCACTCCACTCAATGGTGGATGCGCGAGGACAAGGAGGCCCGAATCAGCTGATGTGAGAGAATGATTCCAGGAGACCGGGACACATGGACCCGATTTTGCCGAAATAGCCGCAAAGAAAGAGAAAAGTCAAAGTTTGACCTCCCAAACTTCAAACGGCCATAACTTTTGACTCGAGCTCCGATTTACATAAAATTGGACTTTTACGGAACAAGCACAATGTCCTCTGCGTCATAAAAACATGTTCAAATTTCTTAATTTTGATGAGGGTAAATATATTAAAATATAAGAAACATGTTCGACTCTAGTCAATTAATGTTCATTCCTGTCAAATGACATAAAATGCCTGATAGACCCAAAATAGCTGCCCGCACTCAAAAGGCCATAACTTTTGCATTTCTCAATGAAATCACACAAAATTGGTACCATTGAAATCTTGTTTCCAATACCAATGCAAAAAAATCAAAAAATTCATGATTGGATGAGAAATAGATGGATATTTTTCAAATGTGGCTGGATTCATGACAATGTTTTATTTGGTATTTGGGAGTGCAATTAAGAGACATGGTCATCATTCTTTCTCTGCTGCAGCACCTGGGATAGTATGGGGAGAATTTTGCAAGTAATATATAATAATTTCACTCCATTTAATGCATCTTACAAGTGGTTGAAGGATATATTTCGGGATTTCCATTTTCCCCTTCTCTCTCTCTTCTCATTTTTTCTATAAATTAGAGTGTTGGGATCATTATAAGAGGAGGTATTTTTATAGTTGCAAAGCTCTGTCAAAATTGCATAGTGAAGCCAATGTGCTGCAGACCCTTGTAGTGGACTCCTTGCATGGTGATCCAGGCCCTTGTCTTCGATAGATTGAATTGTGCATATCATGAAGCAATAAAATACAAGTTTGTGGATGCATCTTCCCCTGTTGTGTTTGTTTGCACTCTTCTTGCCCTTTCAACCTTCATTACAAGAATATTGTGTCTATTTTTATTCTCTTGCAAGGACTCATTATTATTGTGCATGTATGAAATATTGTTGTGAATGCATTTTTCTAGATTGTGGAGAACTGTTATCACCCCTTCTGGTGTGCACTTTGCTTTTGTATCTCACACATTGGAAGACTACCCTCACCACTCATTTTTGGTTTATCACCACCGTAGTGTAGGCTTTTATTTTTATGCATTCTCTCTCCTTTGTCCCTTGGAAATCTAGATTAAGATAGTTAAGTTTTGCTCGCTTTAGAGTATATTGTGGCGAGGTAGTTTAGGAGCAAGAACCAAATTTATTTGGAGGTCTATCTCAAGTAGCAAGTCCCATAACTTGGAGATAGTACCCATGTTATCCAATCACACTTTGTGAGCTCAAGTATATGCACTTGTGCAAACATAAAGGTGTTGTGATTAGGTGATAACAAGTTTATTATTACAACTTAGAGTAGTAAGGATAAGTTCTTTTTAACACATGTAGAAAGTTTCCTTATCTTCCACTTAAAGATTCTTGACTTCATCGAAAGGATTACAACCTCTTATTTATTTGTATAAATTTTGTGAGGATTAAAAAGACATTTTATTATGCCTAAAATGGCATTATACCCATAACCAAAAAGGGGGTTTAAATCACAAATATGAAATTTAATGAGTTCACCAATGCCCTTAAAATGAAAACTAGACATGATTACAACATTTACTAATCAACACGACACACAAACCAATAGTGACAACTGATTCGAATGCACGTTGACTTGGAACACAAACGGATATTCAAAATTGGTCAAGTAACGCTATGCTATTTTCAAGATTACTATATTACATTAAAACTGCTCATAACAATGCCGTGAATAAATTTATATATTTCACAATAGTATTTACAAGTTTTAGTTTCATATGGTTATGCCAAGATTACTCCATAAATAAAGAACACCCAAGGCAACATGCCCTCCAAACTTCTCTACAAACACCATTCCAAGATCTACAATACATTTAAGTACTCGAAAAAGAGAAATTCATAAATCAAAGTGATGCAACTTCTACAAGTATTTCCTTTTTCTCTACTGCAAAATCCATCTGCACAATTATTTACTTGAGTCAGTTCACGAGAATTGAGCATGATAAGACTACACATAACAACAATATGATACTATTTTAAAAAATAATGAAAGGAAACAATCTATTTCAAGAAATAGATCGAAGCTCTAACCGCCAATCAAATTCTTAAAAAAAGATTAAATTTTCACCGTGTCAACAAAGAAGAAATCCATATGTTTCAGTTATAAATAACATCTATAAAATAACAAGAGTTTGACAACCAATCAGGTAAGACCATAGATCTTATAAGATTACGAACAAAGGGTCGAGAGTATTAGGATTTCAATCATGTAATCCTATAGATTACGTGATTGAAATCTAATACTCAACCCATCAATCTACATTCTCATGGAGAAGTCAAATATACCAGTTATGATCATTTTCACAAAACAACACTAGTTTAACAATCATTCCAGAAGAGCCATTGGCCAATAAATTAGAAATAACAATCAATTGAAAAAGAGAGTTCCATCATGTAACCATATGTTATATGATTTAAACTTATATTCAAACCAACAATATATAATTTCATAACTAAAAGTGACTTCACAATTAATAAGAATAAGGAGGAGTGATGGCTACAATGTCCGAATTAGAAATTGCCTAACAACCTAGCTAGTTAGTAAAACTAAGCATGGAAAAGAGACAAGCCACAAATACCTAAGTTCATTATGCAAGTAATAATTCTAAAACATCCATCCAAGTTTCATAACACTTTAGATTTATAACCATCCAGTTCTTGAGGAATATAACTATGAATCTAAACTTGATCGAAATTTCTAAAGTCAACTCACTTTCTATAGGTACAATAAAGAAAAAACTTATATTTAAATATAGGTTTTCCCAATATTCTGTTTGAAATCATAATTGCAGAGCCAAACAATATCCCTTCCACAATTTATTAAATCACAAAGATTTCCTTCGATAAAACAAACATATTATCCCTCGATAAAACTTGGGATTCGAAACTAGAAATGCCCTAAGGGCGGAAGTTAAATACCGGGACATAAACATTTCCTACCCAAAAATTTTATATGTTTGAACCAAAGAAATCATTTTATTATTAGAATATGATATGCTTCACGAAATAGACCATTATCAAGGAAAAATTATAATTAGTACAATCTGATTTTTCTATATTAATAAATACAAATCGATATTTCTTTATTTTTAATAAATGTACAAATTGATTTCTCTGTATTAATAAATACAAATCGATTTTTTTTTTTTCAAATTCATAATATTATAAACATTTTTCTTTGTATTACATAATACAAATCACCTCATCCTTTGCACATTTATAATATTACAAATCTTTTTCTACATCTCAAATATAGATTATTTTCCTTTCATATTGCTATTTTACAAATTTTTTTTTTTTCGTATCACTAATACAAATCATTTCCCCCTTTTCCCAGTTCTTGACATTACAAATCTACACATACACAATAATATGTTATTAAAAAATAAACAAAGACCATCCAATAATATAGTAAGTGGAACTCATATGAGTTAATGGTATGTTAACTATAGCAATAATATTTCAAAAATCTAGTATAAACCCAGATCGAATAAATTTTAAACAATCATATTAATATTAGAAACTAGGGAGAAGGGTTATAGGGATCCCACTCAATATCCGAATACAAGGGTTCACAAAAATATTACCATACCAAAATTTAATAAGAGATAAAACAATCAAAACTTAGATATTTTTTTGTTATATAATTATTATAATCATAATCTACAAAAAGAAATGGGGAAAGATAATTCATGTCGAATAAAAATTCTGATTTTTTCCAACATTCTAACCGGATACGAGTAATTCAACCATCCACCACTTGCACATTTAGCAAATTTTATTGTTATGCAATAATTTTGGAGGGAAGGGGAGATATTTCACGCCTAGACGTCTAAACCTACCATAGATTTTAAAGACAACAATTACCCGAAGGATTTTTCTCAAAATGAAAGCATCCATAACCACCGGAAGATGAAAACTAGAGGCAAATCAAGAAGCAACCAACTATTAAAAATGGTGAACACAATCAACAAAATTACAATTTAAATACAGTTTCATGAAAGATAATGTTTCTTTTCAAGATATTTGTTAGATTTTAACATATTATGGAGATGGGTAGCTTATCATGCCATGTAATACGCTTTCATAAGTCATATACATGCCTCACGGGCCGTAACAACAACATCGGAAAAAATCCACTTACGAAATCTTCTTGGGAGTCCACACGTTTCTCATGGCCATGGTGGGAAATAGGCATGGTGAAAACGGTAGCAGGAAGTTCTAACTGCGAAAATGCATTTGGATGGAAATTTCCATGCTTAAACACACGAGCCCAAGCAAACATTCTCCACCAATCTCACATGGCCCTCCCATAAGGTGTTCCAACGACCACAAAAAAGTGAGTGAAATTGAATAAAATAAGGAATGAATGCAGCGACCAGCCAAAAGGGAACACCAGAGAAAAATTAATTAATAAAACAATCCTTACCGGGTAAGCAACCAACAAAAAATTGGTGCAAAGACCAACACGGTAAGGCCAAGCACAATTTTCCTTAAAGAAAATTAAAGGAAGGGCAGGTTCATAAATATGCAATAAAGAATGATAGGGGTGGTATGTAACACCCACAAATTTTACGTTCTAAAACTACATGAAACCCTAAAATACTTATCTAAAAATTTGCGGAAATAATTTTTTTGTTTAAAAGAACTCATGGGTGTCAAACCCTAATACATGCTTAATTAAATTCCTACCAAAAATGTTACATTTCATAAGATAGATCAAGTCTAGATTATTAATAAAATATTCTTAACCCGTTCTAATGTTAAATTAATTATCATCCTTTGCATAAGTGTCCATTAATTTACTTTTCTTGATTAAAATAGTATTCACTTTCATAAAATAACATTCATCCCACATTTATAAAACCCTTACCCTTAGGTAATTTTGGTCCTCTTAAATTATTTCCTTTAATGATCACGTAATCATACATTGGATCCTAGTAGAGGGTTACATTTTTAACTTAATACCCTAGAGCCCTAAGTGGCCCCATCTACCCATTACACATCCATTTGATTTATATGAAGTTTACAATAATAATGTTAATATTCTCACCTAAAATTTATAGGGTTGATTCCTAACCCTTGGATTAAAT
This sequence comes from Taxus wallichiana var. yunnanensis, assembly GCA_018340775.1. Classification (NCBI taxonomy): domain Eukaryota; kingdom Viridiplantae; phylum Streptophyta; class Pinopsida; order Cupressales; family Taxaceae; genus Taxus; species Taxus wallichiana. The sequence goes on along the minus strand of CM031243.1, from coordinate 500,953,978 downwards.
CAATTATGGCCACTAGATCTTAGGGTTCCATACTAACCCTAACTATCCTTATGAAATTTTATTAAACCTTTTTCTTTTCCCTAGCCTCTTCATTTGGTCTCTTTTCTTTTCTTGATTTTCAGGTTGAAGGAGTGGATGTCCTGGAGCAAGGGAAAACGGTGAAGGAGTCTTCTTGGATCCAATATGCAAGAAGAGTGGGATTCCATCCAATGGCTCCTCCTTTAGGATAGTTAAATCTTCTATTTAACCATGCATTCTTAGTTATTTAATTTCAATGCAACATCTATCCTAGATCTGATTTGAGATCTATTATCGATTAGTTTTTTTTTTTCATTGATGAGGAACAAACCCCATTAGGTAGATCAAGAATTTAATGTATTGAAATATCCTTTTTGTAAGTTAGAGTATGAGTCCAAACCGCATACACGGTCCACATAGGTTGGATTTACATTTGGGTGAAGTTTAGATCCAAAAGTGTTAATGGCTGGGATGGAACACCTTTTTTAAGAAAAGTTCACGCATAGGTGGTGACGACGAGTCTTTTGAATCGGCCACAGTAACCTCGTGCTACCGATGTTGGTTCAACTATGGCTCTAGTTCCTATGTATTTGATAATCTCTTTGAAATATGTTTTAAGTGTAACAGAGGTAAATATTAATTCCATGAGTAACTTTTATCCAGCTTTTAAGAAAGTATAATAATCTCGAGAATCATCTAATATAAACAAGGCACAACAAAATCTTTGTCAAGTTTACATTAATGAAGATGTACAATATTCAAAGTGGACCGATGTCGGTAACAAGAATAATGACAATAATTAGTCACCGACATCTGTTTATGTCAATTGGGTCTATTTTTATAAATATTAGCATATCTTCTACACATTTACCTAAAATATGTTTACCACCATTGTTAATTTAATTCAAGGTTGTTGAGTAAGTCATATTATCATTAACGTTTAAAACTAAGCTTGGAAATAACATTTCAAAATTGTAAACATGAAACAATGATCGATGTTAGTACTGAGTACACCAATTTTGGTTGATAATGGTGGTGCCGATCCTTTGTGTAGGTTAGAGAGCTCTAAAATGAATGTTTGAAGGAATCTAGATATCAAGAGATAACTTTAGGTTTAAACCTAAAAAATAGAGAGTGTTTAAGCTGTTTCAAACCAAACTAAAGCTATGAAAATCTCCCAATACTTATTATGATGAAAACATTTAAGATTTGTAACTTTATTTTCTTTCAACACAATGTAAAATTTAAACATGATATTCATTAAATAAATTCCTTTATATAAAATTAATTGGAAAATAAAGGAAAATACACATTGTTTAATGGACTTCCTTCAATTATAATAATATAACTTGGTAAATGAACTTTCAATGCAACTTTCTTTTAAAATAAAAATCTACTAGTCTTCCACCTTAAGTGGTAATTACAAGATTTTTTTTACAATGAAGGGATGTTCATAACTTCATAAAATTCTCCACACCCCAAATCTCCATAAAGATCTCCACCAAGTCTTCACTTTAATCACAACAAAAAAAGAGGGAGAGGCAACACTCTTCACCCAAAAAATAATCCAACGAGGAGAAGAAGCTATCCTCCTCATTGGCCCCCGAGCCTCAACCATAATGCAATAAATGATGGATCCAACTCATGGAAACAACACAATGATTCAACATCCATTTAACACACATTCAACACAATAAAACAATCACAAGAATGTAACTTTCAAAAACACAAGGTTTTAAATGCAAAGCCAATGGAGCAAGGATCTACGGGAGATCACTTATGCCTCCCAATGGGATTAGGTGCCAACCTTAAAACCCCCACAATACATCTCAAAACCCCTACACAACTCTTATGCCTTCATTAAGATCCTCTTATTCCTCAGACATTCTCTTATGTCTCCCTACAATATCTTATGTCTCCCTCAAAATAACCAAGTAATACATGCAAGAATTCTCTTATCCAAGGTGGGGCACCTAACCAAAATCCCTCCCAAAATGTGAAATAAACTCTTGTGCCTCCCTACATATAAAATAACCATATCCTTATCCTACACCATACTTATGCATTCTACCCATGAACCCAACAAACATGTAAACCATTTACTTTCATACAAATAAACAAATATAAAAGAAAAAATAAAACAAGGGTGTAGTTCCTACCTTTCCATTTTATAACTTGATCAAAGAGTCACACTCCAAGCTCCATCAATCTCAAACCAACTCTAAAAAGCTCCAAGAATTCAACAAAAACTCCAAAAATCTCTAACTCCAAAAAGACAAGAGCACAAAATGAAGGAAGAGAACAATCTCTTGATCAATCTCGAACAACTTCCAACTACTCACATTATATGGTACTACGGGACACACCACCATTTTGACTGTCTGCTACTCTTCTTTCATGATGTCCGTAGGTACGTCGTACTAGGAGCCAATAGTAGCTAGCCTGTCAGCATCTTGATTTTGCTTCCTAGGAATTGCATGAATTCCAAAAGCCTCGAAATCTTCTATTAGATCCCAAACCTGATTTTTATATGACCTCAGTAGATCATTTTTGATGCACTACGAGCTGTAACTTGGTGCACAACCAATTTTCTATTGCCAACAATGGTCAAGGTTTGGATTCCTCTTCTTTGGGCCAGCTAAATTCCTTGTATAAGAGCTTCATATTCAGCAACATTATTAGTGCAATCTGAACTGCAACCGAAAGGAAGAGAAATATTTGTTTCCTTCTAGATAATTAACATAACTCCTGCACCAGATCCATTTTTACTTTGTGAGCCATCAAAGAACATTTTCCACAGTCCTTTTGTATCGCTTGATGCCTTAACAAGTTGAGGTATGATGGCATTTTCTTCATGAATGCAATATGTACCTAATCCAGTCTCTTCCAAAAACAACAGACCAAATTCTTCATTTTCCAATAAATCAACATAAGGGTCATATTGATGATCTATACTCACCTCATCGAGAATCGTATCTCGAAACCTCTTCTACGAGAGTAGTTGGCCCATGATCTTCATCCTCATCTTTGGGGTCACAAATGACGAATACAATTTATGGGTTTGGCTGTGTAAGGTTCCATGTGATTGTAACAGATTGGTTTTGCCCTTATCGTTACCTTAGTCCCATACCAGGTCCTCTGGATCGTATGTGACCAGTCTACTAACAAATAACCACCCATTTTTACGGTGAAATCCCGTGATAAGAAAATGGCAAAGAGGGGAGGAAGATCAATGATAGATATGTCCTGCATGAATGTAAAGCTAGGACATGCGTGGATAGTAAGCTGAAGTCCCTTAATGACCCCCACAGTTTAGACTGCAGTATTATCTAGTTGAACAAATCCTCTTGAAATTGGAGTATATGGAATTTGTAGTACATCTGCGACTGTTTGGGCATTATGGAACTACTGGCTCCATAAATGATCATACAATTGTGTAGCAAATGGTCACCAATAATCAACAAGATATAGAATGGCAGAGGTTTGTTGGTCTTAGCATATTTTTTTTTAGGGTGGCATAATCTGGTTTCCACTGCTACTTCTTGACTTGAGGATCTATTGGTAGTGTGAAAGCTGTTCAAATCCTCCCGTAGCAAGTTCCTCTAAGAAGGAATCGAGAGTGTATCCCACATTGTGACACTCAAATTGCTCTTGTACATTTGCTCCATGATGCTGAACAGGATTTCTCCCACTTTGCTAATGCCTTTTAGGGCATTAGGGTCCTCTTTTGGAAAATGCCTATTAGGCATTGTGATACTTGAAGTCCCATCCTTTTTGTAGACTGGTCATGGATACTTCTTGTGATTTATTTCTCATGCCTTTATCATCCAATATTTGTGTTGGGGCCTGAGAAGTAGATGCTTGATCAAGTATTGGAAGACTATGGATCTATTTCCCTTTTCTTGGAACATGTGTTGGATACTATAGTAGAGGCATCGTATTCAAGCCACAAAAGTCTTCTTCTTTCCAATTTAGTAATGTAGTTTCATCGGTAGGTTATTCTTGAATTTCGTGAGTGGATGGTCCGGAAGATGATTCGAGGTAGAGCGGATATGCTTTGGACCATAAGGGCCTAAAATAAACATCCATTTGGGTAGAGGTTTGGATTATGGGGTGAGAACAAGGATAACACCATAAATAGTATTAGATGAGGTTGTTCGGATCGGGACTATAGCTATGGAAGAATTGGTGGAAGAAGGATTCGAGATTTCAAAGGTTTTACGTTTGCAGCTTGGCTTGTGGCCTAATTTTTTGACTGACCATTTCCTTGGAATGGAGGACAACTCATCTGATATTGGGGTTAAAAGGGGTGAGCATACTGGGAGTTCTACCTCTTCATTACTACGAGTTCATTCCCAAATTTTTGTAATAGTGACTTTACCTCAACTAGATCATTTGAGGGATTGGACGCATGCGTAGGTAGCTGTCGACTAGAAGTTACCAAGACCGGGAAATGACTAGTTTTTACCCGCAAGCTCGTAAACAAATTTATGGGAGGTCTAGGAGTAATTTTACGTTCTTAAATCAAGTAATTTTTAGCTCTTATGGCGATTTCATAAGCATAAGGAATAACAGTACCCCCATAGATTGAATCATGATGGCTACATCACTATTCAATGCCTATAAGTAATATAGAAATGTGATCTCTAGAGATGGCCTTACGAGTGTTGGGATTCATTTCCAAGTCTTGTCAAAATGGAGGTTGAAATCGCTCATATACTCTTGAGGGGACTACTTGATAGTATGGAATTGTTCTACAAGCGAGAGATGATCACTTTTGTCCTCGAACTACTTACAAAACTTTGTGCCTAACTCGTTCCAAGTGGTAACAGATCCAACAGTTAAACTCTAGAACCATTGAAGTGCTCTACCTTTGAATGAAGTAGCAAGGAGTCAAACTGCCATGTTATCTTCTGTAATACTATGTACCGCACAAATGCTAGCTACATCCAGTATGTGCTCCCAAGGTGAAACATTAGTCTCCCCAGTGTAAAATGGTAAACTTTTTAAGGCATTTGTCGGTATGGCATCTCTTTATGCTAACAACAAAGGAATGCTGGTGTTGAAAGGAGGACAAGAATTGGCTACCATGGTGTCCAAAATTGGTTGTGTCTTAGTGGAGGAGAACGTCCCACAGGAGGAGTCAAATTCCCTCTACGAGGTAAAGTGGCGACTGGTGTTGCTGAAAGGCTTCTTCCTCTTCTCCTTGGGGGAGACAAGGAAAGATATCTATGCTTATAATTTTCTTGTCTTGAATAAGATCTTATGTGAATTATTCGCATAAGTTGATGTACTGAACTTTTAAATCCAGAGAGATGGGTTGCTGTGTACTTTTAGTTAATGGAATGAGAAGAGAAGTACCAACTCTATCCCATCGAGCGTGCCAAAAATTGTTGTCGTAAAATCATTACACCCCCCGAATGGCCTGAAAATGAATCATGATATTTGGTGTGATTGGGACACATGGGATCACCTCTCAAGCTGTGGGACTTGGGATCAAGGTGAACCTCCAGTGAAGGCTAACTTCCTCTTCCTAAACTAAGTGCTATACTACTCCTAGTGTGATAAAAAGGCTATCTAGTCCTATGCTAACATCTTCATGACTTTTAAGGAATTTATTTTTGTAGAACTAAAACTAAACTAAGGATGGTGATGCACCAAATTAAGGGATGTTTAATATCCGGAGTGGTTAATGTGGGAGGGATGGTTGCATCACCGATCACCTTCACCTACCACCACTCGAAACGGTAAAAATACCACAAACCATGGGCATAAATTCCTTTGTTAAACTTGAGTATACATAGGGATAGATTGAATTGGATTCAACCACACAATTAATTTATCATGAGGAAACCACATATGCATATGTCAAACATCTATTTCTGCAACTAGGGATAATGATGACATAACTTAATACAAAAGGAAAATAAGGTTTTCACAACTGCCATAAAAGATAATTGCATTATTCCTTCACTACATGCAATAGATGACTTGAAATAAAGGTAAGATAATCACTCACACCTTTGAGGAATCATAAATTTACAAATTAAATATTGATTAACCATTCAACATAATAAATTAGATTTCCAATAGCAAGGTGTAACTCTGAATATAATTAAAAGGTTTCTTAGAAATCTCTAAAGTACTCTTCCAAGCTTGAAGAGTGACTCCTCCCAAAAATAATCTATATCTACTAACTTGAAGCATTCAACTATTTATAAGTTCCTAGGATGAGCCATTACAGCTGGGCCCTTAACTAACATTTTTCTAAAAATAGAAATGTCATTAAATTAAGGGAACATGCTCCCATGAAAATAGCTAATTTGTTACAAGGGTTTGACTCAGTCAACCTTGCAACTTGACCAATCTAGAGCTTGGATCTGACCCTCCATGGCTGCTCATCTTTGGCTTTGTTCAACTACACCTTCCTCTCCCTGCAACTTTCTATTCTTCCCCTTCCTATAAAGCCATTTGATGCTTATACTCAATGAAGCACTTGATGATTCCCTTAATCTTTTCATTTCAGGGCCCACATGCATAGTGATTCACTACATACACTGCTTATTGACAATTTTTTGCACTTGTGCAAAAATGGGCAACTCAAAACTTCGTCGTTACGATGAAAGTCATGGGTGAAGTATACCTAAGCTAAGGAATTTTTGATGTTATTAGTTGTTACTGAATTAATTAATGATTAAGTGAAGTCTGCAACTATGTGTGCTGTTACAAAACGTAACAAATCACATAGTCTACAATTTCATGATACCTTCAACAAAAGAACACAAGGTCCCCCGAAGGGCAACTATGTTATCTTGATGAAGATGCCAAATTACGAGTAGGTGAAGTGTTGAGTTTTGGGACAACAAACATAAGTGTAGATTATAGAAATCAGAGTTCATTACTGAATGTTACAAGTTCTCATCAATGTTCTTTCCTTCATGATTAAGACATTCAATTATGTTACTGAGTTGTTTAGTTTATTATACAACACATACGAGAGAAGCTAGAATGCGAGAAGGGAATATACAACTCATTTTTAGAATTCAATGTTTTATTCACAAGGAAGGTCGATGTTTCCCACACAAGCCGTGGGATGTAACTAAAATGTAAAGAACATCTATTGAAGTAAGAGGTAAACATGCATAAAATAGAAAGAAAAGGAGTATGAGTGAACCCTAACTATGGAATGCTAAATACCTACTACTCATCCATACACCATAGGATTAGAGATAAACAAGAGAAACTAAAAGCATTTAATGAAAGTGAACCTAGTTAGATTCTAAGCAATCAAATTGTGTGTTGTTTACTCCATGAGGGTGAATGAATCTCACTAAATGGCTACATGGCCAAGTTTAGCTATTTCATTACTAACCTAACATGGGTGCAAGATGAAGCTATTTTAATGGTGGATGACCCAAGATCAAATGCCTTATTAGCTTGGCTAATGCAAATGAGCTCTTAAGCTTTCTTAGGCTTGTTTTGGCTTTAGCTTATGTAAAGTTGTAAGTTTTGAATGGGTAGGCTTAGCCTTGTATTTATAGTTTTCCACTTGGGAGAATTTGGAATTTGGGTGCATGTGGGACTAAAGCTCAAAAATCACTTTTAGATTAGATTAGGATAAACATGCTTTAGGCTTAGTTAAGCTAGGATTAGGCTAGTTAAACTTGATTAGCAAGTGATTAGAGACTCATTGAGAGTTGGGAGGGGTCTGGATAACCAATTGTGACTGATAGATAGCCTACAAAGCCAATAGAAGTGGTCTAGAGAGAACTAGGGAGGTTTTGAATGGTCAAAAGGAGGAATGTTTAGCTAATAAGAGAGATATTAGCCAAATAAGCTGATTATAGGAGGAATATGACCTAAAAGAGTGTCGTGTAAATGGGCATTCGAGAGTGGAGTGAAGTATGGGGATTTAACGAAGTGTCGTTAATTGATTGGATTGGATGAAATGCTAAGTGTAAGCATATTTTAGGTGTCTACATTTCCCCTCTTTGGGGTGGCGTAAGTGACGTCACTTCAAAGAAAGTAGACAAGCATAAACAAGTAGAAAATCTTGAAGGGATAGAAGAAAAATGAGAATAATGAAGGATGCCCCCTTGATTGGCGATGGGGTGATAGAAGAACTCGATCGATGATCGAAAAGATGATAGAAAGATAATAGAAGAAATGATAATGTGAAGAAGAAGAAAAGAAAGGGGATATAGAAGAAAAGGAGTATGAGAAAGGGGGAATGAGCTAACATCCATCCAATGCCTTTTAAACAACTTTATTTTTCATCATATTGCTAAAGATCTTCATCATCGGTCCTTATTAAAAAGAATGAACAAAAGTGTAGTATGACATGAAAAGCCATATACGAACAAATGTCCATTGCTAAAAACACCAACTCCATGCAACATACAAAATGCAATGCAATACGAGAAAGTAAAATATGCCTAACTCCATGCAACATACATAATGCAATGCAATACGAGAAAGTAAACAAGCTAAACCTAACAGAGAAACAATGTAATGTTTTTGTTATCAAGCTTCAAGTTCCAACCTATTGAATTAACGACAAGGGTTAATGATGGTGCCCCAAGCAAGGATACATGCAAAGGGAAATGGAGGACACTTCGGTCCGATGAAAAAGCAATGTGCACTATGAAATAGTACTAGGAAACTCGTTGTGCCCCAGAGTACAGATGAAGTAAGCAGCCTAACTTTTGTTGATGGAGGTAGATCAAGATGATCCATGAGTCAGTCACACAAGTGATGAACCAAAGAGTGAGAACCAAAGATTGTTTAGAATTTTTTGAAACATAGGAATATATTTGAATGTTTTGATTTTTCTAAACATATTTGAATTTTTTGATTTTTCTAACATATTTGAATGTTTTGATTTTTCTAACATATTTGAATGTTTTTGTTATTTTTCTAACATATTTGAATGTTTTGATTTTTCTAACATATTTGAATGTTTTGTTATTTTTCTAACATATTTGAATGTTTTTTGATTTTTCTAACATATTTGAATGTTTTTGATGATTCTTTTAACATATTTGAATGTTTTTTATGATTTTATAACATATTTGATTGTTTTTTATTTGAAAATTTTCTGAAACTATGTATAGGAAGACGAGGAAGTGGATGCCCCTAGCGATAGATGGGATGTACAAGGGCATAAGGCCATGTGTGCATATGAGAAAGGTGAAGATGCAAAAATGCCCCAACGATTAGGTGGGAGTATTCAAAGGAAAACTCTTCACATAGGTAGAAGTGGACCCAAGGCCATTATGGATAGGTTCAACATGATGATGAACATAAACCAATGAAGTGTTGGGAAGAAGCAAGGATGCCCCCAACGTAAGTTGGCCTAAAAGCACATGATAGAAAGGAAGGAGAAGATTATTTTTGTGAAAGGGGACAAAGGTGTCCAAAACATGGAAAAAAAGTAATCTTATACACATGGATGTTTTGAATGAAGTAGAAGAATGATGTGAATGATATGAATGTAGCTTAGAAGCCTCATGATGAAGAAGTGATTAGCCAAAGGCACAAATCATGAGATGAGATATGGACTAGAGTAAGAGTCTGAACAAGGTCCAAAAAAGACACTTGGTAACATACTAATCCTATTTACTCATAGAGATCCAAGTGTGTGCACGTGGAATTTATTACCTCTTGAAGGGAAGATTTAATAGACAACAAGTGAAGACACCCTAGCCAATGTGTAGGAATGATTTATTTTGAAAGGTGATTTTGTGAATGGATGGTGAAAGGATAGCCATACATTTCTCCGCTACCAGCCAAGCATCCATAGCCCCGATGGAGATGTATTTGATTCTAATCACAACATTTCTCTACTACCAGTCAGCATCCATAGCCCCGATAGAGATTATTGGAAATACCCCAAGAGAGAGTTATATATCAATTTCTTTTTTTTGCTTTGTAGCTTTTAGCTTTTGATTTTTGATTGATTTTGATTCTTTTGCTTTCTGAAAACTTATTTCAGATCTCTTGTTTGACAAGGGGTTTAAGAACCACTGATGGCTTGATGGAAGGAGGTGGAAGTGATTGTGATGATGACATTGGCTAGTGTCAACAAATATGTCCAAAATTTCTTCGCAACAAGTTTATTAGATGGTGAATGTGATAGGATCTCTAAGAGGTTAGTCATTCTTTAATTTACCAAGGTGATAAAAGACCAGGTCAAATGGATACCATAGAGATAAATGTCACAAAATGCATGTGAATAAGCTAACCAAAATATCACCGAAGGGATGAAAATGGTAGGAAGACTTGCAAAATAATAGCAAGGAAGGGAAGAAAGAAACATCCATGTGTACACAATACCTGATTGCAATGTTTGATCTTTGTACCTTTGATTTTTGTTGTGTTTTCTCAAATTTTTTTGTATTTTTGAATTTTTTTATTTTTAGATTTTTGATAGTTTTAAGAGGTTGGGACTAACAAAGTCACTCTGTGTGGTAAGATCCAACAACAATGTTTGTGACTTCCTTAATAAGGGAGACTAGGCGTGTTTGTTTATCGAGAGTGATATTATCCCTGATCTCGATGATGAGGTGAGTTCACACTCAATAAAATGATGTGATTTGTTTCTAAAACATGGATTTTATATGTGGGAGATTTAATTCCCCATCCAGAGGTTTATGCACTTTGCGCCATACTTGATGGTTACGTTGATGTGCATTCTTGAATCGATTGATTTAGAATTTTGAGATTGTTTGATTTGTTGGGAGCTATAGAGCTCTTTGCAGTTTTGATTTGAGCTTGATTAAGAAACTATTTGGGTTTCTTATAAGCTAACATGTGACTTGTCTGATCCCGAGAAGGAGAAGAAAGTGAACGTGGATGTTTAGAACTGATGTGAGAAATGACCATGGGCTTGCCACATCTTTGGTAGAAGAATAATGTGATGGATGAAAAGGATATGGTCCAAGGATTGAAGAAGAGGGGCTACTGGGAGGTGAGCCACTGATAGAAGATGATGAAGGGCTTCTAGGATGTGGCCCAAGAATAGAAGAAGAAGGGCTACTAGGATGTGACCCATAGATAGAAGATGAAGGGCTACTAGGATGTGGCCCAAGAATAGAAGAAGAAGGGCTACTAGGATGTGACCCATAGATGTAAGATAATGGGCTACTAGGATGTGGCCCAAGAATAGAAGATGATGGACTACCCGGGGTGATCCATACCTAGAAGACAAGGGGCTAGTTGGACATGCCCCAAGAATAGAAGATAGTGGACTACTTGAAAATGTCCCAAAAATAGTAGAGGGAGGGCTACTAGAAGGTGACCCACACCTAGATGAAGATGAAGGGCTACTTGGCATTGACCCCATAAGAGATTGTGATTGAGGAATTATGATAGACAAAGAGTGATTGGGTGATGAGAAGATAGGCCATGGATCAATGTAAGACCTAGGAGTTTCCTCACTTAATGAAGAATGTGAAGATGGAAGAATAAGAGGAGGATCAAGTTGCATGATTTGAGGCTCTTCCTCTATTTCTTGATAAAAGGAATCAACATTTTTCTCAGAATATGCGGGTGCATCGAAGTCTAAAGAGAATCCTTTCTCATAATCTTCTAAAGGAATATCTTCATGTGCCCCTATAAATGCCCTGATTGTTTCTTCATTCTCAAAGAGGTCAATCAATATGATTTGTTGATCGACCACTAGGGGTTGATTGGAAGAAAGAGGTTCACTTGGTGTGGAAGACTTAGAAGATGTTTGATGATGATTGATAGAAGAAGATGACATGAGAGATGAAGAATATGTGTAGCTAGATGTCTCAGGAGTAGAAGAAGGTGGTGTGGACCTACCTATATGATGGTATATCATCTATAAACTAGTAGGATTAAGTCCAAAGTCTATAGATTGTGATGCATGGGTTGATTTAGATGTTTGACTAGAAGGACTTTGAGTCACATGAATCTTCAAAGAAGGAAGATTTATTGGGGGTGATTGATGAAGAAGGTCCTGTGAAGAAGGGGAGGACCATGATTCAAGAATCACATCGGATGAATAATAACAAGGGTCCTACAAAGAAAGAGAGGACCGTGATTCAAGAATTGTATTAGATGTTTTCTTGGAGGGATTTGGAGTCGCACGTATCTTTAAAGGAAGAAGATGTCGTTGAGGTGACTGATAAAAGGGGTCCTGAAGAAAGGGAGGACCACGATGTAGGAGTCATATTAAATGTATGATGAAGAGGTTCCTGTGAAGATAGGGAGGACCATGACATAGGAGTCGCATTAGATGACTTAGGAGTTGAATTAGATGATGAATCAAATAGTAGTTTGGATTTGAATCCTCAAAAGAGTCAGAGGAAATATTTGGATTGGAATCCTTAAGAAGAGGAAATGTTTGGATTAGAATTAGAAGAAGAGTGGGGGGAACTCGAATAATAATTTGGATCAGAAGCATCCAAATCATACCACCGACTATGAGATGAAGGTGGGGAACGAGTTACCGAATGGGCTCTCTAGCATGAAGAACCAAATGAGGTTTAGTCATGATGGGCATCCTTTGATTTGAATTGCAAAAATTTAATTCCTTATTGTCATAAGAATGAGGAACTGCGTGATAATCAGTCATTTTTGGCATTGTTTTAATCTCAAATATCTAGATCTAGATAGTGTGATGGAACTCCTTCAAAGGGAAGGAAGTGACATGTCGATTTGGGTAGCATAAGGACAACCAACTAGACATTTTGTAAGTATTGATATGCGTGTGTGATTTTCAAAGAAGGTCTAAGGAAAATAGACATCGTGATGATGCAATATCGATGAGATAAAAAGGGATTGTCCTAGAAAATAATTTTTATGAATGAATAATCACAAGGAACAATCATGCAAGTGTGAAACACAAAGCCAATCAACAAGGAAATACACCATATGAAAATGTGTGTGCAAATGATAATTCGATGCAAATATGATCAACACAATGTAAATATTTACATCAAGCTCGAAATGAACAAGGCATAAATATTAACAAAGGGTAGATGTGACTCCCAATCAAAGGATACCATGACAAGTTCAACAACCAACAAGACCTAAATGTTAAAGGGTGGGGTTTACAAATGTAAGCTAGGTAACCACACCAATTGGACACGTCTATCAAGCTTCGCGGAGAAGTGAGATATTAGTGTCAAAGTGGTATCGAAATGATGCAAACAAAGTAAGCGACACCCTTCAAGATTTGGGACAATGTTTGAAATCAAACTAAGTCAAAGTATACTAAGGATGTGTTAAAATGTGGGCAGCGTAACACCACAATGCGGAAACTTAGATCATGTTTATGAGAAACATGACATAAGTATCTTAATTATGTCGAGACAATGCAAATGAGGTAACATGTCAAAGGGAGATAAAATGATGAATCAATCCTAACTATGATGATGATCTTGACATGGGTATCAAGATCACAAAGGCTACCAATGATATAAATACACCTCCGCACACTTTAGACATTTAACTTACCCAACCACAAACATGGATGGGTGTAAATGGACAAAAAAAAGTGGCAGAAGCAATCGATTGGTAACACAAAGGTAGTCACCCTTATTTTGATCAACAAAGTGTCAAAAGAAGGTGAAGGAGGTAGATCAAAATGGGGGTGAAAAATGTTGGCTTTACTTTGGCAGAGTTTCGCCTTACCTTAAGGTAAGTGAAGAACTAGGCTAGAGTAACGCGTCACACGTTTCATGATGAAAATGATGGCTCACAACTCAACATTTTTTAGAATGGTCAAAGTGGGCTCTGGCCAAAGTATATTTTCCTAGGTGGTTCTCTCATCCTAGGTGTTACAAATATTATCCATGAGTGGGATGATTTACCCAAATAGTCCCGACTATCTTGGGAGTATCTCGACTTTTCCCCCTTTAAGCACAGTGGGCAAGTAAATGCATCCATCATGTACTTAAAAGGGTCGTAGGGACAACTTGTAACTCTATCTCACAAAGGAATCACTAGTCAAGTAGGTAGTGCGGAGCACTTCCCATTTCATCCACAAGGTTCCCTCTTACGTGGACTACTTTGGGGTTCTGGAACCACCCCCATTGTTGTAGCTTAAGGCGTTATGCCAAAGGGGTTATGTTCCAGTTGAGTGGAGAGGGACATACCCTTTTCCAAAACCTGCAATACAATGTTTTGAATATGGTGTGTTTTTTATCTTGCTTAACTTAATGTGGTTTTAAGTAGCACACCATTTGGAAACCTACAAGAAACATGTGTATTAGCGGGTTTGTGTTTTGTCTTTGACGCCTTTCTTTGACAAGCGTTAGGTCCTGTAGACAACGAGTTTAGTAATTTTTCATTACAAATTGATATCAATAAAGGGAATTTACACCTTGCTTTTGATTCCTAAGATCACCAAAAGGCATGGAAGGAAGAGCATACAGTGTGAAAATTCTTACTAAATCACATAAAAATTACTTTATCTTTTAGAACAAGTGTTTTTAACATATGATACAAAGTTGTGCAAGTGTTTTTGATCTCCAAGATCACTTTTGAAGGCGCGAGGAGAGAGCATACACACTTTACAAACCTTGCTCAAGCTAAGAAATGAAACACTTAACTAAGTTAGTCAAAAATAAAACCAAAATAACCCTGCAAATAACTGATTAGTGCTACAAAAATATTTCAAAGTGTTAGAATGGCCAAGAAAACACTTTTTTGAACTTTAAGATACATTAGAAAATGACTATTTACCTAATAATGTAAACCATAAATTTTTGGTAAGTCAAAATCCTAATTTTATGATTCCATTGTGTAGTTCACTTCAATACCTTTCCAACACAACAAAAACAGAGTCATTTTGAGTTCGGGAGCAAAAGTTATGGCCTCTGGAAGATTGCTAATGATGCCTGTGCCATTGTTAGTGTACTTTGCGCCCTTTTTTTACTGCGCCCCTTTTTTGGTGCCTACGCGCCTTTGTGTAAAAAAACATAGTGAGAGTTGTGCCTGCGTGCACAAAATGGCGTGTGCACCCCTTTCTTGTAGGTGGCTAAAAAACATGTGATTTTTCAAAAATATCAAAATTTTATCAATTTGGTTCAATTTTTGGCAGCACTTCACCTCCTTTGATCCTACAAAGAGCAAAAAAATAAGAAAACCTAGCTAAACTAGTTAAGAAACATGATTTTTTGCCATTTAGAACAAAAATATTAGTGAAACTAAAAACTTGAACTAATCTAAAAACTTTGAAACTAATCTAGAAAGCTTTGAAACTAATATAGAAAGCTTTGAAACTATCCTAGAAAGATTAAAACTAAGAAATAGTTAGAAACTAAAACAAAAAGCTTCAAAGTGACTCCATTAATGGAGGATGGACATAAGTGTCCCCCACCGGTGTGCCAAATGTGTGTAATGGAAAGTGGAAAAGCTATGGAATGAGGCTAAAGAACCTCAAAGCTTTGCTAACTCATCCATGCACCATAGGATTAGAGCTAAACAAGAGAAACTAACATGCAAGCATTATAAATTTGACAAAAACATCAAAAACTAACATGTATACTACTCTCTACTCTATGAAAGCTTAATGAAAGTGAACCTAGTTAGATTCTAAGCAATCAAATTGTGTGTTGTTTACTCCATGAGGGTGAATGAATCTCACTAAATGGCTACATGGCCAAGTTTAGCTATTTCATTACTAACCTAACATGGGTGCAAGATGAAGCTATTTTAATGGTGGATGACCCAAGATCAAATGCCTTATTAGCCTTAAATGAGCTCTTAAGCTATCTTAGGCTTGTTTTGGCTTTAGCTTATGTAAAGTTGTGTCTTGAATGGGTAGGCTTAGCCTTGTATTTATAGTTTTGCACTTGGGATAATTTGGAATTTGGGTGTATGTGGGATTAAAGATCAAAAAGCACTTTTAGATTAGATTAGGATAAACATGCTTTAGTTATCAATTCATATTCCTAGACTGTCCTAATTTGTGCATATGAATCTCTAATAACAGAGATGTAATTTACTTGAATATCAAATTACGCACATGCTTAGTCACTCCGATAGAGTGAAGAAAGAGAAAAGAAAACAAAAAAATGGACATAAGAGAGGCCAAAAATCCTAAGTATTTTCTAACTGTTTTCCTAAGTGTGCAAGTATAGGTTACAACCAATGAAAAATAAACAAGTCATAAGTGCATGCAAGAAAAGGAAGAATGTAACTCAAAGTTTTAGTAACTGTTCTGAAATGGAAGAAGTTACAGTGTAGAAGATAAACTGGCAAATAGAAGAACACTTTTTCAGTTGCAGCTAAAAGGGAAGAAGCAGAATTTGAAAGCTGATGTTTGGCTAAAAAGAGAAGGTTATAGTTGAAAAGGAATGAAGACAAGATTCTGGGAAAAATTTTGACAGGGCTTCGCCATGAAAAATGGACATTTACAACTTTCCATCATGTTGCTTTTAACTACTACATGCTTAAAGGAATTATTTAAATCAAGTAAGTGATATAGAAAAGCAATAAAGCATGTCATGATCAAGATAAACAACTATGATGTCTCATTTTTATCTAGCTTCAAACATGAAGTGTTATGTTCCATATTCTGAATTAGAAAATACAACTACTATAGCTGGAAATGGATGGAAGAGAGAATTCGGAAAAAAATTGCAAGGGCTTCACCATGAAAATCAACATTTCAAATTTTCTAGCATACATAGAAAGTTGTAATAAAGATCAAGCACAGTATTGAAGCATAAAAGGAATGCGGTAAAAAGCAACAGACATAAAGATTCGAATCTAGGCTTATGCTTGATAATGATATTAAAAATAGGTAAAGAGTTACTTGAAAACTATTGTAGAGACAAAGTAAAAGGGCGAGCCAAATATCGATTGAAATGAGCAATATACAATCAGGATATTACAACAAAAAAAAAGAGCACAAGCCGCGACTACCTTGCTAAAAAAATGGTATTATAGGTACAAAGATCAACAATTAGAAATGACAAATACACAGATCAAATGCCAAAGATCAAGTTCCGTGATCAATGCAAACCAGAGTTAAATGCATTTATGACAAGGTAGAATCCATAAAATTCTCCCTGAGATCAATGGTTGAAAATCAATAGTACAGAGATCAACGCTCACAAATGGATCATCGAATCAATACAATGTAAAGTCCAAGTGAAATGGCAATCGGTTGACCAATTTACCAAAATTTCAAATTGTAAAATTTCATCCGTAGGCTCACAGATCCGAGAAGGAGATGAAAAGGATACGTGTCATCACCGCAACAAAAGAAGAAAAGCGGAGGCCGGGGTATTTTTAAGTTTGAAACCTTTTGCAAAAATTTAAAAGTTCTAAAAATTTTCGCAGTCCGAGCTTCCATGATGAGAAAGTCAAAGCCGCTGGGAAAAAAATTCAAAAATTGATTCCACATAGTATCGGCGGAGAGGCGGTGTTTTTTTAATATTTTGAGACTTAATATAATAGGCCTAAAACTTCAAAAAGGTCCGAATGTCCTGCAAGGGCAAAAAAGCCATAAAGGTCCGCAGTCCATAAAGGACTTAAATTTTTGAAATTTTTCCCGCATGCCCGTAAAATCAAATTGAAAAGAATCCACGTGCCATCCAAGCTATTATTTGAGTTTTGACTTTCAAAATTTGAATTATAGTATATGTTTCAAGTGATTCAAAGGGGCCGACCAAATTATGCCATCAATAATCACCAAAAAGGGTGAAATTTCAAACTATACACTCAAATGGAAAAACAATGAAGATTCAAATCTAAGAAAGGTCAATCAATCGAGAGAATCAGATTACAGAAAAGTTTGAGAATGATCAAGTCCAAGCCGAGAAAAAACAGAATACTACAAGTAATAACTTCAAAGATCAAATTGAATGTAGAATTAACGATTATAAAATTAGAAGTTATTCGTAATGAATACAAAAATGCTGCAATATCGGTGGAATATGACAGACAAGCAGAGTGAATCCATTATTCGAAAAGCAAAAGCATAATAGTCAAAGGAAGGTTCTAGATACAAACTTCTAAATCTTTAAGGAATGTGTTCAAGGAAGTAATTGAAAATTTTTTAAACAAGTTACAAATTCTCTCGAAAAGGCCAAGGCTATTTACTCGATGATGCGATAAAAGATGACCATCATATATAAGGCCATAGGCACAAATTTTCGAGTATTGAGAGACCAAGCCATTTTCCAGGTCTTGAGCCCAAAATAGAGTTTTATTCAAAGTGAGCCATGAACTTACTAGTTAAACAGATCTCGTGATCACATGATATTGGCAATAGAGAAAATGTAAAAAAAAGATTGTATGAAGTGGATTTCAAATTTTTAGAAAATATTATTAGCCTCAAGAACAAATTGCAAAATTAAAAGGAATGAAGGAGTTCGAATACCCATAACAGTAAACATTCGGATCTGACATGTTTGAGAAAATAAGAATATCCATTTATTATTCAGGATAATAGGATTAGACAGAAAAGCTTTAATTCAAATGACACACACATACGAATTGAAAAGTATTCAAGCATTTTAGAGGTTAACATTCTTTTAAGTTTAATTGCCTTCAAATTGCAGATTAGAAAGAAAAGTACTAGTTAAATGGAAGTGGAGAAAACCCTTGTGATATCATCGATCTTTGAACTAAAAGGACCAAACCTGAAATGAGTTCAACTTGAAAATGACAAGAGTCATTAAAGACTTCACACGAAGAAATACAAAAAAAGATGGGTATCGGTTTTGAAGTGAAGTGACGAAGAACCAAAATACCAGAGAAAACTCAAGTATCGAAAAGCTTACCGACCTCATCAAGTAGTGATGCAAAACCAAATCTATAGACCTCAGAATTAGAGTCGACCTCGACAAAAATCAATCAAAGAAAATACAGATGTAACTTAGCCGAGAAAATCGATCTGCTAAAAGCCGAGCTTCATAGAATAAAATGGAAGAGAGATCAATACTTCCGCTCACGGATCCTAATAGATCTCAAAAGGTTTCATAGAGCTCAAAGGAAAACACTAGCATTGGTGGCCACCAGAAAAATAATACAGAAACGAGCTCTAAGCTCTCACCTTCATGATGGCCATCCAATGAAGTGACACAGAGAATCAAATGAATAGAGCCGAGTTTTAAAATCAATAGTGGCAAAGCTCAAGGACCTCAAAACAATGGCTTTGAATAGAAATTTTTCCAGGCTTCGCCCATGAACCACAAAACTGAATGAAATGATCATTAGACCCAAGCTTTCGTTTACATCGCCCAAATCCAAGTATGGGTTAAGTTCGAACTCAAACACAGCGATTCGAGATCAATAATCAAGCTTCATCAGGACGAAGATCAAAGGCCGAGGATCGAGCTCTAGGCTTAAAGAAAATAATCATAGTCAATTACCACCGACAACCATAAATACACAAATAAAACCCTAACCGTCGGTCATAAATCGATGGCTTCAAATATAGAAGTATAGAGATCACAGGCTCAAGATGATCAACAATATTAAAGCAAACTCAACCTGAGTTAAGTTTCAACTTTCCACTGAAAAAATGCATGGAGGGGTGAGTTATCGTGGAGAACGGGCCAGCCCATGTTTCCATCAATAATCATTGCAATATTGACTAAAGTCTGAACTATAGTATAGGCTCCAAATAATATGAGTGTCAACTAAATCATGCCAACAATGATCACCAAAAAGGTGAATTTCTATTATATACTATTTAGACATACAAAGCCAACAAGTATTATATGGTCGTGCATAATCAAAGGTGGCCGAGCATGGTGTGGTGACTTTCACAAAGTGCCCCCATATGTATCAAGAACCATGATAATATGCTAAGTCCACCAAGGTGGGAAAACTAAGCAAGTTGGAGATGGTCCCCACATGAAGCTATCACATACACAAGTGTATTTTTGCATGCCTTCACAACATGATAGAATAGAGAAGAAGATAGAGTTGCATGTTCATTGAGAGAGACTTGCCTAGCAAGTAATCTTATTTTTAGCAAATTATTCATCCTTCTTTCTTAAAAATAGAACAGTAAACTTCAGTTTGACTGTATTGTAATTAAGGCTAATAATGCCTATTTGTAATTGCATGCTCTATTTCTATTCCTTTATCTATTATTAAATAAAGGATAAAAATAGGATGCATGGGCGAGTACTAGACTTAGGCTACTTTTAGGAAGAGGGTGAATTTTATTTTTGCTATATATTGTGTGCCTTTGCAAAGCACAAGGGTAACTTCTGGAGGACTTTTTGGATATATGAGTACTGAAGAAAATTTTGTCAGTTTTTCCCTCCGAGTGTGAAGTATTCTCTACCTTTCCAAGTTATTTTGCAGTCTTGTGTATGTTTCTATTAGTCTTGTGAATGCAAATTCCCTGATCAATCATCTTACCCTGTTGCAATTTCAATCCTTTCTGCTTAATTTTAATGTGCATGTTAACTTATTAGTAATGTTGTGATTCTCCCTCAGTATAATCAAGTGTTTGTACCTTAGATATTTTGCAGAAAAACTATTGGTTCATGCATCAAAAATCCTTCCCAAATCAATTGTGCATATACTCAATCAAAGTCCTCATATTAATTTGGTGTATCACCTTAGTTTTAATTATTTTCCAATCATCTTTTACTCTCAAACTCCCAGAAATCAGTTTAGGATACACAAATAAGGAACCGGCCTTGATACCGAAGACTCACCTCAACATAGGTATACCCACTGATTTGAGGTGTTTCCATTGTATCTACGAAAGAGAGAGATCAAATTTTGCAAGCCTAGAAAACTAGTAGCCAATCTCTCTACAGGGTGCACTTTTGAGAGATAATAGTTTTTGGCACGCTGTGTGGGACAACAAATCAGATCGTGTGCAAGTTACGACAGATCCACAATAGATTTACAGCAGTTTCAAAGTCACTTTCGGGAGCAAGCTGCAACAAATTTATTTTAAAGATTTAATATATTTTGGCGACTGTGGAACTAATATTAAACTAGTATTGTAGCATTTTCCATGCCTAAAGTGACTACAAGATCATTAGTAAGAGGAATTTGTCCTGAATTTGTTTCTTTACCCTTGTATTTTGCTAGAAGGAGAAGAGTTGGTAATACTTTACCTTAGAATCAACCTGGTTTTGATAACCCTCCTCCTAATATTCCTTCACCACATATCAATTTCTCTATTAACATCCTAGTTTTCCAAATGGCTATTTAACCAATAAGGAATTTTGTGACCTTTACTAATGGCAGTCCATTAGTAATCCTAGTTTACCATGACATTCCTACTACCGCCATGAAAAGTTTGCCATCATTCACGGGTGAAAATCAGGTTACACTCTTGAACATATCAAAGATGTTGTAGCCCTATGTGTAGTCCATAATATCACTCATGAAGAAGTAGCTTTAATACTTTTAGTTGCATATTTTAAAGGGCAGGCCTTGCAATGGTATAGAAACCTAGAAATTGGAAGCATAAGAACTTGGGATGACTTAGGTGAAAAATTGCTGAAACAGTTCTAGCATAATTCAGATCATTTGTCTCTTATTGAATAGTTGTCTACTATTAAAATAGCTCCCAATGAATTTATGTTCGGTTTCAATGTCCTTTTTTCCAGAACTTGGGAGATAATTCCAGCAAGTGTCAAGCTTGAAATTGATCATGCTTTCCTTTATTATCTTAGAACATTAAACATGTTGATATCTCAACTATCATTCAATCAATGGGGGAGAGACACTCCCGAAAGCCTACGATATCACTATCCGAGCTGAAAACACTCTTATTCAAGATGGAAAATTATCACCAAGGCCTTTAATGCCCTTTTCGATAGATTTAGCACCTATTCCTCAGCCTATTACAATCATAGAACCTAATGTTGTAGCTCCATCGATGTTGTATTTAAAGTTTTTGAAAACTATGGGAAATAAATTGACTTTGATTGAAAATAAAATTACATTATCTAGCAGACCCTATCAGGCTCCTTATCAACAAAATCAACAGAATCAGCAAAACAAGTAGCCCTATCAACAAAATAAAAATTATAGGTAGCCTTACCAGTAAAGGTAGTTTGACCCAAAGGCTCCTTGTTCATCTAACACTTTAGTCCCAGTTAATATGGCTACAGAAGAGTGGTGTCAACCTTGCAATTAACCTCATTCAACAACAACTTACCCAAATGCTTTTCTTAATCTGAATCTTGTTGTAAAACTACAATCTTAAACATTATTCATGCCTCAAATGGAGGGTGGGCAATAAGAAATTCATGTTCGTGAAAGCACCTGAACAAAATTTAATTAGTTTTAATGAGGAGGATTTCATTACTATCACTACTGAAATTTGAAGGGAAAGCTATCGAAGGTCAAAACAACAAAATAGGCCTATCCTGCCTACTGTCACTCATAAGACAACATCTACAGATCCAAATTCAACCAACAACCCTATTGTTCTTAAAAAAAAAAGTGTTCCAGTTGATAAAGGTCAGTAAAAACAGCTATAGCCTGATCTAAGAAGATTATTTATACCTCGAGATATCCAAGGCAACTGAAGTAGAATCAGTTTTCACTAAGGCTTACTCTAAGATAGTTGATTCCGTCTCTAAAATAGTTACTTCTTTTAACATTGTTGATGTAATGAAAAAGTATAATGTTAACATCTCAATGTGGGATGCTCTAAGTATTTCTGGACAGTAAGATTTGCTTTCTCATAAACTAGGCTAAGCTACAGATTTATTCAAATACAACAAAAAGGAAGTTCGAGAAGATAGACATTGTCCTTGGAACGTTTGAATATGACCGAATTAAGGAAGTTAAGTGGATGGTACAAAAGGTTTTCGAATGCTCATGATATCAAGAAACCACCACCATTTTATTTATCATTGATTATTGGAGAACATTTAGTTCATAATTGCATGTAAGATAGTGGTGCAAGTAGCACGCTTATGCCAAAAGCGATTGTAGAAAAATTGGGTTTGTAATATGAGCCTTCAAAAAGGAGTGTCTTACAGCTTTATGGAATTGCAACTAATACGGTTGGTATAATCAAAAACTTAGAAGTGACATTACATGATTGCCCAAATGTTTCTATTCGCGTAAGATGTTTCTTGTTGTGGATTTACCTCCATACTTTTCCTTATGCATATCTAGAGATTTCACAAAGCAAAAATAGGCAGTTATCTCTTCGATTGGTCCTTATTTTTCACTACTCATTATGGTACCAAAGTTACTATCAATTTAGAACCATTGGCCAGATTTCACATTGAGCCTCATTCTCCAAATGCATTGGCTAATTATTCAACCCTAGATCAATATGAATTTGATGATATTAGCTCATGTTTAAGCATTAGATGGTGTTTCTATCATGTTTATGGATGAAAAGACAAGGTGGAAGAACATGCTCATGATCCTTTTAAGGAAGTTCAAGAACACCTGTTTGGTGTGTATTATATGCATGAAGAAAATACACCACTTCCCTTACTGTCCAAAAAAGAAGATTCAACATGCAAGTGGAGGTTGAATTATATAACATGATATATTAGGTTATCAGGTAACCAGTAAGGATAAATATGTTATTTCAATACTTGGTTAACGAGTGGAATATTTTCGGCATTTACGATGATTATTATGTTAGCTAAAAAATGATACTTGCATCTCAATTGGGAGTTGAGATAATGTTGGTACTTGTATTTATAGTGGCTTGGACCACGCTTACATATCTTAGCTAGTCGAATATATCTTTGACATATTAGCAAAATATGACAATATTGTTGATCATGACTCATTCCAACGAGTTGGACTCTTATACTAATAGAAACATATAAAGACATAGTAATAAGCAACCAAAAGGATATCTAAGTAATATATGAACTCGTGGATTGGCGGAATATTTGTTAACATAAGTATATTCTTAAAATTTTGAGGTAAATATCAAAATTATACTTACATATAATCATTGATTATCTATGAAGGTTTGATACTTGAGTAATATCGATGAATAATATAAGATTGATACTTGTATTTATTATAGAACTTAACGTCGTTGGTGCTGTTATTTAATTAAAAGATAATATTATTGGATACATATGTGGGAGAAGTAGATTGAAGGTATAAAGTGAGTGATATTATTATTACTATAATTTAAGTATGATTAATTACATGGTTAAAGTTGTATATCTAGTCACTTGGAATTGTGTTCTTATGTAAGCGAGATCTAAAGGAAGTGAACATTAATGAGTATGAAATGTATTATTATGAGATGTGCGTTAAGTTTTGAATGTATGTTAGAAATTATTTGATAGGAGTATTGCAAACTTTCATTTATTTAAATGCTAGATGGCATAAATTATTAGGTGTGGTTTATATCTTATCATGCTCTGGGAGTTCTAGCGAACCCGACTCTAGTATATATTTGTGTAGATGGATTATGCGAGTAGATTAAAGAAAAGAGTGTAAAAGTTTCATCGGTTCAAATTATGAAGTTCTTTAGAAAGTTCAATGCGTTGTAAATTTTGTAACTTTTCTTGCAAGGAGTTTAGAAGATCTCTTGTCTTGGTATGTTCGGAAAACTACGTGGTGAAGTGTTCTTTCCCTTTTGTTGTTAGACTAGTAACTTACCTTGGTGAGAAATGATATTCAATCATTACATTGGCATAAGTATTGTAAAACCTTGATTTTGAGAATAAAGTGTTAAGTCAAAACTCTCTGACACCTTGTAATGATGTGATATAAGTAAAATTAAATGGAGTGGTTAACCCTTATAGAAGTTAACTAAATATATATATATATTCAAATAAATTAATGTAGAGATGACTTACTTGAGAACAATAGATTCCTGAAATAATCAAAGGTGAAACTATCGTTGTAAAGTAAAATTTTAAAATTTGATATCCCTAGCTAAACTAGTGAACACTACCCCTTTTGGGTGAACTCTTAAACAAGCTTAGGGAAAACAATGGTTAGTTTTCGGAAGATAATAAGATTTAGCAAGTAGGAGAAGAAAATTTAGAAACCACTCAATTTATCTCTCAGCCTTTTGGAAAGTAAATAATCTCCTTTTGTAAAGCTCTTTCAGGGAAGCCTAAGTAAAATCGTTAATAATTATGGATAAAACCTCAAGCTCCAATTAAATCTTGGTAATAACTAATGACGTCTTAAGGAGGAATTCAACTTGACCTTCTTCGTTAACTTTTTCCCAAGGTGCTTTGTAATTTCCTCTTAATTATGTTGAACACGAATCCATGTGATAACAAGGTTTTGAGCGAATTTTAGTGACGTAAGTATAGATAGATGGCCTTGTGGAATTAAATTATCTCCTTTATTAAATAATGGAATTAAACAATTAATTGTCATAAAGGAGAAGACTTTAAGTGAACTACTCTACAGTGTATAAGAAAATAACTCAGTTGGTAAGATGAATTTGTACGAATCATATCTTGAATCTCTCTGAAAACATAAGTCATGAGTTAAAGGGTGTTTTATCAAAATAAATAACCTTCAATCATTTCTTACTATGGCTTGCCCTAGTTGTGAGAGTGTCATGTGGTTGGACTTCTATGTTGTTCTGTCAAAAAGAAAAGTGTATTATCCTTTTGGGTGTGAACATTTCCGTGTTGACCTTGTGGTCATCCTCTTAATAAGTGGTTCCCAGAGTTAGTTGTAACCTTGGTGACGACAAGTTGTGTCGTGTTATGTGTCAAGCAAGTCAAAAAAATTATCCTGTGTTTTACTGTGTTGTTCGTGTGTGAATTTTTGGGTCGTTACATTTGGTATCAGAGCGAGGTTCATGCTCTCGAACCTCTGGGATGGATTGGAGATGTGATGACTTTGCATGATGGTGATGGTGTTTCATGATGGTGATAAAAAAATAAAATTGGAAGAGTAATGTGTTTTAAGAGTGATGTGATCTATGTCGTAATTGTGATAGTGTGAACGCACATGAGGTGTATATCACTTAGTGCGCATTTGTTATCTTGTTGTTGTGCTGGGGATGGGAGTTTTCTCTCTCCTTTGTGTGGATTATGCTTGTGATATGTGAAAAGTATTCTAATGTGGATGACGGGGTGTTGGAGCATTGTGGCATATTGTGATATGTGGGTGTGTCGATATGGGTATGATGGATTGATGTAAAGTGAATTAAGTTGTACCATGATGTTTTACCATGTTTTGAAGAAATGTGTGTATCACCTTGTATGTAGCAAATGAATGTTATGTTGTGATTGTTACTATGTCCATCATATGTATGAGTTGTGTGATATGTAATGATTCATGTCGTGATTTAGGGTCATACGGTGAGTGTATGAACCCTATCGTATTGTGATTGCACTTTGGGTGCAGAATGTGGTAAAGTGATGTATTGCACCTGTGGATGTATGATTGTGATCTACCCTATATACATACCATACGTGAGACGTTATGGTAGCTATGTGTGTACCACCATGGTGTTAGTGATGTAGTTATATGTTATGTTGTGAGCCTTACACTAACCGACCCTGAGGGAAATCGGTAAACTGTGTATGTATGGAGTGAGAAAATGTGTACCGTTGACCAGTCACTCGAGCCGAGTACGAGATAGGAAGTGGAGCCTTACATAGGCTGAAAACCCACTTTCGTTTGTTTGGTATGTGTGACACTTGTTCAATGGGTGTCATGCATATTGTGTTTCACGGACACCTTAGGCTCAGTAGATGGTGACATGTACTTTCTTTCTCTCTCCGATATGGTTGTCGTATGGACTCTACCTATGTGATTTTGACTATGTTGAGCCTTGTTGAAGTTGTGGCGAGATGATTCAGATTGAGATGATGACAGTTGTATTATTGATATATATTGTTACGAGCTGAGGCTCGATGTTCCGAGTGCTAGCAACTCGTTGAGTACCCCTTTGGTGGCCAGATAAGGCCACGTAGTCATAGTAATGTGCTATTCTTATATGTGTATTTTATTCGTAAATTGAACCTTTTTACTTTACTTTTGCAAGGACCAGCAGTTTTCTTGATTTCCATGTTTTACATTTTGGGCATTTCCTTGGTTTTGGTACTAACACGCAGATTTTTGCACTAACTATGGCCATTTGGTCATTTGTCTTGCTTGGTTTTGGAGCTTCTTCTAAATTTTATGATTTTACCACCTTGCCCAAGGCTTGTACTTTGCCACTTGGCATTCTGATCGGATTGTTATGCTGGTTCTATTGTCGTGATGTGTGGATTAGGGTCATGGGATGCACCATGGAATGGTTGGACCCATGGACCCGCTTCATTGTATGGGGGTACGCCCCGAGAGTTCTGAGATAACTAGTGGGTTGTTGAACCACGTGTTATTATTTCACTTGGGTTAGGAGTGTTCGAACTCTATGTGTCTTGGGCCATAGGGTCAACCGTCCTCCTTGAGGGAGGCATAAGAGACTTGAGGAGGCATAAGAGTTTGAGGGAGGCATAAGAGACTTGAGGGAGGCATAAGAGCTTGAGGAGGCATAAGAGTTTGAGGAGGCATAAGAGACTTGAGGGGAGGCATAAGAGTTTGAGGAGGCATATGATATTTGTGTGTATGGTTGATGTTTGGGATATATGTTATTGTGATGTTTTGGTAGTGGTCTTTTGATGTATGTGTTACTCGTGTCGAGATGGATATGTGTTGTGATGTTGTGGATATGGCATTGATGCCCTTGTGGACACTATGTACCTGTAGCATTTGTTTGGTGCTATGTGATTTTTCATCGATGCAAATTGAGGAAATGTCTGGTGGATTGTAGTACTCTTTTGTTCGAGTATTTAATATGTTAGTCATAGATGTGTGACGAGTACTATGTTATGTGGACTGTGCCTATTCTATTCCGTATTTGAGTAACCTTTTGTGGTGTAATACAATCATGAAGTATATACTTGTGTGCTTGTGAATCTGTAGTGTCTTTTTGAACCTGATAGGGTGTTGTGTTAGCAGTTCATGTTGGGCACCCACAATAAGGAATAAACCAAAACTCTTCAATGATGAAATTTTAAAAGAAATTAAACTAAGAATAATGCTAATGGAAAGGAACTAATGAAATAATAAATAAGAGAGGCTGTCAATCTTCACAGAACTTTGAAAGTTAAAATTCCCACCAAATGTTCCTAAGGCTACCTTGTGGCTGTGCTTTAATCGACTAAAATTTTAAACCATAGGGTGTGTTTTCTTCTTTATCTATTCCTTGTTGCGTACCATTTCCTTTCCTCTGTGTAATGTCGCATCGAGGACGATGCTTTCTTAAGGGGAGGAGAATGTAACGCCCCATTCATCATTGCTCTTTTTCTCCTTCGACGTTTGTGTTGTTAAGTGTTAAACGTCGTTGTTTTTTTTTCTGTCGATCATGAAGAGGATTCCCCGTCATGGCCCCGTGGTTTGGTCGTAATCTTGTGTTCGTGTTCGAAGCTTCAACCACCTTTTCCCTTCTTTCCCCCACCTTGGCTCGATGCATGCTTTGAAATCAATGGAAATTTATTGGTACACTTGTGGAGATATTTCACCCACCGACCTGCCATTATTTATGGCAGATTATCCCCCTTGTTTGGCGTGAGATTTTCCTAATTTCCTATTATCCCTTGTCTCCTTGAAAGTGGATGCATGGAGATGCTTTGGGGAGTGGGATGCCTACAATTCCTTTCTTTTCTTTATGAACTTTTAATTCCGTGCTGTGTTATTTTGACCTTCTATCCATTTTCGTAACGTGCGTTGGGCATTCTTGGTTGGTGTAAGTGCCTTGAAAAATAGCCACCTGCATTTAAGACTGTATTTTTATATTCCTTTTTTTTGTAGAAGTCTTGTTTTTGTAGTGGTGGATGCGCCTTTCTCCTTGGTTGGTGGTAGACAACATTGATTGGGATGGTTGTCTCATTGATTATCTTTGCCTCAGTTTCCTGCTTTAGCCTGTACCTGGTTCTTCTGTTAATGGCCGCTCAGACTATTCCCTTGTTTCCTTATTTTTATTGGAGGGCATAAGCAAAAGAATGAGATGAAAATGTAGCTGAAGGCGAACTGAGAGGAGAGAATAGGAGAGTAGGCTGAAGGTGGTCGCTGACGTGTGTACACGCACTTCTCTTGGCATGATATAACCAATGGATTGTCCTTGAGAAGCTCGAACCTTGTCATCCGCTGGAGCAGGCGCTTGGCATGTAACTGTGTGCCTTAATGCCTAAAAGGAACGTGGCTGCATAGGTTTTTTTAGTCATTTGTGGTTTCAGTGACGGTTTGTGTAATGAAATGGGGGCATTGAATGTTTTTTTTTATAGATAAATTCTTCCGAATGGTTTGCAGCCTCCTGCTCCCTTCCTCCCTGCTCATGAGTTCAGAGAAAAGATTAATAGTGGGGCGCAGTAATGGGTTTGATATGGTGGTTATAGATGAAGCTACAAGCTAGTGAAGTAGGCATGTTACCTCCACTTTCTTTGGGTGCTGCGAGGTGTGTTCTTGTCGGGGATCCACAACAACGACCTGCAATAGGAATTAGCCAAGCGGCAGGCATGTTGCAGTATAGTAGAAGCCTTTTTGAGCGCTTCCAACAAGCAGGTGTCCAACTATGTTGTTATCCTGTCAGTATCGAATGCATCCTCAAATTTAGGATTCTCCTTCAAGATATTTTTATCAAAATCAACTATGTGACAAAGTGAGAGTGTTACTGTGGAGAGACGATGAAATTTATTGCAAACATTCTCTATTGAGACCTTACTTGTTTTACGATGTAACTCATGGAAGAGAATCTCATAGAGGTGGATCTATTTCATATCAGAATATTCATGAAGCACAGATTGCCTTACTACGTATTCCTACCCCCTCTTTCCTGTACCAAACGTGAATCCAACCATTCCTTCCACGTGTTCCTTTTTCTTCTACTCTGCCCCGTAGATGAGGGTCTGATAACACAAAATATGGACATGGTTTTATGTTGTTTCCTGATACGTTTTGGGGGAAAGGAGCATTGTTTTCTTGTTGGCCGCATGCAATGTAAATATCCTCATTTTTTTTACCCTGCTCTGTCCCTTCCTTGCCTTTGGCCACGTGAGTTTGGGAGGATGTTGTTGGGGATTTTGAAACCGTTGGAGCTCAAAGCACTGTGGCGGCGTTAGCAGGGGTTAGACAGTGGCATTTTCTCCTTTGCTTTCCTCCTGGCTGTGCCGTCTTAAGGGGAGCCTAGAGTGGTGTTTTTTTCAAAGCTAAAAGAAGTGGATCAGTGTGACGTGTGGCTTATGCAGTCCCTGTTGGATGTGTTGCTGGTGGATGCGTTTAAAACAGGCATGATAAGACTAACCCTCTCTCTTAATGATTTATCCCTTTTATTATTTGAGTAAATCAATCTTTGCAATTTTGTTCGAATGCTGTAGATGTGGGTTTCTTTTGGAATGTTGATGTGTTTTTGTTTTACTAAGTAAATAGCATTTGGACTCTGGATATTATATAACATGTATTTACATATATTGACTCTTTCTTGAAAGAGATGCCCAGAAAGAGATGGGTTTCAAATGACTTTTAATCATAATTGCATGAGCTGATCTCTCTCCCCTTTCCAGTTTATCTTAATTACTATTTGACAAGAAGAAATCTCTCCAGTGATTCTCGCTTATCGATCTTATAGAGTTGGTTTATCTTTTTCCATGATTATTCCTGTGAACAGTGGTTTCTATAGAAAATATTGTGGTGTTTGAATGAGATTTAGAATATTCCTTGTATTGTTTTTAATTGTAGAACATGGCTTGAAAACGGGAATTTTCTTGGAAGACTATGTTTGTCTTTTAATGTGATTTGATAATGATATAAACCCCTTTAGAATTGGGGCTTCTATTGGGGAGTAAATCTTTTGGTTTTTGGTCTTCTAGATACCATCTGACTCTTTTGATCACCGTTTACCTTGGGGATTATTGAAAACCCCTCACCAGGCCCTCTGTTATTATTATTACTATGAGCTTATTTTTAGATTGGAACGCTCTGAAGCATGTGTTAATGGGGTTGTTTTTGTGATCTTTTTGGATACGGTAAGCACTCAAGACGTTAGCTTGTGTGGATAATTATATGGCTTAAGTTGAGGCACTACTTGGATCTTCAAATCAGTTAAAGTAATATTGGATACATCGAACTCTCATGAATGTGTACATCCTTCAAGTTGACTGACATGTGATGGCCCTATGGCATATGAATTCAGGAAATGCTTGAATTATGAAATTACAAATTTATCCTATACTTTGACTTATAAGCTTGTTGAAATGATTTTTGGTAGGAAAACAGATGAATAGGGAAGTTATGAGAACTACCCTAAAATGGATTCATGCATGACCTTAAGTAAAGGTAAGAATCGCCATAATGGGACCGTACATACCAAGTATGACATGATAAGGATAAAAGTTGGCCTAAATTATTTAACTTCATTATATAGAACAATAATTAATACCCATAAATTGGGGTATGCAAGTGGAGGTTGAATTATATAACATGATATATTAGGTTATAGTAACCATGGTAAGGATAAATATGTTATTTCAATACTTGGTTAACGAGTGGAATATTTTCTGGCATTTACGATGATTATTATGTTAGCTAAAAATTGATACTTGCATCTCAATTGGGAGTTGAGATAATGTTGGTACTTGTATTTATAGTGGCTTGGACCACGCTTACATATCTTAGCTAGTCGAATATATCTTTGACATATTAGCAAAATATGACAATATTGTTGATCGTGACTCATTCCAACGAGTTGGACTCTTATACTAATAGAAACATATAAAGACATGGTAATAAGCAACCAAAAGGATATCTAAGTAATATATGAACTCGTGGATTGGCGGAATATTTGTTAACATAAGTATATTCTTAAAATTGTGAGGTAAATATCAAAATTATACTTACATATAATCATTGATTATCTATGAAGGTTTGATACTTGAGTAATATCGATGAATAATATAAGATTGATACTTGTATTTATTATAGAACTTAACGTCGTTGGTGTCTTTGTTATTTAATTAAAAGATAATATTATTGGATACATATGTGGGAGAAGTAGATTGAAGGTATAAAGTGAGCGATATTATTATTACTTTGTAATTTAAGTATGATTAATTGCATGGTTAAGGTTGTATATCTAGTCACTTGGAATTGTGTTCTTATGTAAAGCGAGATCTAAAGGAAGTGAACATTAATGAGTATGAAATGTATTATTATGAGATGTGCAGTTAAGTTTTGAATGTATGTTAGAAATTATTTGATAGGGAGTATTGCAAACTTTCATTTATTTAAATGCTAGATGGCATAAATTATTAGGTGTGGTTTATATCTTATCATGCTCAGTTCTAGCGAACTGACTCTAGTATATATTTGTGCAGATGGATTATGCGAGTAGATTAAAGAAAAGAGTGTAAAAGTTTCATCAGTTCAAATTATGAAGTTCTTTGTAGAAAGTTCAATGCGTTGTAAATTTTGTAACTTTGCTTGCAAGGAGTTTAGAAGATCTCTTGTCTTGGTATGTTCGGAAAACTACGTGGTGAAATGTTCTTTCCCTTTTGTTGTTAGACTAGTAACTTACCTTGGTGAGAAATGATATTCAATCATTACATTGGCATAAGTATTGTAAAACCTTGATTTTGAGAATAAAGTGTTAAGTCAAAACTCTCTGACACCTTGTAATGATGTGATATAAGTAAAATTAAATGGAGTGGTTAACCCTTATAGAAGTTAACTAAATATATATATATTCAGATAAATTAATGTAGAGATGACTTACTTGAGAACAATAGATTCCTGAAATAATCAAAGGTGAAACTATCCTTGTAAAGTAAAATTTTAAAATTTGATATCCCTAGCTAAACTAGTGAACACTACCCCTTTTGGGTGAACTCTTAAACAAGCTTAAGGGAAAACAATGGTTAGTTTCTGGAAGATAATAAGATTTAGCAAGTAGGAGAAGAAAATTTAGAAACCACTCAATTTATCTCTCAGCCTTTTGGAAAGTAAATAATCTCCTTTTGTAAAGCTCTTTCAGGGAAGCCTAAGTAAAATCGTTAATAATTATGGATAAAACCTCAAGCTCCAATTAAATCTTGGTAATAACTAATGACATCTTAAGGAGGAATTCAACTTGACCTCCTTCTCTTAACTTTTGCCCAAGGTGCTTTGTAATTTCCTCTTAATTATGTTGAACATGAATCCATGTGATAACAAGGTTTTGAGCGAATTTTAGTGACATAAGTATAGATAGATGGCCTTGTGGAATTAAATTATCTTCTTTATTAAATAATGGAATTAAACAATTAATTTTCATAAAGGAGAAGACTTTAAGTGAACTACTCTACAGTGTATAAGAAAATAACTCAATTGGTAAGATGAATTTGTACGAATCATATCTTGAATCTCTCTGAAAACATAAGTCATGAGTTAAAGGGTGTTTTATCAAAATAAATAACCTTCAATAATTTCTTACTGTGGCTTGCCCTAGTTGTAAGAGTGTCATGTGGTTGGAATTATATGTTGTTCTGTCAAAAAGAAAAGTGTATTATCCTTTTGGGTGTGAACATTTCCATGTTGACCTTGTGGTCATCCTCTTAATAAGGGGTTCCCAGAGTTAGATGTAACCTTGGTGACGACATGTTGTGTCATGTTATGTGTCAAGCGAGTCAAAAAAAAAAAAAATTATCCTGTGTTTCTTGTGTTGTTCGTGTGTGAATTTTTGGGTCGTTACGGTTATGGTACCAAAGTTACTATCAATTTAGAACCATTGGCCATATTTCACATTAAGCCTCACTCTCCAAATGCATTGGCTAATTATTCAACCCTAGATCAATCTGAATTTGATGATATTAGCTCATGTTTAAGCATTAGATGGTGTTTCTATCATGTTTATGGATGAAAAGACAGTGGAAGAACATGCTCGTGATCCTTTTAAGGAAGTTCAAGAACACATGTTTGGTGTGTATTGTATGCATGAAGAAAATACACCACTTCCCTTACTGTCTGAAAAATAAGATTCAACTGAAGGGATTTGGAAGCTTCATTTTGATGGAGCTAAGAACAAGAAAAGACAAGTTGCGGGTCTAATGCTCACTTCCCCAACGAACGAAAGGTATTTCTCAGTTTTGAATCTCCAATTTTCATGTACTTGTAACGTAACTGAATACGAAGCTTTAATTCATGGCTTGCTTTGGGCTAGAAAGAAAGGTATCAGCGTGCTACATATTTTTGGTGACTCTGAGTTGGTTATCAATCAAGTAAGAAATTTCAATATTTGAAAGAATCCATCAATGAATTCTTATAGACATAAAGTTTTAGACTTAATGGAATATTTTGATGCTATTAACATTTAGTCTATTCCTAGTTGAAAACAAGCATGTAGACATACTTGTAGCTTGATTGGGGCTAGTTTCAAAGTATTGGAACAAATTGAAAATAGAAAAATTCAGCCTCATATAAAGTTAATTGTCAAACCCTCAATACTTGATAATCATTCAAATTGGCAAGTTTTGGAAAGTGATGATCAAATCTACAGTTCTTGCAGCAAGAACTGCGTTTCTCGTAGTGAATCAAGATAAATTACAACATTTATACAATGACCAGATTATTTAGTTGAAGACAAATAAATTGCCTCGAGGTATAGTCACATTGGAAGACATCTTCAATAATGACGATCAGTTAAGAAAGGTCAAGACTAAAATGTCAACCCACGCGACAATTATGAAGAGATCTCCAATGATGAAGGGAAAAAACTATTTCTTGGAAAGGTATGTTCCTTAATTGAAAAGTAGTCATTTATTAATCTTTGCAAAGAGTTTAAGGATGTTTTTTCTTGGAAATACCAAGATCTGAAAGAATTTGATCCCGATTTAGCACAACATACAATTGAGTTGTAGAAAAATTCCAAACTGTTAGATGTAAAGCAGAGGCCTGTAAATCCCAAAATAGAGCCCCTGATGAGGAAAGAATTATCTAAGTTGATTGAATCATGTATCATATTTTTAGTTACAGCATTCAATTTGGGTACCCAATCTTGTTCTGTTAGGAAGAAGAATGGTGAAATCAAACTATGTGTAGATTTCAGAGATCTTAATAAGGCTTCATTAAAAGATCATTACCCACTCCCAAATGTGGATCAAATTTTGAGAAACAGTCTCGAGGGTCGAGATAGACTATCTCTTTTAGATGGTTACAGTGGACATAATTATATTTTAGTCTCGGAAGAAGATAGATATAAAACAACATTTACCACTAAGTGGGAGTCTTGATTCTTACAAAAGAATGCCTTTTGGTCTTTCAAATGTCGGTGCAACGTTTCAACGTGTAATGGACATGGTTTTTCACATCTTATTAAATAAATGCATCCTTTTTATTTAGATGATGTTCTTGTATTTTTGAAAGATTCAAGAACATCTAATGCACTTAAGGTAGAATTTTCGGTTGTGCGGGAAATTTGGAATATCTTTGAATCCGTGAAGTCTATCTTTTAAGTACATCAAGGCAAGCTACTTGGCTATATTGTTTCCAAGTAGAGTTTAGCAATTGATCCTTTTAGGATTGAAGCCATATTACAACTATCATTGCCCCATCATAAGAAGGCATTATAGAGTTTCTTGGAAAAATCAACTTTGTTAGAAGATTTGTTCCAGATTTTGCAAAGCATTGGTTAAACCACTTACAACTATGCTAAAGAAAGAGAAAACTTTCTCTTGGACTAGCGAAGGGAGAGAAGGTTTTGAAGCAATCAAAATAGCCATATCTCAGGCTCCCACTCTTGCAAATCCCAATTTTGATAAATATTTTATGATGTATGCACTTGCAGGAGTTGAAACAATCTCACTATATTAACTCAAGTCAATGATGAAAATATTGAGCAACCTATTGCTTTCTTTGGACAGAGTTTGCATGATTACGAAATAAGGTACACATTCCTTGAAAATCAAGTACTTTCAGTAGTTAGAGGACTAAAGAATTTCAAGTATATGCTTTCTAACAATAAAATCCTTGTTCTTGTTTCTCATCCAACTATGAAAGAATTATTACTAAATAAGGAATTAAATGAGAAAAAGAAAACTAGATAGCGAAGGTTATGGAGTATGATGTTGATATTTAGGTTGCTAAAATGGTTCGAAGGAAATGTTTGTGTGAGCATCTAATTGCTGATATGGAAAAACATCAAGTCAGAGAACCAAGAAATTCAAAACAACATGTTGAAATTGTGTATCAAAGCAATCATAAATTATGGTTCAACCAGAAAATCAGCAACCCGAGCTCACTCACGAGATTCAAGAATCAAGATGAATGACTGATTTGGATAATTATCTACAAAGCATGACACCTATCCGAAGGTATAGAAAAGAATAAAGGAAGGTATTTCAGATTACAAGTTATACCTTATATCTTCATTGATAACGTGTTATTCAAAATAGATATAAATGGAATCTTCTTTGCGATGTATTGATTATGATAAAGTTCAAAAATATTATCGAGAATTCCATGAAGGACCTACAGGAGGTCACTTCTCAACACGTACTACTGACCTTAAAAATTATGAAAGTTGGTTATTATTGGCCTAACATATTCAAGGACTATTTTGATTAGATAAGGAAGTGTAAAAAGTGTGATTTCTTTATTGGAAAAGAAAGTTTAGCTTTGCTTCCCTTACAACCTATTTATGTTGATAATCCTTTTATGTAGTGGGGTCTTGATTTTATTGGCATGATAAATCCTCCTTCTTCACAAGGGCATAAGTGGATCTTAAGCTGCTACAAATTATTTACATGATGGACTAAAGTAATAGCCTTAAAGGATGCTAATGAAGCTTCGATACTATCATTTTATGAAGGAATAGTTTACTGATTCGATGTTCCAGAAACTATCATATCGAGATAATGCTTTAGCATTCTTTGGTGCAAAGATAACAAATTGATATGTCAACCATGGAATATATCTTAAGTTCTTCATCTAATTATTACCCATAAGGTAATGGCTTAGCTGAGAGTACTAATAAGAATCTATTAAGGATCATCAGAAGAACACTCAAGGATAATCAAAGAGCTTGGCATCTGATGTTAAATTCATCACTTTGGGCTGATAGAGTGACTCCTAAAAGATCAATTAGAAATTCACCATACAAACTTGTGTATGGGAAAGAAGCAAGAATACCTATTTCGGTTGAGTTACCTACATTGGATTTGCTACATCAAATGGAACTACTTGAGAATGAACCATTACAGGTTCGTTATGCAGAGTTAATGGAATTACAAGAGCTAAGAGATAAAGCTCATTTGAATATGGAAAAGAATCAGAAACAAATGAAGAAGAATTTTGAAAAGAAATCCAAATTTAGAGTCTTCAATGAAGGAGATATTGTGTTAAAATGGAATGTTGATCGTGTAAAGCTAGGAAGACACTCAATTTTTGATACACTCTAGAGTGGTCCTTACATGATTTCAGCTTACAAGGAACACAATGCTTTTCAGCTTTTGAAGTTGAACGAAGAGGAACTTCCCATTCATGTGAATGGTATGTTTCTCAAACATTGTTATTGAAAATCTTACAGTGATTGTTAGAGAAGGATTTCACTTCAATATGTGCAATTATTACACATTGCAATGTTATTCAATTCAATAAGTGCATTCTTGCATGTGATCTGGTTTACCAGATCCTTTCCCAGCTTTAGTTTTTTTTGGAAGGGTTGGAACTTTTGAAAAAGGCAAATTTTGGTTACATGTCTAGAATCCATGCCTAATGGACAAGAGCAAGGAACTAGTCTTTAAGCTAGCAAGAAGATTTCCCTGTAGGATCACCATAAATGTTGACAATTTTTACAAAAATGGGAAACTTGAAACTTCTTCGTTATGATGAAATTCATGGGTGAAGTATACCTAAGCTAAGGAAGTTTTGATG
Source organism: Taxus wallichiana var. yunnanensis (assembly GCA_018340775.1). NCBI lineage: Eukaryota > Viridiplantae > Streptophyta > Pinopsida > Cupressales > Taxaceae > Taxus > Taxus wallichiana. The sequence continues at coordinate 500,916,136 of CM031243.1, read as the reverse complement.
TTATTAGTTATTGCTGAATTAATTAATGATTAAGTGAAATTGTAACTATGTGTGCTATTACAAAACGTAACATATCACATAGTCTGCAATTTCATGATACCTTCAACAAAAGAACACAAGGGCCCCGAAGGACAGTTGTGTTATCTTGATGAAGACAAAAAATTATAGAGTAGGTGAAGTGTTGAGTTTTGGGACAACAAACAGAAGTGTAGATTACAGAAATTAGAGTTCATTACTGAATGTTACAAGTTCTCATCAATGTTCTTTCCTTCATGATTAAGAAATTCAATTATGTTACTGAGTTGTTTAGTTCATTATACAATCCATACAGAGAAGCTAGAATGCAGAAGGGAATACACAACTCATTTTCAAAATCCAATGTTTTATTCACAAGGAAGGTCAAATGTTTCCCACACAAGCCGTGGGATGTAACTGAAAAGTAAAGAACATATACTGAAGTAAGAGGTACACATGCATGAAATAGAAAGCAAAGGAGTATGAATGAACCCATCATTTCCTTTGTATAGTCCTTATTGTGTAGATCATCTTCTTTCTAGATTGTTTCGACTTTGTCTCCACCTCCTCAAGGGCATGGTACCGAAAGGAAAAAAATAAGGAAATCATCAATAATGAGCTCGGGATCAATTCATATTCCTAGACTATCCTAATTCATGCATATGAATCTCTAATAATAGGAGATGTAATTTACTTGAATATCAAACTGCATACATGCTTTAGTTACTTAGAAAGAGTGAAGAAAGAGAAAAGAAAAGAAGAAAACATGGACATAAGAGAGGCCAAAAAGCCTAAGTATTTTCTAACTGTTTTCCAAAGTGTGCAGGTATAGGTTGTAGCCAATGAAAAATATCCAAGTCATAAGTGCATGCAAGAAAAGGAATCTAATGTAACTCAAAGTTTCAGTAACTATTATAAAATGGAAGAAGTTATAGTGTAGAAGAGAAACTGGAAAATAGAAGAACACTTTTCAGTTGCAGCTAAAAGGGAAGAAGCATAATTTGAAAGCTAGTGTTTAGCTAAAAAGAGAAGGTTACAGTTAAAAAGGAATGAAGAAAAGATTCTGGAAGAATTTTGACAGGAATTTGCCATGAAAAATGGACATTTACAACTTTCCATCATGCTGCTTTTAACTATGGCATGCTTAAAGGAATTATTTAAACCAAGTAAGTGATATGAAAAGCAAGTAAAGCATGCCATAATCAAGATAAATAGTGTTAGAGTAGGTATTTACCTTAGCTCATGTTCACCTAGGTACATTATTTACCTTTATTGTATTTATCCTCACCCACTTATGTGTGTGGATATTTCTTTTTATTTATTTAGATATTAGGAAATATTATCTAGTTGTTAGGTATAATTCTTTCCTTGATCTATGGTATTGATTAGTTCTTTCCTAGATCTACGGTATTGACTAGATCCTTGATATCTAGTTCTCTCATAAATCTATGGACTTGACTAGTTCTTTGATGACTAGTTCTTTCCATGATTTATGGCTTGATCTACGACCTTGACTGGTTCTTAGATTGTTATTCCTTGCCTATATAAGCAAGGCCCATTCTCATTGTATTTAATTGAGTTCCATAATAATATATGATATTTTGTTCATTTGTTTGCAAAGGTTTTGTGTAAAGTTATTCTAGAAAATTGCTTTAATATTATTGATCGTGGTGTTTGATTAACATCTATGTTCTTGGCTTGGTACGATCTGGTTATCGTTCCTTTTATGTGCATAGTGACTTGATGGTTTTTCCTACCCCATCTTTCAATGGAGCTAAGTATGCACTTACATTTATTGATAATTTCTCGAGGCGTACTTGGGTTTATTTTCTCAAGTACAAAAGTGATGTTTTTTCACACTTCAAAGTCTTCAAGGCTTTGGTCGAGAAACAATCTTCTAGTAGCATAAAGAACCTTCGCACTGATAATGGGGGGGAGTACTTCAATAATGAGTTTTCTAAATTTTTGGAAACTCAAGGCATTATTCACCAACATTCTGTTCCTCATACTCCACAACAGAATGGATTAGCAGAAAGGAAGAATAGAACTTTGAAGGAAATGGCTAATTGTATGATGCATTCTAGAGATATACCTCCTATCTATTGGGTAGAAGCAGTTAATTGTGCTAACTATATTCAGAATCACACACCACATAGAGCACTTAAGCATTTGACTCCAGAGGAATCTTGGTCCAACAATAAGCCAGATGTCTCATTTTTTTGAGTCTTTGGGAGCCATGCTTGGGCCTTTGTGCCAAAGAAGAAAAGGAAAGCTTTGGATAAGAAGAGTAAACCCTTGATCTTTGTAGGGTATTGTGAGGACATGCGAGCTTATCATCTTTTAGATCCTAATACACATGATGTTCTTTTTCGAACACATGTTCAGTTTGATGAGCGTTTCACTCCTCATGATTCTTTATCTTCTTCCATTCCTTCTTCTTCTTCATCTCATCTTGAGGATATTTTCTTTGAGGAGATTGATGAGGAGGTTATAGATGTCGTTGAGGATCCTATTCCCACTGATGTTGTCACTATGCCTAAGTGGGCTCATACTACAGTTTTTGAGGCAAAACCTTTCATAGAGGATCTTCCACCCACTAGGCATCATCATGCACATTCTACAGTTCTAGAATTTTATGTCAGGCAGTTTTTGAGGATCCATAGTCTTTTTCATAGGCTCATGGGATATAGGAGTGGGATGATGCGATGACAAGCTGAGTATTCTTCTTTGATGAAGAATCATACTTGGGATTTGGTATCTCTTCCTAAAGGAAGAAAGATGGTTAGGTGTAAGTGGGTATACCGAACCAAATACGTAGCTGATGGGTCCATTGACAAGTATAAGGCTCATCTTGTTGCAAAGGGTTTTTCACAAGTCGAAGGTATTGATTACTCTGAGACTTTTGCACCCATTGCCAAGATGGATTTTGTACACCTTGTACTTGCTATTGTTACATCACAGGGGTGGCCCGTATACCAAATGGATGTGAAGAGTGCCTTCTTACATGGAGATCTAAAAGAGGAAATATATATGGAGCAGCCGGATGGATTTGTTTAGGATTCTTCTCTTGTTTGTCGGCTCCAAAGGTCTCTCTACAGTCTCAAACAAGCCCCTCGGGCTTGGTATGAGAAGATGGATTCTTTTCTTCTATCTACTAGTTTTGTTCATTGCCACTCCGATCATACAGTGTATCTCCAACATGTTGGTGAGGATATTGTGATACTTGTCTTGTATGTTGATGATCTATTACTTACTGGCAACTCTTCTTCCCACATTCAGAGTATTCAGTGGGCTCTTTCTACACAGTTTGACATGACAGATCTTGGGCTATTACATTATTTCCTTGGTTTGTAGATTTCTCATACAAATTCAAGGATTCATTTGAGTAAGAAAAAGTACACCCATGATCTTCTTAGGCTCTTTGATATGGCTGATTGCAAGCCAAGTCCATCTCCTTTTAGTCTGGAGTTACTCTTACATCCACATGTACCACACCACTTTGTGATCCTACATTGTATAGGCAGTTGGTTGGGAGTCTCATGTATTTGACCCATACTTGCCCTGATATTTCATTTGTAGTAGGGCTTGTATCTCGGTTTTTACACATTCTCCTCATAGTAGTCACTGGCAGGCTGCTAAAAGGATTTTGTGTTATTTGTATGGCACTTCCCACTTTGGCCTACACTACACTAGGGCTCTACTCAGTTGGTTGGGTATACAGATTCAGATTGGGTGTTCTATTGATGACAGAGTTCCACTTCTGGCTATCTTTTTGTCTTGGTTCTTCTCCAGTTTCTTGGGTGTGTAAAAAGCAACAGGCTATTGCACTTTCATCTTCAGAGGCAGAGTACAGGGCAGCAGTTACAATGAGTCAACAGATTCTTTGGCTTCGCCAATTATTGACAGAGTTTGGATTCCCACAGGATTCACCGATTGTACTTTGGTGTGACAACCAAAGTGCAATTCACATTTCTCACAACCTAGTTGAGCACCAGCGGACCAAGCATATCAAGATACACATCCACTTCATTTGGCAATAGCACATTCAGGATGGAGTTCTTTGCTTGGAGTACCTTCCGACTCAACAACAGGTTGCATACATCTTTATGAATCCTTTTAATCACCTCGCTACCTTGAGTTGCATGGAATGCTTGGGGTTTTGAAGTTGTTCTTGGGGGTGTTCGTGAGAACATCTTCCTTCTTCTTCTTCTTCTTTCTCTTTCCTTCTTTTGGTTCGAGATTTCTTCATGGATATATTGTACATGAGTACCTCATCAGGCCTAGTTGTCGGGACTCATACTGTGGACATGCCACTTATATTTTGGCCCCTAGCTTCACTTGAGGGGGGGTGTTAGAGTAGGTATTTACCTTAGCTCATGTTCACCTAGGTACATTATTTACCTTTATTGTATTTATCCTCACCCACTTATGTGTGTGGATATTTCTTTTTATTTATTTAGATATTAGGAGATATTATCTAGTTGTTAGGTATAGTTCTTTCCTTGATCTATGGTATTGACTAGTTCTTTCCTAGATCTATGGTATTGACTAGATCCTTGATGTCTAGTTCTCTCATAAATCTATGGACTTGACTAGTTCTTTCCATGATTTATGGCTTGATCTACGACCTTGACTGGTTCTTAGATTGTTATTCCTTGCCTATATAAGCAAGGCCCATTCTCATTATATTTCATTGAGTTCCATAATAATATATGATATTGTTTCTCATTTTTTTGCAAAGGTTTTATGTAAAGTTATTATGGTGAATTACTTTCATCTTATAGATCGTGGTGTTTGATTAGCATCTATGTTCTTGGCTTGGTACGATCTAGTTATCGTTCCTTTCAAATAGCTATGATATCTCATTTTTATCTAGCTTCAAGCATGAAGTGTTATGTTCTATATTTTGAATCGAAAATACAATTACTATAGCTGGAAATGGATGGAAGAGAGAATCTCTGAAAAAAATTGCTGTGGCTTCGCCATGCCATGAAAATAAATGTTTCAAATTTTCCAACATACATAGAGAGTTGTAATAAAGCTCAAGCACAGTATTGAATCATAACAGAATGCGGTAAAAGTAAAATATTTTAGTATCGAATCAAGGCTTATGCCTAATGATGATATTAAAAATAGGTAAAGAGTTTCTTGAAAACTTTAACAGAGACAAAGTAAAAGGGTAAGCCAAATATAGATCGAAATGAGCAATATACAGTCAGGTGATTACAAAAAAATAGCACAAGCCGTGACTACCTTGCTCAAAATAATGGTGCTACAAGTACAAAGATCAATGATAAAAAATGACAAGTACACAAATCAAATGCCAAAGATCAAGTTCTATGATCAATGCAAACCAGAGTTAAAATGAATTTATTGTTATGTTTGTGGAGCCTGTTTTCATGTTAGAGTTTGGTACACCTTCCATGTGTTACTCTCGGATATTTTTATGGTGGTCCCGCTCGCCGGTGAGCGGGTTAAGGGGGTTTGGGGGGTGAAGCCCCCTTGATGGGGGTTTGGGGGTGAAGTTTCTGAAGCAAATTTTCATGGGTGGTTTATTAACCCATGGGTAATGGGTAACCGTTATGGGTTGTTTTTGGGCCCATGGTTTTCGGTACCCATTGTTTTGTAAAACCGCCTCTTCGGCTACCTATTGATATAATTATAAATAGATGGACATACAATAGGATTTATAAGAGTGTGTTTTTCGAAGGTGACTAGTGTGTGTGAATTCAAGTGTGAATTTGAGAGGGTTTGTTGAGCGCAGCTCCAAACAAGATCTCGATTATTAGAATGTGAAGACTGTTGGCTTGTAATAAAATCGAGCAAGTGTTCTTGGTGGATGTAGCCCAAATTGGGTAAACCATGTTAAATATTGTCTTCGTGTTGTGCATATTTCATTTCATAATTCTATTCATACTTCTTATTATTGTGATTCTAAGGAATTAGATATTATTAATTCCTAACATTTATGACATGGCGTAATCCCTAAAATTATCCCTTAGAGATCAATGGTTGAAAATCAATGTGTACAAAGATCAATGCTCACAAATGGTTCATCCGAATCAATGAAACGTAAATTCCAAGTGAAAAGGTGGTCGGTTGACCAATTTACCAAAATTTCAAATTGTAAAACTTTCATCCACAGCCCTTGAGAACCAAGAAGGACACAACAGGAATATGTGTCTTCACTGCAGCAGAAGTGGAAAAGCGGAGGCCAAGTGTATTTTTTAAGTTTGAAACCTTTTGTAAAAAAGTTAAAAGTTCCAAAATTTCCTGTAGGCCCGAGCTTCAATGATGAGAAAGTCAAATCCATGGGGAGAAAAGTCAAAAATTGATTCCACATAGTATTGGCGGAGAGGTGGGTTTTATTTAAAAGTTCTGAGACTTAATACAACAAGCCTAAAACTTGAAAGGGTCCGAGAGTCCTGCAAGGGGAAAAAAAAAGCCACAAAAGGTCCGCAGGTCCATAAAGGACTTAAAATTTTCAAAAAAATTCCTGCATGCCCGTAAAAGCAAAGGGAAAAGAATCCACATGCCATCAAGCTATTATTTTGAGTTTTTACTTTAAAAATTTAAATTATAGTATATGTTTCAAGTGATTAAAAGGGCTGACCAAATTATGCCATCAATAATCACCAAAAAGGGTGAAATTTCAAACTATACACTCTCAAATGGCAAAATGATGAAGATTTAGATCTAAGAAAGGTCACCAAAGGTTATCACAGAGAATCGATTGCAAGAAAAGCTCGAGAATGATCAAGTCCAAGCCATAAAAACACATAATACTACAAGTAATAGCTTCAGAGATCAAATTGAATGTAAGATTTATAGTTACAAAAATAGAAGTCATTAAGAATGAATACAAAAATGCTGCAATATCAGTGGAGTATGACAGACAAGTAGAGTGAAGCCATTTTTCTGAAAAGCAAAAGCATAATAGTCAAAGGAAGGTTCTAGATACAAACTTCCAAATCTTCAAGGAATGTGTTCAAGGAAGTAATTGACACAATTTTAAACAAGTTACAAATTCTCTCGAAAAGGCTGGGCTATTTACTCGGTGATACAAATAAAAGATGACCATCATATTTAAGGCCATGGGCACACCTTTTCAAAGTATTAAAAGACCAAGTCATTTTCAGGTCTTGAGCTCAAAATAGAGTTTTATTCAGTGAGCCATAAACTTACTAGTTAAACAGATCTGAGATCACATGATATTGGCAACAGAGAAAATGCAAAACTAAGATTGTATGAAGTGGATTTCAAATTTTTAGAAAATATTATTATCCTCAAGAATTGATTACAAAATTAAAAGGAATGAAGGAGTCCGAATACCCATAACAAGTAAACATTCAGATCTGACATGTTTGAGCAAATAGGAATATCCATTTATTATTCAGAACAATAAGCTCAGACTGAAAAGCTTTAAGTCAAATGGCACACACATCCGAATTGAAAAGTATTCAAGTATTTTAGAGGTTAACATTCTTTTAAGGTTAATCACCTTCAAATTACAGTATAAGAAATAAAATTATAGATCCTATTTCTTAATCGTGGACCCATTAATGGATACCAAGTCAGAGAAAGAAGTAAAAAAATTACTGGTTAAATCGAAGTGGAGAAAACCCTTGAGATATCATCTAGCTCAGAAATAAAAGGACCAAACCCGAAATGAGTTCAACTCGAAAACAACCAGAGTCATCCAAGAGATCACATGAAGAAATGCAAAAAAAGACAGGTATCAGTTTTGAAGCCAAAGTGACGATGAACCAAAATAATTCAGTGAAAACTCAAGGATGAAAAAGCTTACTGACCTCATCAAGTAGTGATGCAAAGTGAAATATACAAAGCTCGGGAAGCAAAGTCGGCCTAGACAAAAGAAATCAAATAAAATACGATGCAACTTAGCCAAGAAAATCAATCCGCTAAAAGCTGAGCTTCATAGAATAAAATGGCAGAGAGATAAATACTTCCACTCATGGATCCTCACAGATCTCAAAAGGTTTTATAGAGCTCAAAGTAAAACACTAGTAGTGGCGGCCACGAGAAAAATAATACAGAAACGAGCTCTAAGCTCTCACCTTCATAATGGCGTCCAATGAAGTGACACAAAGAATCAAATGAACAATTTGAATTTTAAAATCAATAGTGGCACAGCTCAAGGACCTCAAAAAAATGGCTTTGAATAGATTTTTTCTAGGGATTTACCCACGAACCGTAAAATCGAATAAAATGATCATTACACCCAAACTTTCCTTTATGCTGAATCCAAGTATGGGCTGAGTTCGAACTCAACCATGGTTCGAGATCAACGATCAAGCTTCATCAAGGAAGAAGATCAAATGTTGAGGATCGAGCTCCAGTGCTCAAAGAAAATAACCACGATCAATTCCCAATGACCACCTTAAATGCATAGTCAGAAAACCCTAACCACAGGTCATGAATCGATGACATCAACAATAGAAGTACAGAGATCAAGGGCTTAAGATGATCGACAATATTAAAGTAAACTCAACCTGAGTTAGGTTTCCACTGACAAAACACATGGAGGGGTGAGTCACCATGGAGAAGGGGCCAACCCATGTGTCCATCAATAATGATTCAATATTGACTAAAGTCTGAACTATAGCATAGGCTCCAAATAATACAAGTGTTGACCAAATAATGCCAACAATGATCACCAAAAAGGTGAATTTCTATTATATACTATTCAGACATACAAAGCCGATAAGGATTATATGGTCATGTATAATCAAAGGTAGCCGAGCATGGTGTGTTGACTATCACAAAGTGCCCCCATATGTATCAAGAACCATGGTAATATGCTAAGTCCACCAAGGTGGCCAAACCAAGAAAGTTCGAGATGTTCGCCACATGAAGCTATCACATACACGGGAGTATTTTTGCATGCCTTCACAACATGACAAAATAGAGAAGAAGACAGAGTTGCATGTTCATGGAGAGAGACTTGCCTAGCAAGAAATCTTATTTTTAGCAAATTATTCACCCTTCTTTCTTAAAAATAGAATAGTCAACTTCAGTTTGATTGTATTGTAATTAAGGCTAATAATGCCTATTTGTAATTGCATGCTCTATTTCTATTCCTTTATTTGTTATTAAATAAAGGATAAAAATAGGATGCACGAAGCGAGTACAAGACTTAGGATACTTTTAGGAAGAGGGTGAATTTTATTTTTGCTATATATTGTGTGCCTTTGCAAAGCAAGGGGAATTTCGGAGGACTTTTTAGATATATGGGACAAGAATAAATGAAGAAATTTCAGGTTAAAAGCTTTACCTTATGTTTTCATTGATGGTGTGTTATTTAAGAGAGATATAAATGGATTTTTTTTTACGATATATTGATTATGATAGAATTCAATAACTATTATCCAAATTTCATGCAAGACTTGCGGTGGTCACTTCTAAAGACGTACTACAACCTTAAAAATTCTAAAAGCTAGTTACTATTGGCCCAACATATTCAATGAATGCTTCGAGTGGATTAGAAAGTGTAAGAAGTGTGCTTTATTTGTTTGAAAATAACTTTCAGCTTGCTGCCCCCGCACCTATTTAGTGTATCAACCATTCATGCATTGGGGTGTTGAATTCAATGGCATGATAAAACCACCTTCATCACAAAAACATAAGTGGATCTTGAATGCTACAGATTAATTTACACACTGCACCGAAGTAGTACATTTTAAAGAAGCTAACGATACTTAAATATTATAATTTTACAAAGGTATATTTTATAGATTTGATGTTCCATCAACTATCATTTTAGATAATGCTTTATCATTTCTTGGTTCAAAGGTAACAGACTGGGATATCAAGCATATAATTTATTTAAGTACTTCATCTAATTATTACCCACAAGTTAATGGATTAGCAAAAAGCACTAACAAGAATCTTTTGAGGATCATCACAAGAACAATTAAGGAAAACCAAAGAGCTTGACATCTAATGTTAAATTCAACACTTTTGGCTGAGAGAGTGACTCGTAAAATATCAGTTGGTAATTCACCATACAAACTTGTTTATGGATGAGAGGAAAGAATTCCTATTTTAGTTGAGTTTCCTACATTGGATTTATTGCATCAGATTGAATTACTTGATAATGAACCATTGCAGGTTTGTTATGCCGAATTAATGGAACCACAAGAGCTAAGAGATCAATCTCATCTAAATATGAAAAATAATCAAAGACAGATCAAGAAAAAATTGTATAAGAAGGCTAAGTTCAAAGTCATCAATGAAGGAGACATTCTGCTAAAATAGGATGTTGATCATGCAAATCCAAAACCACATGAAGTTTGATATAACTGGGGTGGTCGCTACATGATTTTAGCTTGTAAAGAACACAATGCATTTCAACTTTCAAGGCTAAATGGAGAGGAAATTCTCATTCATGTGAATAGTATGTTTCTTAAACACTATTATTGAAAATTATACAATGTTTGATTAGAGTAGGTTTTCTCTTTCAATAAGTGCAAGTTCATGCACATTACAATATTTTTCAATTCAATAAGTGCACTTGTGCGCGTGATCTGGTTCACGAGATATTTTCCCGCTTTAGTTTATTCTTTGAAAAAGGTAGAGTTTTGATATATGTTTTGACTCCATGACCAATGGACAAGAGCAAGGCACTGATCTACAAGATAAAAGGTAGCTTTACCTACAGGATTTCCAAAAATGTTGAAAATATTTAAACTTGTGCAAAAATGGGCAACATGAAACTTTGTTTATGATAGAAGGCATTGATGAAATGGATCTAACTAGGGGGATGTATTATAGTTTTATTGTGTTTCGGTTGTCAGAAGAATTGATTAACTACATGTAATATGTAGCTATGTGTCTTGTTACGAATGTAAAACCTCACATAGACTTCCATTCCATATTCATCTTCGGAAAAGAAACACAAAAGTCCTGAAGGACTACTACATTGCCTTCGCGAAGGCATGAATCACTGATTTACATGAAATGTTATATTTGAGAACAACAAAAAGAGTTACGATTACATGAAAGTGAGTTCATTATTAAGTTAAAGGTATATCAAAATTCATTACTTCTGAATTTTTAAATACATTTAAATATGTGATTGAGTTATTTATTTCACTATCAATAAATGTCCATCATAAAAACTAAATGCAAAAAGAAGTATATAAATCGATTCTGAGTAAATTAATGTTATATAATCATGAAGAAATTCAATGTTTCCCACACAAGCCGTGGGATGTAACTCACAACTACTGAAGAAATAAGTACATGTGCATAAAGTTAAAAGTAAAAGAGTATAGAAGAAACCCATCATTTCCTTGGGTTTTTCTTCTAATCTTCTTGTCTCTAGTTCCAGCTCCATCTTTCATCCAACTCTACCGAGTAGCTACAACGTACCTCAAAAATGAAAGAAAAATGGCATCAATATTGAGCTCATGGTTTGATATATATGTTAGGAAATATAATTTAATTAGTCCTCCACTATTATAGATATTGTAAAGAGAATAATTACGTGAGTAATTATTCACATATTTGGTTGTATTATTTGATAGTTGTGATATTGTTGTGAGTTACAACAATATCATGGATATAGGTAGATTGTTATGTTCTTGGAGTAACTTCCTATAATATAGGAATTTCTTCTCATTATATATTGTATGATCTGAAACAAATTAAATTATTGTAGTATTATTACTTGTAAATCTATTCTTTGTGTTTTTCATTTGGTTTCAGAGCGTTGTAGATCCATAGTCAAAATACTAAAAATTTGAATGAAGATGAAAGATTTTTGTTGTGGAGAATTTCATATTATTGAGTGCTTGGAATGCTACGAAAAGAACTTCAATGTTGATTGATTTCGCAGAAGCATCAATCTGCTCCTTCATGTGTTAGACTCATACACTTGTCATTGGAGCAGATTACATGAGTTTATTGTGGCTATCATTTTGAAGACTCGAAGCATATTTTCCATTTGGCTCGCCACCGTATTCATCTGTTGTGATTTAAGTATCAATCGTATTTTTTTTGGCGCTCAATACACTGCCACATGTTCACCCTCCAAAAATCTATGAAGGCTGTGAAATTTCTGAAGGTTGCAGGTTGCTCAATGTTGGCCATACTGGAACTCTAACTCAAGAGTACTCGCTCAAATTGTAGTTGTGATTAGAGCGACTGATCCAGTACTGTCATGGGTAAATAAGTGATTTACAGGGAAGTGGATCTCCTAAGGGCTCGAATCGCCTATAGAATTCTTCTTATATTTTTCCTCTTTGTCTTGAAGGACATTTGCGGAGAGAAAGAGGATGTGTTTTCCAATTTGTCATTACATGCTATATTTGATCCTTCACACTCGCATTATATAATCGAGTTCCTTCATTACCTTTTTAGTGAACAGAATTAAATCGGTATCATTTCTTCAAAAGATGAAGGAAACATTTTGAGGAGAAAAGGATGCAGTTTTCAATGGAAGGAGTCATTTATGGGCCTTGTGCAACATTCACAGCTGTAGCCTATCTACCACGTCTGGTCACAACACGTATCACTAAAAACGTGTTTGGATAGTGTGAGACCTAACTTATGCCATTAGCTGTAAGTATTTTGTTTTTAGGTTTCAGGTATTGTTATTTTTTTAGATATTATTTTAGGATTGTCAAACCAATCCTCGAGTATCATTAAAAGAGTCACATTAAACATAATAGTAGTTGTTATTAGTCCTTTAAAGTTAATAAGTCTTTGTCTCGTTCAAAGTCTTGGTAATATTTTTTGTGTCAAATCCATGTAAAATTTAAAATGTAATTTTTTCTTATTACTTTTTAAATATATAGTGTAAATCGGGAGAAATATCGGTTAAAGCCGACTCCCTAAAGAGTGCATTTTCGGTTGAAACCGATGCTCTAAGGTATAATGGACATTCCACTAGAAAAATTCAATGGTCTAAATTTTCACACATGGAAAGTCAAGATCCGGATGCAAGTTGATGAAAACAAATCTTTAGAAGATAGTAGATGGAAAAGAACCAGCACCTTCGAGATCGACCAAATTGGTAGAATGGTAAACACGGGATAATAAAGCCAAAGCCATTATTGGCCTTGCCCTTTCAAACTCTGAATTACATTATGTTGATCTAGATAAAAACTCGAAGGACATCTGGGATAATCTGAGAAAATTATTTGGTTCAAAAGCAGTCAATGCAAATTTTTCCCTGAAACTTCAGTTGTTCAAGCTCAAAATGAGTGATGGAGATACAATGTCTAGTCACATCAACAATTTACGATCTCTTCTAAGACAACTTGCAAAAGTAAAAGCTCCAGTAGATGACGAGGATGCAAAAGCTATTCTGTTGAATAGTTTACCACCCAAATACAGTAATGTTGTTTTCACTCTTGGTCAGATACCTTCTAACTCATTGGAAGATATGATATCAGCTCTCCTAGCTGAGGAAAAATGGACCAAAGAAGATATAGAAGAAGAAACAACAATGTATGTAAAAAGGAAGTACAAAAAAATTTCTAAATATAAAGAGGAAAGAGAATGTTTCTACTGTAAGAAAAAGGGCCATACAACGTCATTTTGTAGAGCTTGAGCTCAAGATATACTTAGTGGAAAACTCAAACGAATTGAGGCCAACTTTATTACTGAAGAAAGATCAAAGAATGAACAAGAACAAGTAAATGAAGACAGTGGATCTGAAGACTTCTTGTTTCGAGCATGAAACTAGAGGCAAGAGGCATCGGAGGTTGGAGGTCATTCAATGACCTCTCGTCAGTCACCAATGATGGGGCTGCACTGATGGATGTTTTTTGACATTTTGTGGTGTATTTGTTTTTAGCTTGTGTCGTGTGCTTCTTGTCATGTTTTTCAGCATTCCAAAGTATTAGTGTTCCCTGTTTAAAGTGCTCGTGATTGAATAAGTGGAAATTTTACATTGAGGGGGAACATGATCCCAATGTTCCATTTCCATTATGTCGATTTTTCTATGTATGTATGAGTAGCATATTTCAATAGAATTTCCTATGTTATTCCCTGCAATGAGATATTGATGAGGGCTGATAATAGTACTTGGCACATCATGATGTGGTTGTAGGTAAACCACTTGAAAACCTTCATTTGTGGTTTGTGGTAAACCAATTGCAAAACCACCATTCTTGGTTGTTGGTAATCCATTTGAAAAACCGTCACTTTTTGGTTTGTGGTTAACCAATTACAAAACCACCATTCTCGGTTTGTGGTCAACCGTTTGCAAAACCATCCTTGAGGTTTGTGATCATCCTGTGAAAATCACCAAATCATGAGCAGGTGCAAGTACAAAGGCTAGGTTTTCCCCATGTTCACACTAAGGGGGAATGCTAGGAAATATAATTTAATTAGCGCTCCATTATTATAGATATTGTAAAGAGAATAATTACATGAGTAATTATTCACATATTTGGTTGTATTATTTGATAGTTGTGATATTGTTGTGAGTTACAACAATATCACAGATATAGGTAGATTGTTATGTTGTTGGAGCAACTTCCTATAATATAGGAATTTGCTTCTCATTATATATTGTATGATCCGAAACAAATTAAATTATTGTAGTATTATTCCTTGTAAATCTGTTGCTGCATTTTCAATATACCCATGTATTGTCTAACTACATGCAAATGGATTTATAAATATCATAAGCATAAGGTACATATAGCAGATGAAGAAAACAAAAATATTTTGCATAAATGATTATTGTACTAAAATAAATCATTCAGGATTTTAATTTCTCAAGAATATAAGTATAGAGCTCTATCAAAGCACTTATGGCTTAAGGAATCTAGATGGTACAAGATTGTGAGATTCCAATGAAAAGGAAAATGCAAGCAGAAAACAACATTTTCATCAAAGCACAAAAATAAGAAAGGGTATCTTCCATTTTTCATTAACAAACCTCTACAAGAACCCATGAAGAGGATAGTTATAGGAGATACCACAAAATGAGAAAACTCTAAGGATTTAGATGAAGGAAAAGAATAAGTTTAAAAGAATAGTGAAAATAGATGAGCTTTAACAAGTCACCTGATAAATTCAAAATTCCAAATAGAATGCAATTACTTCATTTCAGAATATAATATTTTCATCAAATCAAATATCGAAAGAGATCAAATATGTGCAACAAGTAATATTTCATATCTACAAAGTCCCTGAGAGAAAATTGTAAAGATTTCAGAAGAAGGTAATATGCATCAAGAGACAAACTTTCCAAGCATTAAGGCACAAAATTTACAAGTTTGGAAGGGTCATTTTTCAGAGGTTATGATGGTCTTCTAAAGTGTTGAAATCCAAAGAAATAGTTTTTAGAAAATTCATCAAGAACAAGCTACAGGCAACCAAATCTACAAGTCTTCCATGATATATCAGCAAATGCAAATGAAAAATTTGTGCCTCAACTCAGTTTCAGATCCAAAGCAAGCTACAAAGTGGTCATTTAAGGTATGGACTGAATATAGTAATACAAAGAGTAGATGAGTTGATCTTTGCAAAAGGTAGATATGAGACAAATTACGGTCATGAAATACAAGTACTTCAAAGTTCAACTCAAAGTGAATAAGATGTAGCTATTCAATAACCAAAAGCTTGGGTGATACAGATCAAATGAATTTTATAGTTCATGGTATCAGTAATGTAAAGTACATTTTTCATCATAATGACAACAATGCAAGTTCCACTTGGATGAAACAAATCAATGAATAGTCTATTTGTAACTTATGTTTCTAGAAGAAAGAGTACAACAAGCCAGTCCTAAAAAATAGACTTTGTGCTTCAATTAGATGCAAGAGTTGAAGATGGATCAGTTCGAAGAACCAATTTAGTCATACGAATTTTTTCCATGAAATATTTCAGAGATACATTCTAGGCAAGGAACGTTTCTAGTCAAGGAAGGTGATAGAGAATTATTCATGCAAAATATCAAGTAGCTTGCACCCAAATAAAATAGCTTCAAAACTTATAAGTACGAATTCAAGAGAAGCAAGTTAAGTTTCAGGTACACATTTTTGCAAAGTAGTGAAAACAAATAAAATGCTATAGCAATACTACAATACCAATGGGGTAAAACGATGACAAGAAAAAAGAATTATTTTCTGAATATGACTCATTAGTGTATCTATCAAATGACAACATGATATATGTGATTTAAAATACATTAAATAATCTATAAAAGAAAAATATTTTATTTTATCAGGAGTCCCATAACTTGAATGGAAAGTTATAAGTATAACATAAAAGTACAGTGATAATTTCAAAAGTACATGATAAAGGTATGAATCATAAAATCATGATCACTATTCAAGGAAACATTTCCAAGTTTTCAAAGTTAGTGTTCATTAGGGAAAGTTAACACAGATGGATCAAATCAGATCAAAGCTCAGAAAATTTCAATATCATTGAAATATCCAGATTCAAATGCCTCAAGGAAAACAAATCATAAGGATATTTTTCAAGAAATGATAATCAATATATTCACATTTAGCTAAAAGATTCTATTATGCAAATTAAACAGTTGGGTTTGAATCCTGAGATCAAATATCAGAAAGATGTAGTAGAGAAAGTACGGTAAAATTCCAACTTTCTTTGAATATGTAGTAGAGCAGTTGAAATGGACAAGTAAAATTTTTCATAGTCAAATTAAAAGAAACATAAACAAATACTTTCTTTTATGAAAACTCGAAGTAAATATAGGAGAGTGACATGCGGTCTAAATAAAATCTACAAATAAATATCAAGTATTTCATTATAGTGCACATCAAAACTCTGACAAAAAAATATTAAGGAGGAATAAAGCTTCGAACATGTGCTTAGAAATAAAAAATGAACATGAAACTCGAAAACACTCAACTATGTTAAACTACAGAAGGAAACAAAGTTTTAAATTTTGAAGGAATATCCCAGAAAAACACTCATATGCAAAGCACCTGAAAGGAATGAAACACCATTAAAATTTCAAAATCCTCAAAAATATATCCATATGTAGTAAACGTTATCGGCAAAGTGGCAAATAGAGGAAAAATATCAACTTATATACTCATGGCCGAACATTATTCAAATGCAAAGAAGGAACGATTTGAGCTCGAAGTATAATTTAAAATGGAGCTCAGGAACAATGTTCCAAGGTTATCAGTCAAAAGATGTCATCAAGATAGTGCCAAATGATAGGTTCAGAACCAAGTGTCAAGAAAAACGCATACCCAGTTCACGATCTCGATATCAACACAAATAGAGAAAAGAATCACAAAATGAGCTCGAATGTGATAAGATGTAAGAAAACTAGATCAATATAGAAGATCTTGTTTCGATTAAGAGTAAGAAAACAACAGATTAATGTAAAGCCATATTTGGGCACATTTGAAACAACTTAGAGAAGCTTGAAAAACTCAGTTCAAAATCTTCTAAATTCGGAAGAAGAACCATTTTTAATGCTCGAAAATAGAAACTCACCTTTCGAAGAAATAGACAGCCATGAAAACTCTTTTCTTGAAGCACAATTGATACACAAAGCTCAAGACATAATAATGGTGGCTGAAATTCTCAAAAAACCAATGAAATATAGTATGGATGAAAAGAACAGGGAGCTTGAACATCATCATGGTAGATGTAGTAGTTCTCAAAACTCGAACTAGAGAATAAACAATGAAATATAAAATTCTGAATAGATACACAACCTTATGAATCGAGGTAGAAACCCAAAAAAATGAGCTCCAAGTCATATCAATGGCAGGGCTAAAACATTTACGAGGGATTCACCCGCGAGGTGGAAAATGCAAACGAAATATTGATTTGGGTTCGAGTTATCTTACTCACCCAAACTCAACCAACCTTCCATCTAACTCAACCTGAGTAAAAGATCAACAGTCAAGGGATCAAGGTACAAAGATCAATGGTTAATAGATCACTGACCATATTAATTACAAGGTCCAAACCCTAGCTCCAACAAAGACAAAATTTAATATCAATGACATACATGTAAAAGGACAGAGATCAAATGACTAGGAATCAAGCACAGAGCCACAGAAAAACCATAATCAATGCAACCCTAATCCATTACAAGATTAAACGGTTCATCATGATTATAGTAAAAGGATCAACGATGCAATATCAGCTACAAATTAAAACCTTCCAACCACCCACATCTACCTAGATTGAGCTACAAAAGATCAATGATGAACATATGAACATGTACAAGGATCAACGGTCCCTATAAAAGCTAAAAACTCAACCAGAGTTCACAAAACCCAACTACAATTACCAGTCCATTAAATGCCACCGAAAAAATTTTCAAATGGGTTGAGTCATCATAAAAAGGGGACTAGTCCTATATTAATTAAACATAAATCATTTCCATTGATTGATTAAGGGTCCAAATCCTTAGTGCTTTTCAAAAAAATTGAACACTGACAACAATAATCAATCGAATCATTATTCAAAATCCAAACCAGAGCCTTGTTCCATATAATTCCAAGGGGGTCAACATAGTATATTCCAATGATTATGCAAATGGGTCATGTGATCTATCTTTTAAAAAAGGTACTTTTAATTCAAATAAAGTGACATGGATAAGTTATATCTTAGTCTATCATAATAATCCAAAGGGTGAACACCTTATTTATAATAATTCATATATGTCGCTCGAACCAAAAGCCTATGACTATAGTCTTAGGGATGATTATTAGGGTGGCCACTTATACACACATTATTTGCCCCAAAATTGATTCGCATGTATACCTTGACAAAGACAATTACCTTAGTTTTATCAAGCTATCCTTAATTTCCCAAAAAGGTGATTGATGCAAACATGAATATAAGGAAAATGTCACATCAAGATGGTCCCCAAAAAGGTGAGAAAAGACAAATATTTTACCATTAATATGAAGACAAGCATATGTCAACATCGAACTATTATCGCCTCGAAAGTGTACCATGTAGAGAGATGGATACAAGTGTTCTAGTCTTGCAAAATTGATCTCTCTCTTTCATAGATACAATGGAAACACCTCAGTCCGTGGGTATACCTATTTTGAGGTGAGTATCTTATATCAAGGCTTGTTCCTTATCTATGTATCCTAAAATAATTTTCGTGGTTTGAGGGTAAAAGATGACTAAAAGTTGATTTCAAAACTGGTGATACACCAAATTTATGTGACGTGTTTTATTGAGCACATGCACAATTGATATGAGAATGAATTCTAGATGCACAAGCCAATAGTTTTCAAAGTATAATATTAAGGAAAATACTTGATCTATTGAGGGAATGTATCACAACAATACTATTAAGTTACACATGCACATTAATATCATGCAGAAATTACTGAATTTGCAATAGGGTAAGATGATTAACCATGGAATTCAACATTCACAAGGATTAATAAAAAATACAGAAGAATGCAAAAATTGGAAAGGCATAATATACTTCTCACTCAGAGGGCAAAAAGGAAAAATATGCTTCAACACTCATGTGTCCAAAAATTCCTCTCCGGATGCTTGCAATTGCACACAATATATAGTAAAAATTATTCATCCCACCCTTCCTAAAAATAAAATTAAACTATACTCATCTATGCATCCTATTTTTACCAAGGAATAAAAAAACATGCTAATACAAATACGCATTAATAGGATTTATTACAACTCGGTCAAACCGGTTGACTGTTCTATTTTTAATAAAGTTGGGTGAATAATGCTAATAATAAACCTTGCTTGATGAGCAAGTCTTCTCCAATGCATGCTAGTCTTTGTCTTCTAGTTGTTCCACTTGATCCACTTGTAATTGCAAAAATAGCATTTAAAACTCCCTCTTGGATGCACATGCAAAAGTTGATCTCCCTCTGTGAGTAAAAATAATTCATTATTTACAATACTTTACAAAAATCACCCAATGCATGGGGACCACCTTTAGGCTCTAATGTTGACATTCCCTTTGTCTTCTTGTGATCACATGAATAACTGCATTCTGAGTTATTTTCAAATCCTCCCACTGTGGGGACCACCTTTGATGTGCATACTTTTCTTTCTCCTTTTCGACTTGGCATAATAACATGGTTTTAGAACACACATGGGGTTACTTTGTGAAATGTTACCACACTATACTCGACCACCTTTTGGATTATCATTGTTTGAAAAAAATCTCCTTGGTTATTCTTTCATAGAATATAGTTTTGTCATCATATCATGAGCCTCATTTAGTTTGATTGGCATGTTGGGATGATTTGGTTGGAACATTACAATATTTTTTTGAATTATAGACGGTATAAGGTCAATTTTCGATTATATTTAATGGGGTTGGTCCCCTTCACCATGATGACTCACCCCCTTTTTTTCGGTGGCATCAAGTAACCCTTGTGGTTTGCATAGGATTTGGTGATTAATTTTCCACCATTGATCCTCCTCCTTCTAATGTGTAGTTGTTTATTTTTCCGAGCTTTGGTTAGGGTTTCGATTTGGTTTTTAATGTGGTAGATGTTCAAATCATGGTTAATGAGGTAGTTGGAGGTGGTTAAGGTTTTGATCGTTGATCCTTTGACTTTGATTGAGTTTCACTATGGTAATCCCTAGAAAATTTTCTCCTTGTTGCCATTGTTGATCCTCTTAAGCTTTGGTTTTAGCTTTTCTTTGAGGTTTTGCATCGCTATATGCGTCTTTGCAAGCTTCTTGTGAGGGGTTTCGGTTTGTTTAGTGACGGTGGCTGCCATCGATGACTTTTGAATCTCTTTGTTTTTACTTTCTAAGAATGACCTATGATCGCTTGGATACCTTTCCGTGCTATGCACAAGGATATCTTAATGGTGGCCGATAATACCGATCATTTCAAACTTTGATTTCTATGTTGGTCGAGCAATCTTTGAAGTTGAAAATGGGTTTTTCGATCTTTTAGAGCTTTGTAATCTGGAATGAGGGTTTTTTACTCCTACTCAAACTTGCAAATCCTTATTTCATTTCAAGTTTCTCTGTAAAGATTTAATGGGTATTTTCCAAAAGGGAAAAAATAATTCAAAATGACCCGTATCTTAGGTTTTTGTTGATTTTTCTTCTCTGAATACAAAATGAGTATTTCCTTTTTCTTGAAAATTACTGGATCTGCAATGTTATTTTCATGGGTATTCACCATTGTTTTAATTTTTATCTCTTGAAAGGTTTAGCCATGCATACCATTACTTTTATGAAAATGTGTTGTAAAAACCTTGTACTTTTTATGTTTTCAACCACTGCAGAAGGCACACGAGCTCTAATTTATTCCTGGGTATGGTTTGTTCATTCTGGATGTAGCTCGATTTTAGATGAGGGTTTTGTTATCTCTTTTTTTACTTTTTCGAATGAATCTCCATTTGGGTTTTCATGATTTCATAGCTCGAGGTGAGGTCTGGATTATCTGCTACTATTTTTCCCAGTGTTGTTCTATATTTTAATGGGGTTTTTTCTTTCACTTGTTGTTCTGTTTGAGCTCTGGGAACTTGGCCTGGAAGCTATGGATGCCCTATTTGAACAATCCTGAGATACTTTCCTAATTTTTCTATTAATTTCAACATTCTGGAAGAGATATGTTCTCTGCATTAGCTTTCTAAATCTTTCCATTCATATGGTTGTGTGCTTTAATCTTCAAAATCGAAGTAATAACTAAGATTACCCTGTCTTGATATCCAAATTCATATGCATGATATGAGAATGACAAAGGTTCACCAACTAAGTATTAAATTTCCCATTTCATAATGTATTGTGATTGTATCAAATGGAATTTGTTCTCATCTTCAATAGTACAACTCTAAGAGGCATTGTTAATGAAGGAAATTTGTTTTAGCAAAGCTTTGTAGATCTCCTTTTGCAAGATATGTAGTTTTTAAATGTTGGTCTATTTTGCACTGTATTCTTGTGATGGACATTGCAAGCAAGATCCTTCCTTTAATGTTGATTGAGTATTTTATTGGTAAACATGTGACTGCATCGAATATTTAACTATGACTATTTCAGATCTAAAACATCTTCTCTTGTTCCTGTATGATTACATCTTTCTTGAAATAAAAGTTGATTCATGTTCATTTATTGGTTAGCATTGTTCTTTCTCTGCTTGTGCCATTTTCTACCTAGTTTTGGTTGTGAAATATGATGAATTATCTTTTTTTTGTTCATTGGAACCTTTATTTTCATTAGACAAGTAACTCTTATAGCACACTTGTAAATTCATCGATGCAACTTTCTGAATCTCCAAAACCACTCTATTGCTGTGAGTATTTGCAATCATTTTGAAAGACCTCTCATACCTATTTTTGTCTCTTGATCATTATGAACTGTAATGGATGAAATTTCATTTTAAACTATAGTTGTTGAAGGTTTTCATCGATGCCTTGCTTCTCCATGGCACTTTGAAACTTTGCAGTTCTAACTATACTTGATCTTTTGATGAATCATTGTCATTTGATGACCTGAAGATGTCATTTATTTATTCATTGTTCCTGTGTTTACTTTTAATGACATCATGAGCTAGTAATACATTGTTTCCTATAAATATAATAATTTTTTCACCTGTAATGGTTTATTCTCATGTTGATGTTCTAAGCTGGAAATTCTTAGGATGATTAAATTGTGCTAGTAGATAATGATGGCAAAAAAACTTTCACAAGATACTTGGATATTCTCGCAACTCTGAGTGGCCCATTATTTTACTAATCAATCATAAAATTTTCAGATATTTTGTATAAAGAGTGGATTTTCTTATTTGATTATTTCAGAATAACACTTGTTTCTTCTTAAATGCTCTTGTTATCCTAATTTTGCCCCCCCAGAAAAAGTTGGTCAAACATGACCCTGCAGAGAAGAAAACATAAGGGTCGATTGTTTCTGCATGCTCATATTCAAATCCAATAGTCAAGTTGTAGGAAGACTCTATAATGGATGAGTAGGGTTAACGAAGGGTAAAAAAGACTTCAAAGAAACAAGAGGCTCATAGGAGGAAAACGGGAAGGCTCGAAGTTTTCAGACTTAGCTACATACGAGTCAACTCGGGGCCAAACGACAGACTCGTAGAAGGTGCCATGTGTCATCTTGGTGTAATTTCAAAAGGAGAGTCATAGGGGAAACCCCTAAATGAGCGCGAAGCTTCCACCTGTCCCAAGTCAAAAACGAGACAATCGATAGTTGAAAAGTCTCGAGTAGCAAAAGCCTCCACATGTCCCAAGTCAAAAAGGAGATAGTCGATAGTTGAAAAGTATCGAGTAGCGAAAGCCTCCACATGTCTCATCGGTGCAACAATAAGGTTGGGTGCAAAGAGTGGGTTCCCAAATGAACGCGGGTTCACCAAGTGGTCACAGTAAAAAAACAAGACAGAGATGGTCATAGAATCAACTAAGTATAGAAATCCCGGTGGAAAGAACCACATGTCACCTTGAAACAATTTTAAAAGTGAGATCCCAAGGTGGAAACTCAATTGCATGTCAGCCTCTCCACATGTCTCGAGTCCGATCAAGTCAAATGGCAGCGGGCCCAAATTAGTTAAATATAAGAGTGTTGGCGGAAGCACCCACGTGTCTCAATGGCACAACTTCAGAGGAACAATCAAGAGCAGAGGCTCCAATCTTGTGTCATCGTCCACGTGTCCAAAAATTCAAAAGGGGGAAGAGCCGGCCATTTAAATTTACTAAGTAACGAAGGATCAGCGGAGGCCTCCACGTGTCACCTCAGAATAACTTCAAAAGGAAAATCTGGAAGTAGATCCCAAACGAGCGCGGAGCTTCCATGTGTCCTGTGCCTAAAAAGAGGAAGTTAAAACGTAGAACCGAGTCATTGGAAATTCTAAGAGGGGCAGAGCCAACCGAAAGTGCCACGTGCCTCAACGGTGACAAATTCAACAATCATAGCCCAAATGCCAGTCCTAAACAAGCGTAATTTCTACACATGGCTAGGAGTCCAAAAGGGAATAGATCCAGTCATAGAATCAACTAAGTATAAGAGAACCGGTGAAAGGTGCCACATGTCGACTCAGTGTAGCTTCAAAAGTAAAATTTGGAGGGAATGTCCTAAACAAGTGCTTGAGCCTCCACATGTCTCAAAGTTAGACATAAGCCCCACCGAACAAAAGGAACTCAACCAAAATACAAGAAATAGAGCAAAGCCATGAATGGTGCCACATGTCTCTTCGGCGCAACTTCAATAGAAAAATCATAAAATAGTTCCCAAACATGCCAACTCTACACGTGGCCATGTTTCAAGTCAAAGTAGAAAGGTGGGTCACTGGAGGTAGTTTGAATTGTGTGGATTTTGTTTTGAAATGGCGTAAAGTATAAATGTGAGCTGCACCTCCACCGATGCCCAGAGAAACCATGTGTCAGGCCTAAATTACATGTGGGCTAGTGGGCCTAGGGAGGACTTTTTGCCAAATTGGAAAATGTGGGCAGGTGGGTCTGAAGATGACTTTTGGGAATAATTAAGTTGTGGGGCTGCGGGATTTTTTTGAATATTTTTCCACTTTCACAAAATCTTAGTTTGTAAGTGCGGGCCCACTGTGCCCACCGGAGATTTCTTGCTAAGAGGAAAAATGTAAGGATGCGGGCTTATGGGGAATATTAGGAAAAAGTGAATTTTGAACCTACGGGGTTCCGGGAGGTTTTTGATTTTGCATCTTTTTGCAAAATGTGCAGTTTGTATTTTCGGGCCCACGGATCCGCTTTGCAAAGGTTATGTTTCATGATTTTGCACAATCTCAATGCAAAATCTTGAGATGACCATATATTTTTACCAAAGCTCGGATTTGAGCAAGAGAAGACCTTTTGGAAATATCTTGACCTCATCTACACCATGGGAGCCTGAAACTTTAATTTTGACGAGGTTAGGTGGGTGAAAAATGGGAAAACATCTTTCAAGACATTAATGCAGAATCCAATTTCTTCAACTACCATATTAGTTTTGATTTGATTCGCTGCTCTCCTTCTTCAACACACACCGAATGACATAGAGAGGAAGGCTTGATAGATTATAGGTGGATTCGTAGGGGGCATTGATTGTTGGTGGTTGAGCTTTAAGAATAGGATCGAGTTTCTCTTATTTCCCTCCAATTTTCATCATTTATATATTGTAAACACTTCTCATTTGAGAAGGGGAAGACATTGTAGGTGTGGGGAAACTCTATAAAATTTGTTTCCCAACTCTGTTTTGAGTGTAAGTCTCTCCTACACCTGGAAAGTGGGTTTGTGCCTATGAGAACCCATGTAATAGTCCATGCACCTCATGGAGAAATAGAATCATTTTTTTGTGGTGTTCTTCAACCCTTTACATTGTTTTGTTGTTTCTCTATCTTTATAAATTTCGGGTTTGTTTCTTGTGCATGTGTTTTCTCATTTGCGGTTGTAAGATGTCGTGCATCATGGAGTTTTGATGGCGGATTTGGATATCGGTTTGTGTCACTTCTATCGACCTCCCTCACCTCCTTTTCCCCTATTTCATTCTCCCTCAATAGAGTATCTCGCCACTTCCTTTTCTCGGTGTATCACCTCTTAGTGTAGGCTATCTTTCTCTCTCTCTCTCTGTCTCCTTGGTATGATTAGATTAGGTTAGAATAGGTTTTTCCTACACCTGGAGTAGCTTGTAGCGGAGTAGATTAGGAGGTAGGAACCAACCTTCTCGGAGATCCATCTCAAGTCCACAAGTCCCACAACTTGATAGATCGTCGCAATCCAATGTTGTGCAATCACACGGAATGCCCCACTCAACCTCAAGCCCATTTGCAGATGTTTTGATTATGCACTAACAATTTTGGCATGCCCGATGGGACACTGAGGTTATATTTTTCTCATCTTTCCAAGGAGTCTCATTATTAACAAAAATCTTAAGCCATCGTACGCACACTAACAGTTTTGGCACACCAAAGTGGGACAGTCCAAGCACCTTACCACTTCACCTTAGCAGGTTGGTGTGTTCCTGTTAGGATTCAACCTTTTGAGGCACATGCAAAGCACATCTGGTCAATGACCCATTCTCTGAGTTAAAGAAATTTTTCATCCATTTCCACCCATTTTCATTCATCTTTCTTTCCACATCTTTCATATTCTAACATTCATGAATTTGTGCAATCACGAGTTCATTACCCTCATGGAATTCACACCTACAACAATATAGTCTGCCTCCAATGTATTTCACAACTCCTCCAGATCAGCATTATGATAAGATCTAAGACCATTATGCCTACCCATATGAGCAGGGTCAAAAGCTGGTTTGGCTATCGAGCTTATCAAGAACATTCAAAATTGGAAGATGTTGATCTACTAGAGAAGATTCAAATAATGGAGGCTAACATGGTATAATCGAGGGCTACAACACATATGAAGGAATTTAGAATTGGATATGGGGCACCTTGTCCATGGGCCAGCCCTATGCCAAGACATTACAACCCTCGGGAGAAGGCTAACTTTAGGATGAAATCCCGCCTCAACTTGCACAAAGTGGATTGAGGATATTGAGGCATATGAGCAAAGTGCGAGACAACCTTCTCAATGGGTAAGTCAATCACCAGCTCCTTGTCCATTTTCTCTTTCTCAAACTTTATCATTTCAACAGTGTCAAGATTCAAGCCCCTCACTTGCTGCCCCAAGTGCTGATTCCTTTTCTCCATCCTCTAGTCTTCCATCTCATCTTTTCTCCTCTTCCCTTTTCCCTTCCAAATCTAAGTCCCCTCCACAAGAGCCAAAATAAATGCATTCCCCTCCAACACAAAAAAACAAACAACTAGTGGAGATCCCACCCACCACTCCTCTTGCTCTCCCAAGACCATGTCGGGAGATACTCCAAAAACCAGCCAAGGAGAACAACAAGTAGAGGAAACCAACAGAGAATAAATGATAGAAAAATTGAAGTGTTGGGATAATAGATTTGAGTTTACAAATATTCCCTTGTTGGTTAAACCTATGGAAGAAGGATCTACAAGACAAGCAGGGAAGAAGGATCTACTCCAAATCCAAAAGAAGAGTACATTCTGTTGTGGAGGAGGACCATACGGTTTGAGGCTCCAAGTGCGGGAGCAGCCACGAGAAGAACCTTGAGCTTTTCCTCCCACTTCATATCCTTCAAGATATAATGTCGAAGAAGAGTTTGAGATTTAAAAATTCATTTTTGAAGAAGAGGGAAACCATGGTGAGCAAGTTTCATATCGGGAGGACACCATGGGGGAGGTTGAGCACATGCAACAGACAATAAGGAGAGAGATTATCTGTCTAAATTGAAGGATTGCATCAATGGAGAGTATCCCGAGGAGATAACATCATTTTGTCCGGCATCATCCACCTTCCAAGCACATGATCCTATTTTTATGAATGAGGACATTCAAGGACAACGACCTACACTTCATAGAAACCCTCTGGAACCAATGTTAGAAGATATGAATCTTCCCTTTTCTTCACATGAGAAGGAATGGAAAAGGTAGGAGGATGTCATCATCTCTCTCACACCATCCACCCGAGAAGGTCAGCAAGAGCACTCCATTCTTGGAGTTGAAGTTCGAGATAAATGGGCACATCCATCGGATCAAACTATGCCCAATCAGTACTTGGCTTCATTGGAACCAAGGGACAAGCCACAAACATTCATGTTTTCTTCTAAGCATGAGGGAGAGCCTCAAAGTGCTAAGGATCATAAAAATACCTCTCGGATCCAAGTGAGTAGCATAATGAAGAGGTATTTGTCTTGTTTCTAGTTGATACCTTGATGATATCGGTGGAGGATTGACTTAATGTCAGCTTTTTTACTCATCCAAGTAGCCATATTCAAGAACAAATCCTTCACATGGCTGCCCCTTTTGAGAAAGGAAAGCTATTTCTCCCTACCGTGGTAGGAATTTTTAAAATTTTCTTTTTCATGTTTAGTGTAGGAGTAGGAGTAAATTGTTATTTTAGTAGAACAAGTGCTTTTACACATTTTGCATGTTCCACTTGGAGCATGTATGCTTTTTTAGTTTCGTACATAGTGTGTGTTGTGGTGTTTTGTTTCTCGTGCGTAGTACCATTCAGGGATAGGTGAAAGCCCTAGGTCAAAAAACCAATTTCTACTCTTAGAACCTCAACTCCATGAATTTCTTGAAAAAATTTAGAGTGTAGACATCGGGGTAGGTTTAGGGTCACCAAGTGCAAATGGTCAGGCTCGCGGGTCGAAACGGGACCAATATTAGGCTATCATTCATCACTCCATGACCAATGGATGCTTTAATGCTACCTGGTCTCTTCATCTCGTAAGAAAATGTCCCTGTGAGTTGCCAAATTTTTATCCCAATTTTTACCCCAAGAAAAATTTGGTCAAACATGACCTTACACGAAGAAGAAAAACTAAGGGTCGCCTTTGTCTGTGAGGTCATACTCAAATCCAAAAATTAGGTTACAGGAAGACTCTACAATGAAGGGTAAGGGTTGGCGAAGGATCAAACAACGTCAATGAAATTAGAGGCTCACGGGGAGGAAAATGGGGAAGCTCAAATTTTTTGGACTTAGACACATACGAGTCGACTTAGGGCCAAACGGAAGACTCACGAAGCTGCCATGTGTCATCCCGATGCAATTCCGAAAGGCACATCAAAGGGGCAACCCCTAAATGAGCGTGAAGATTCCACGTGTCCCAAGTCCAAAAAGGAGATAGTTGGTAGTTGAAATGTATCAGAGAAATGGAAGCCTCCACGTGTCTCATCGGTGCAACACCAAGGATGGGTCCAAAGAGTAGGCTTCCCATATGAGCATGGGCTCACCACGTGGTCGAGCAAAAAAATGGGATAGAGAAAGTCATAGAATCAGCCAAGTATAGAAAGACAAGCGGAAATAACCATGTGTTAGCTCAGCGTAATTTTAAAAGTGAGAGCCCAAGGATGAAACTCAAACATGCACCATTTATCCATGTGTCTCGGGTCCGACAGAAGTCAAATGGTAGCACGCCCAAATCAGCTAAATATAAGAGTTTAGGTGGAAGCCCCCATGAGTATCAATGGTGCAAATTCAAAGGAAGGATAAAGAGAGGAGGATCAAAACTTGTGCCAGCCCTCCACGTGTCTAAAAGTCAAAAGGGGACATAGCCGGCCATTTAAATTGATTAAGTATCAAAGGATCAATGGAAGCCTCAATGTGTCTCCTCAAAGACAAATTCCAAAGGAAAATCTAGAAGCAAAGCCAAACAAGAGCAAAGCTTCCATGTGTCCCATGCCCAAAAAGAGGAATTCAAAAGGTGAAAATGACCGTTGAAAATTCTAAGTAGAGGTAAAGCCAACATAATGTGCCATGTGCCTCAACAATGAAAATTCAATAGGCATGGCCCAAAGGTCATCCCAAAAATACAAGTTCGACACGTGGCCAAGAGTCAAAAGGGAACAGAGTTGTACAGAGAATTGGCTAAGTATAAGAGACACAGTAGAAGGTGCCACGTGTTGACTCGGCGCAACTTCAAAGGTAAAATCTAGAGGGACAATCGCAAACAAGCATTGAGCCTCCACGTGTCTCGGATCAAACATAATCCCTAGTAAATAATAGGAATCAGCCAAAATATAAGAAACAAAGCAAATCCATGGACAACGGTACATGTCTCTTCGACGCAACTTCAAAATTAAAATCCAAATGTGGTCCCCAAATTCACGCCTACTCTACACATGGCCATGTTTCAAGTCAAAGCAAGAAGGTGGGTCGCATGAGGCCATTTTAATTTTTCTAATTTTGTTTCGAAAATGCATAAAGTATAGAAGTGAGCAACACCTTCGCCGATGCCCAGAGAAGCCACATGTCAAGCCTAAATTACATGCGGGTCGACGGGCCTTGGGTGGACTTTTTACCAAAGTGGAAAATGCAGGCTGGTGGGCTTGAAGATGACTTTTGGGAAATATTAAGCTGCGAGGCCGAGGGATTTTTCGAATCTTTTCCACTTTCACAAAATCTTGGTTTGTAATAGTGGGCCCACGGGCCTGAGGGATATTTTTGGCCAAGAGGAAAAATGTAAGGATGCGGGATTGTGGGGGGCTTTTAGGCAAAAGTGAATTTTGGACTTGCAGGGCTATGGGAGGTTTTTTGATTTTATGTCTTTTCACAAAAAGTGTAGTTTGTATTTTCGGGCCCGAGGATCCACTTTCCAAAGGTTATGTTTCACTATTTTGGACAGTCTCAATGCAAGTTCTTCATATGGCCATATCATTTAACTAAAAGCTCGGCTTTGAGTAAGAGAAAACCTTTTCAAAATATCTCGACCTTGTCTATGCCATGGGAGCTTGAAACTTTAATTTTGACAAGGTTAGGTGGGTGAAAAATGGGAAAACATCTTTTAGGCAATTAATGCAGAATTTGATTACTTCAACTACCAGATCATATTTGATTTGATCCACCGCTCTCCCTTCTTGACACGTTGAATGACATAGAGAGTCGGACTTGATAGATTGTAGGAGGATTGGCAGGGGGCATTAATGGTTGGTGGTTGATCCTTAAGAGAAGGATAGAGTTTCTCTTTTTTCTCTCTGATTTTCATCATCTATATATTGTAAGCACTTCTCATTTGAGAAGGGGAGACATTCAGGTGTGGGGAAACTCAGTAAAAAAATTTCCGACTCTGTTTTGAGTTGTAAGCCTTCTCCTATGTCTCGGAAAGTAGATTTGTGCCTCTCGAGCACCCATATAATGGTCTATGCACCTCATAGAGCAATAGAACCATGTTTTTGTGGTGTTCTTCAACCATGTGCATTGTTTTGTTGTTTATTTGTGCCTCTCCATTTCAGGTTTGCTTCCTATTCATGTGTGTTCTCATTTGTAGGTGTAAGATGTCATGCTTCATGGAGTTTCGATTTTGGATTTGGATTTGGGTATGTGTCACTCATTTCTGATCTCCCTCATCTCCTTTTCCCCTTATTTCATTCTCCCTCATGATTATCTCACCACTTCCTTTTCGGTGTATCACCACTTAGTGATATTTAATCATTGAATTTTTTTGTTTATACTCCTTTTGTATGATGAAATGTTGCTATAAATTTTTTGGTTGGTCTTGTAGTTGTCTATTGAGATGGTTGCATTGTGTATTGTATCCTTCATGTATTGAATCATGGCTTATTGTTGGAAGTGAAATATGATAACTGTTATCTTTGACCATGTCATGCATTATCTACTTTTGTATTACTATTTTATTATATACAAGTTTTAAGCATGAAATAGTTTGAAATAGCATGATGGAAATATGTAAAATTTCCATTTTAAATGGCGAAGCCCTGTCAAAATTTTCTCATATTTCCTTTTTTCATTCTGTCTCAGTTGCAATCTTATCTCATTTTAGTCAACTTCAGCCTTTAGTTCAAACTAAAATGAATGTACTTTCTTATTTCAAGATACAAAATGTATTACTTCCTTCTTCTTACCAGTATCTACACATTTAGACAAATTGGTTAGAAAAAAATAGGCTTTTTGGCCTTTCTTTCATTCCATAGTTTTCCTCTTTCTTCTCACTCCTTATTTCTAAGTGAATAAATCATGTATTCTTCTACACGAAAGTAATTTTATCGGTGTGCCTTTAATATATGATGTAATTTATACCTCCTATTTTTAAGAGATCCACTTGCATGAATTTGGTCAATATAGGAATATGAATAAATCCCGAGCTCAAAAACTAACAATTTTTCTTTTATTTGTTTTCAGGTATAGTGCCTTTTGCTAAGGAGTGAGGATTAAGATGGAGCAAAGCTGGAGCTGTAGATGCGTCAATTGAAATGAAAGAAACCCACGACAATGATGGGTTATTTAATACTCCTCTATTTTATTTTTCATGCATATGTAGCTCTTACTTCAGTAGTTGTAATTTACTCTTTAGTAGTTGTATTTTACTTTTGAGTTACATCGTTCCTAAACAAGGAAAGTTACACATTTTCCTTTTACAATTACAAACTTAATAGTGAAATAATGCACAACCTAACTATCTTTGTGGTCCCACCCACTGTTCATTACATTCCACTTCTAACATTATTTAGTCTCTGAAAACAACCATGAGATTTCAAGCTCAACATGTCATCTTGTATGCCATTAAAATGATGTTATGCCTCGCACTAAGGAATCTTACACACTTTCATACCTATGTGAATGCTCTCAACTAGGTTTCTAGGGAGGAATACAAAAACACATACAATACCTCTAAGTCTCTAAGACTATGAAGGATATTTGAAGCTAGCCTAACTTGGAGCTTACTAGAGAGGGTCATTACATTCAACATGGGTAAATATTGTGAGCTATATGAATGTTTGGTTACTTTCCACTCAATAAGAAAAACACACACAAATGTAAGTTGATATTTTTATTTGAATATTAAGTGATTTCCTAGGTCATTGCAACATTGGCGTAAAGGTAAAGCTGCGTCATTTTAAATTACTTGCTAATAATTTTACTTGGCACAATCATATCACAATTACGACGACACTAAACATTTTAAATGACAAGGTTCTAGTTTCATCCTCCTATATTTATTTTGACACTAAAAGAAGGGTTCTTTGACATCATTTTCCAAATCAACATGATACAATCAACTTCATTTACTTAATATAATATACACCATTACCACCAAGAGTAACAATCGTTAAATAGGAAAAATTACAACTACGTACGACATAGTACATTTTCCCAATATGCAACACTATCATTTTCATCATGGAAATAATGAAAATAATACATCCTATTCATAAAAATATCACTGAAATATTCTAAACAATTACATTTCCTTCAAATAACATGCTAATAAAAGACACAAGTGTCATTTTTACTACTCCTTTTTTTCTCAGGTACCTACAACCAACGTTGCGTTAGTCCTAGGACTGAGTATGGAAAACCCTTACACTCAAGCACAAACAAGACATTCATCATTTCAAGTAATTTCAAACAAAGTACAAAGAGAGGTAGAGATAAGGAGAGAGAGGAGAGATAATTTCCTCACACATTCATTTACTTTTTTTTTCAAGAGAGAGAGAGAGTAGGGAAAAGAGAGAAACTATAAAACATTTTCTTTGCTATTCATAATATTTTGACCATTTCTCAATTCATACCCATTTTCATATTATTTAAAACTCATTTGCATTTTAATCCATTCACGTTTCCAAGACCAACCATAATTTCATATTTATATTAAGAGATAGAGAGAGAGGGAGGAGAGAAAGAACACTTTAAATTGCAAAATCCTTTCATACAAAGTAATTGATTAAATAATACTCTACACACACTGTAACACTATAAAAAAGGGGTTCACAAGTAATTTACAGAACCTATGGGATTCTCGAAATAGTTTCTAGCTTAAGTTGTGAGTGTGCGAAAATTGACCAAAACAACTAAAGTACTTGCAGTATGGTTTCCAAAACCCCTCGTTTTAAGCTCAAATATAAATTTCATTGATTCCTACCTACTCCCCTATAAACAAGGAACTCGTTGGATTTGATGGAATTCAAATACATTATACAGGGATCAATTTATGAAGGTGACTTCGAGACCAATTTTCGTAAACACATCAAACACTTATCTTGTATGACGATCGATGGGCTCCAACATCCACTTGAAACTCTAACTTACGAAATTATTTTTATGAAATTGAGAGTTGGTTTCAATTCTCACATAGGAGTGTTAGAGGTATGTGAAGGTGTTTTCCAGTTACACCAAATAAATACGACATTTGTAAGCCAAAACCGATCACAATTTCATAAGGTGGAAACGTCACCAATAGTGACTGAAGTGTTAAAGGGGTATCGAATATCACCTTGTTTAATCGAGTTAGTCATCTTGGTTAAGAAAACTTCATGTTGTCTTGGGTTGACATGGATCTTGTTTGAGATTTTGTTTCCCATTAACCGTTTGATGTGGCATTGATCCATGCACATGGTTCCAAAGGCCTATTTTTTTAAGTTTAAAGAAAATTATTTTCAAGAAAGGTAAAAGCCATATCATTCATTCTAATTTGCATTTCTATTTTAATATACAACATACTAAAATCCAACACTAAAAAAATGATGAAATGTTTAGTTTGAAGTGAGAGGAAGAGTGATCCATACCTTTTACGCTAATCCCACGATCCCCGCATTTGACGAGACTACATCAGATTTAGGAAATCTAACAACAATTTGTGGGCTTGCAAGAGAGAAATATAGGTAGGGGTGTCTGAAATATTGTTTGTGTTTTTTTTTAAAACATGTTGAGCCACCTCCAAGAAACAATTTTGCTAGCACAATAATGAGTCCCATGTAAAACCGAAAAGTAGATTTGGATCTAGTTTTATTTCAGTGAGCCAATAACCTAATTCGGTGAATACCCAAAAATTTGTAGGTAAATATATGACATCCATACTAGATAAAATACATACAGAGTGGAAAATAATAGTAGTTCAGTCAGTCACCCAACAGGATGAGTTGACCACCACAAGGTCATCCCTACAAACCCATTTGTGCAAAGACCAACAACCATGTCTCTCCATGAGACCATACACATTTTTTTTAAAGAATTTATTTCCAAAAATTCTCATGGCTTGTCTAGATTTCCCATTTTACACAGGATGGAAGAAAACTAGCAAGGAAAATCAGTTTTCCTATATGTTTTGTTGGTTGTTTTTTCCCTGCCCCAAGGCACCTCAAAAAAAATATATTTTAAGTATATCCTGTAATCAAGGCATTCCCAAAACCTTATTTCCCTCAGGAATTTTTTCATATAGTCCACATGCCTTGTGTTTCCTCCACATTTCCCATACCATCTATCTAGTTGTTTGAATCCATAGCAAAAGACAAAGATCTACTTTTCATTGTGCTTTGATGGAAGGTCATTTTTAGAAAACCTATTGTGTTCATATCTTACAACTTGGGAATCTAGACGCCTCCCAAACACTTACGCATAGGCCTTCTTCTCATTCTCACGCCCGTTAGTAGTATGCCCCTATTTGCACATATATCTACCAGGGTAATTGCATCATCATGTGATAAAAAATTTCTTTCCATTCTGCTTTGTGGGATATCCACAACCTGTTTGAAGATCTTATTTTGGTGGAACTAGGAGTGTGTAGATGCAGGTCACGAGAAGGACAGCTATTCATAGACCTCATGTTACACGATTCCCTGTAATATTTACATTCACCGAACCTAAATTCTTACTTCTTGCTAAATATTTGTAATGTGAACTTGGGTTTCATGATGGTTAGCCTCAGGTCTTGAATAAAGTTCTTGGATTATTGTGCAAAGAAAGATATAGGTCATCGAGGCCTTTACACCTAACTCATCCGACAAATGTAGCTCAAAAAATGAAATCAAGGTGGCATTACACATCAGA
Source organism: Taxus wallichiana var. yunnanensis (assembly GCA_018340775.1). Classification (NCBI taxonomy): domain Eukaryota; kingdom Viridiplantae; phylum Streptophyta; class Pinopsida; order Cupressales; family Taxaceae; genus Taxus; species Taxus wallichiana. The sequence goes on along the minus strand of CM031243.1, from coordinate 500,880,842 downwards.
TCCCTCGTAAAGATCATTATCATCCTTTCCAAGGCCACTCATCAACGATCCAAATCCGAAAATTTGGCATTCTTCCACAATGATCCTTGAGAGTCCTCATAAGAAGATCGACATTCCTCCAATCATAACCAAGTCTACAACCTCTATCTTGGGGCCACATCCATCCATCTTAGGCCCCCTCCTTCATCATGATCCAAACCATTTGGTTCTCTCCTAGAACCAACCCCTTCCTCTAGAGAACCTTTATCTACCTAGTCATCCGAGCCTAAATTATCCACTACCACTTCTTCTTCTAGACCACCTAGACCTTGGAACAATCCACCTTCATCCTCTTCATCCACACCATCTCGCAGGACCTCTCCTAGTATATACATTGAATCATATGTGGAGGTCCTCTCTAGTATTCATTTTAGACTTATTCCATCAAGTCCTTTGAGCTAAGCCATCTCAAGCCCTCATGGTTTAATTCCCATTCCATTTTTGTTTTTGATCGTACTCTGAGTCATGAAATTGAGCATTATAAGGCCCTTCAAACTATCATCCACGACCTTATTGAGTGAAAGGATCTCCTTGGTGAGTCCTCTTCTCCATAATCTTGTTTCATCCACAACCCATCCAACTCTTCTCATCACTCCTCCATCCGTTCAACCTCTTCATCTACCCACATCATCTCCTCCTTATGAGGGTCCTCCTTTATTCATTGATGTTATTGTCCTTGCTACACCATCCCCTTGATATCCATTTTGTATCTTCTGACATCCCCTATCCTATCAACATCCCTTTTGCTAGGGGAGTATCTTCCCCCCGTTATTGACCTTTTAGCATGTTTCTTCTCATCTTCATTGATTCATCCTCCTACGCTAGGGGGACTTCTTCCTAGGACTTATCTATTCACATATTAGTTCCTTTCCACATTTGGCATCATATTATCTCATATAACTCGGGTTATCCAATATTATCTTCCATTTTATCCTCCTCGACCATTTTTGTGCCCATATCTGTGTTCCCTTTGGGGACACCATGGATTTATCTCACAATCCACCATTAGAAAGCATACTTCTTAATTTATATCCAATCTCTCTAACCAATCCTTTCGCCTTAGATGCACATCTGTCACTCTCTTGATGAGCAACGCTTACACCTACTCTCGCTCCTTTATCTTATCCCATTTATCGATGTGGCGTTAACGTCGGTGGCCTCATTTCTCTATTAGAACGGAACTACTCTAAAAAGGATCCAATGTGGAAATTTTTTCCCTAACTAGATTAGACCATACATTATCACGCATAAGTATGGGTCGAGAGCCTTTTGTTTGGCCTTCCTTGATAGTAAACTGGAAGCGAACCACTTAACACATCGCACTTTTTACCATTCTATTGTTAGCATGTTTACCAATGTGCCCTTAGTTGTATCCTTAGATGATTCCTCTATCTTAGCCCTTTCCATTTCTCATTGTGGTGATTTGGAACTATGTGGTCTTTCAGCATTTCCTAGATGTGACCTTAAATATAGGCACCACATCTCGCCCATAGCATTTTCCTTATGGATAGATTCTCCCTTTGGAAAGAAATCCGCAATCATCACATCCATCTCCATATTATTTAACTATTGGAACTATGAAAAAGGGTCCAAGGGTTTCTCTTTTACATCATTTATCCCCTCCTAAGTGGTTTACTTAGCTAGTCCCAACTCTCCCCCATGTAAAATAAAAAATCATGGATGCTCAAATCAAAATAAAAGTTATAAAAATAGACTAATCCCTCGAAGGACAGTTGTTCATGCAAAAAGGAAAGAAAAAAAAAGAGAGAGAAAAGAAATCAAAAGCATCAAATCAAAATAAAATAAATAGACTGATCCCTCGAAGGACGGCTATCATATTTTCTTGCCATCCATGAAAAAGTAGACCATACCTAAGAAGGATGGTTACTCCTTATGTTATTATAAGGCTTCCCACATTGATCATCCTTCCATTTTATTAGCATCCTAAGAAATCTTCCTACATTGATCATCTTTCTTCTAGCAGACTTCTCGCATTGATTAGTTTTTTATTTCCCCTTCCCAGAGTTGGGGCATAGTTTTGGGGAACACTTTTACAGAACCCTCTTCCTTTTGTAAGTCGCAACTCAAACCCCTTTTGTCATGTCAACACTAGGTTTATGAGATCATCCCATCCATTGCTTCCTTATGATCTTTGGTATGATTGACTATCATTGGTTATTTTCTAGCATCATCTTTGGTCGCATGTGCCTCGCGTTTCCTGGATCCCCTCCTTGTTTACCTCCAATGTAGTTAGAGGCATATTTTCCTCACACGTTCCTTGCTATAACATATTTATGTTCGCATTTATGGGTTACCACTCTTATGAGGCATTATTCATCCTGACCCCATCACATCTATTCCTCAATGCATCTCTCTTCATTTCATGCTACCTATCTATCTAAAAAACACATTTATTCTTAATCACATCCATTTTTAATCTATTTTCATCACATCTTATCCATACATTTTAATCACCTTAATCAAAATTTAAAACATGTTACCACATCACACATTACAATGGCCAAGAGGTAAAAACTCCCATTACGTTTTAATGGAAGGTTTGAATTCCAAAAATTCCCTGCAGACTAGAGAAAAAGGGAGGCACAAAACTAAAATGTCCAACGTTTACAATGAGTCAAGATCTTCCATTTATAGATGATTGAAGAGAGGAGAAAATGAGAAGAAGGAAATCTGATTTGTAAGCTCAACTACCAGCCATGAATGCCCCTGCAAATCTGCCTACAATCTGTCAAATCTGGTTCTCCATGTCTGTTTGGCATGTTGGAGAAGAAAACATGGAGGATCAAATCCAGTGTAGTTCTCGAAGCAAACAGATCTTATATTAATGGCGTGAAATATTTTTTCACCCACCAAATCTAGTCGGTTATCCATGATTTGGCGTGTTGGACAAGAATGAAAGGCGGATCGAATCCAATCGATCGGAGTAAAGCAATTGGATCTCACATTAATATATTGAAAGACATTTTTCTGATTTCTACCCACCAAATCCAGCAAACAATGATATTGTATTCTTCCATGGTGAATAAGATGTCAAGAGATTTCCAACGGTACCAAATTTTTGAACTTCGAACACTTGGTTCAAAAGTTATGACCACTTGAAGATTGAACTATTGTTTTACAACAATGACAAACACTTTGGAACATTTTCCCCCATGCCTCCACTTCTAATAAGGGCACGACACATGCCATCATCTAATTCCAGTGGGGTTGCGGCTTAAGTTTCCACCTTTATGCTTTTTCCAAGAAGAACATCTCCCGACGACCCGCCCTTCCACTTTTCCGTTCGTCCGACAAGGATCCTACCATGTGGCTCCTTTGGTTCTTAGTGGGGGTGTAGGTACCTTTTTAATTCTTCTCTCCTAATCGAAGAAAAATCCTAGAAATCAAAGTTTCCCCCAAAAAGCCGCCTTCCCGCTTGTGACAAGGGCTTGACACGTGGTGAAGACTTCCTCAAGCTTGCGGTCTTGCACCTTCAAACTGCACCTTTTGCAAAAGTTGCAAAAAATAAATTTCTTCGCCAGCACCCCGCACCCATAGAATCGCTCGATTAATGACACGTGGCCCACGTTGAATGGGCCAGATAGACCATTGACTTCCACATTCTCCGCATCCCTCTACTTGTGGGTTTTTTTCCTTTACGTGTCCCGTGCGTACTTTTGTCCTGGTCATCCCGGAAAAAAATCTCTGCCATCTCCACAAGTCTCTTTCCTCTACAAATTTTCAGTAAAATCGGGTTTTGGAGCACAAACGTGCGGCACATACTTGGACCGTCTAGGAAAAAAGTTCCTCTTTTCCACAAAACACTTAGCTTACTTTTTGTGTGGAGATTTCAGTAATGCGTGTCCCTTGTGTCCCAACCGTCTAAGACAAAAAAATTCAACTTAGCTGATTTCCTTTTCACTACGGATTTTTCGGTGATGCGTGTCCCAAATGTCCTGACCGAACTGTGCGAGTCTAGGACACAAACTTCCACTTTTCCGCAATACACTAGATTGAGCCCATTTCTTGATTTTTTCAAATTTTTCTAACTTCTTATATTTTTTCCTTGAATGAGGGAGTTAGAAAAAGAATCAAAGGGTCCTTCTAAACCTTATTTTTACCCTTTCATCATTTCTTCCTGCTCAAGCTTGAAGAATTCATGTAAGTTATCCAAATTACCCAGGGTAAATTTGGGATAACAATTTTGGCGACTCCGTGGGGTCACCTGCTTGCTAGGTGAGATGATTAGTGGCCTTGAAGCATCCGTTGGGCATGGAGTCAATCATGACAACACAATTCTGATTTGAAATTTGAAAACTTAGCCCAATTACTTGCATTCTGCTGACCCGGAACCCGCTTCTTGAATGGATTGTTACACATTAACCTGGAGGCATGCTGAACTACATTATGAAACAACCTTGGAGAAGCAAAACCTGTGCCAAAGCACTTAGGGAAATGAAAAATAAACTACAACTAGACAATGTGCATATGCACTTGGACGAATTGGAAATCCTAGACTAATATGTACAAGGGTGAGAAATTTAATTTCTAGTAGCAATGTTTTAGATGGATTCTATTGACTGGAATATGTAATTCTTCACCATCCAACCTAGCTAGCTAGAAGGCATTTCTACCTTTACATTTGGTGATCATGTATGGACCACTCAATATGGCATCAAATTTGGAATGCTTTCCTAGTTTTGCACGATCAACATCCCATTTTAGTACCAAGTCTCCAACTTGGAATATCCACGGTCTTAGCTTTCTTATCAAAGCTCCTCTTGATCAATGCTTGATCTTTTTCCATGGCCTGCATTGCATGTTCTCTTATTTCTTCTACTTCTATTAATTCTACATACCTAATTTCCATTGGTTAAAACTCGGACAGCTCCAACTACCTCATGAGCTCTAAAGTGGGTAGCTCCAATGATATAGGCAACACTGCCTCCCTTCCATATACAAGCTTGAAAAGAGAATTGTCTGTAGACCTTTTGGGTGTGATCCTATCAGCCCATAGAGATGATTTGAGTTGTGTGCTAATTTCTCTGATTCTCATCAAGAGCCCTTCTGATGACTCTTAGAAAATTTTTGTTTGTGGACTCTGTTTGGCCATTACCTTGAGGGTAATAGTTTGATAAAGTGCTAAGGTATACACCATTCTTGACAACCCATTCAATGATCTTCGTACCAAGGAATGCCAATGCATTATCTTATATGATAGTGGCAAGGACTCCAAACTGGTGACTATCCCTTCATATAAATCAAAGATATTGGATTCATTTACCTCCTTAAGTGCCACTTTGCTTGAGTCCACTTGGTGAAATAATCAATGTCTGTAAGTATCCACTTGTGGTGTGACTTGAATTTGGGTTAATCAATCCTATGAAGTCTAACCCCCATTACATGAATGGTTGATCTACTGAAATTGGATGAAGGGGTAGGGCTTCTAACCTTTCTTTCCCTGTCAAGAATGTGTTGGTGCTCAAATTTGATCTCGCACCATTTTTCCATAAGAACTCTGTAATTTCTGCTGGTTTGACATTTTTTGTTCTATCTCCTGAATGGATACATGAAAAATATTCTTTTGCATTTGTATGCCTTTGATAATCCATTTCCATGGTCGCAGATTGTTTGAAAGCTGGTATGATTTGCAAAATTCTTCATTCTTGAAGAAAAATAATGAAGTCTCTACGTTTTTACAGTTTGTGAGCATTTTTCGCGTCAAATTGTATCTAAACATATTCTAATACATGGTCCCTTTTGATTGGTTAAGGCTTGGTGGGTCAATGTTATAAATTTATCATTTCTACTATTCTGGAAAAAAGTTCAGATTGGTCCCATAGCCTCGAAGGTCCCTGATTGGCTAATCAATTTATGAAGTGGCGGGGAAAATTTCCTATTTTTTCCCCGAAGGTGTACACATGTCATTAGTTGAGAAAGTGTGGAAGGGCGGGTCTATTTTATATTCTAAGGCACTTTGAAAAAAAGAGTAAAAATGAAGAAAATTTCCTAAGGCCCAAAACGAATTAGAGAAGGACACGTGGCAGGCGGGAGATGGATAGCCGAAGGATTTTGTAACTTTTAACTTTATTTTGTAAAAGGGGATAAAGTATAAAAGTGAAGCCCGGCCTCATAGAGAATCAGAGGAGGACACGTGGCAGCTTTGAAAATTCAAATGGAAAAGGTTCGGGCCATCGGAGACTTATGAAGAATTTTGTTTTACGTGAAGGAGGGATAAAATATAAAAGTGCAGCGCAATCTGCTAGTTTATAGTAAAAATTTTCTTTGAAAAGCCAACGGTGGAGGTGCGAGATTTCGGAGGCAATTTGGAAAATTTTCCTTTTGTGAAAAAGGAAGTGAAAGTACAAAATGGAAGCGCGATTCCTTTGGGACCCACATCAAAAGATAAAAGCGGGAGGCGGAGCGCCGGGGAAAAGCGGAAAATTTTGCTTTTTTCAAAAATAGGTAAAAGTTGTAGAATTGAGCCATGACCCTGCTAGAGCCCATGTTATGCCACGTGTCAAGATCATTTTTAAAGCCAGAGCTAAAAGTGAAAATTTTGCATTTTTTCTAAAATTTATAAAAAGGTGAAAAGGCACCCCAGGCCCGTTTTAACTTGGATCTCCCACGTGGACGGTCCAAATTCAAAGTTAAAAGGATATATTGGTGGTAGTTGTGCATTACATCTAATTTTCCACCATTTTCTACCCCAGAGCACTTGGAGATGCAAATTTTCATCATTTTTCATCATTTCTTGTTGATTCCTTATTTTTTTATTAGCAAGATGTAATTGAATGGATTTAGAGCTCAAATTTGTGAATCCAAGGGATATAAATGTTGATATTTTGAGATCAAATTTTCTCGGGTGCATGCAGAAGAATTTGAAATTGCAAAGGATCAAATTTGTAAAGGAAAAGATGTAGGAAAGGATGCTATGAGCATAAAAGATGAAAACATGCCTCTAGTTAAAATAATGATGAATGTTTTGAAATGATTCACGTTTTAAAAACAAGGCAACTTTTTACAAATCTGTTATACATCATTTTCCAAAAATGTAGAAAAGAAAAGGTGCTTGAATATTCTTCTTTTGGAGGAAAGTTTGGGATGTAAATTGAGTGAGTGAAATTGTAAAAACGCAATGAGATTACTCTTGCAAAAGGTTGGGGGTTAAAATTCACGAGAGAATTTTAGAAAATCCCATCTTACGAGAGACCATGTAAGGAACTGGTTAATTTCTTACGTGTTAGATTTACTGTCATGTCAAGTTGGTTGCAAATGTATAGCCATTGAAAAACTCTCGAGATTCTGTGGAAGCTTTCCCTGTTGATGAATCTAATCAATTTTGAATTAATCCATGTTACCTTTGGGAAAAATTTGTCTGCTTGTATTCTAGAATGCATTCAAGTAGTTTCTTTTGTTCCTATTGCAATCTTGTGTTAAAATCTCTTTGTATCACACAGATCTTAATCCTTGTGAGAGTCTAGTGGCATTTTTAATTTCATTTATTAGAAGAGCTTTCATCCGGTAAAGAAATAAAAAAATTTAAAATCACTTTACCTTCCGTTGATAGAGATTGTATGTAATTCTTTGGGTGTACCTTAGGCATGATAAAGCAGAGATTTCTAATGCTTTATTTGGTTTTTAGCTAGAGCCTTCGTGTTAAATTCTAAAGGATTGTGTGAAAAAGTGTGGATACGGGCCTTCATTGATGCAAACCTTCTTGTTTAAGGGATATTCTAACTATTGAAGCTCTTTGTTACTAAGCTTTCTCTTTGTTGTAAAAATCCTCACGAGATCTGGCAAAGTCAAGTTTATCTTGCTTAGCTTCCCACCAAAAAATCATTCAACATAACCAATCCTACAAGTAATACCCTTGTTTTCCTTGTATATCAATAAAAGAACAAAATCCATTTGCTAAAGTATGAAGAACTATTAAGATTTCATTATGTCTTTAGTAACCTTAGCCTTGTTTTGAAAGTATCTCCATCCTTTAGAAGTGAAAACTCTCTTGAGTTAAATTGTGGAGCATTGATCATACATTCCCAAGGTTTTCTTTCTAAAATGTGTGCAAAGGAAGGATATATTCACCTCTTTCATCAAACAGAGGTTACACAAAGGGTCCTCTCACCCGGTTCAAAGGCACAACCTAAAGTAGTGAGGATGAGATCAAGTCCTCTTTGAAGGTCCTATCCATTTCTCCACAATTTGAGTTTCAAAGTACGAGTTAGATCTCATCCCGGCTACAAAGCGAAGCACATTATGATCTATCTATTTCTAAGCTTCATGGAAAATCGGTGATGTTGCTCAGCTTTTGAGGGAGAATCAATTTGGATACCAACACCAAATTGGCGCCATTTTTAGGGAATTCTTTGAAGAATTTATGTATTTCTGACCCTAGTAAACATTTCTTACATGATATAAGTGCTAAGACATTGTTGAAAAGTCATCCTATGTTCAAATCTGTAAGAATTGTTAAAATTTTCTTGCTCCTTGTGCAATATTTTCATTTGCGTGAGTTATTGCACTAGGTTTGTACTATCATTGATAAATCTGGATAAAGAAAGAACAAATCTATAAAACTTTGCATGATTCAATGTTTATAGACATTTGATAGATCATTTTAGTGCATTTTCACAACTAAGGTGTGAATCCTTAATGGTGACTCGATGTTAATCTTATTTATAATAAATGTCGAGTGTCTTAAACTATGTCAATTGAGATTTTTACTAATATTTGTAAAGATGGAAGGAAGAAGATCTCTCTTCATCAAGGAACTGCTTTAGAACATTATTTCTAGAGTTGGGAAAAACAAGGTCGAGGAAGGAAGAAAAGTTTGGAAGGTTGTTGATCAACGATAAGAAGAAATATCCATTGGTGAAAGTGATCAGCCTATCATTGAAGATTTTTTTCTTCTTCAAGTGACTCTGAATCAAGTGGCCTCTCTGTAAATTTGCATTCTCCATCTAGAGAGGGACCTTCTTTTGTATTTAAAATTCTTATTTCCAAATCTACCCCTATGATTTCCAAAGTAAATAGAGCTTTCAAGAGATAGAACCATTGGGGATTTTAGATTGAAAACTCCATTCATGTTCCTCATAGACCCCTCACTCCTCGCCATTTTGTATCTCCTCCAAGATCACCTCCAGAAAACAATATGGATCAGCCTCCTCCCGGACCTCCATTTTTGTCAATACCTTTGGTCCTATTAATTTTAGAGGAATTTCTAGTTATCTAAATGAAATTCCCAAGATGTAAGAAATAGACTACCAAATTTCCAAGGAAATAATGCTATAACTAGTGATAAGCACTTAACTATTTTTATCAATATGATGGAAGACTTTGAAATAGAATTTGAATATGTATATATCAAATTGTTTATCCATACTTTAGAAGAAGATGCAAAGGACTGGTATAAATCTTTTCGAGATAATTCCATTGATTATTGGATAGAAATGCAAAATGATTTTAGATTACAAGTATGGTGATAAAACAAACCCTAGGTTTCTTTTATTAGAATTTGAAAATATAAAAAAGAATCCTAATGAATCGAGTGCATGACTTCAATACAAGATTTAACAAGACCTTGAGAAGATTTCTGTTAATTTGAGGCCATGTGTTTAATCATGTCGATAAAGTATTCAGATGGATTTGATAAGAAAGTTGCTTAATATTTAAGGGATAAGAACCTGGAACTTTGAGGCGAGGCCTTTACCATGGCTTTGCATATTGAGAATAACATCAAAGCGGTTGGTAAGCCTCCTAAAAGGGAGGGTGTTAAACTGATTAACCCAGAGAAGCCTCAATCAAGTAAGGTTGTGGATCTTGAGGAAGTTGTGAAGACTTTGGTTGGGGTTGTCAAGGAAATTTATTACAAACTAGCTAGAGCAGAGAAGGGATTTGGTCGAGTTCCCAAGGTCAAAGTATAGGAAACAAGGACAAGATAGATTTGTAAATCATCCTAGAGGTGATTAAATATATGATGACAAAGGGAAAGGGCCTATTGGATCTTCAAATAGACAGCCTCAACCTAGAGAAAATAGTGTGGTGCCTAATCCTCTAAATGCCAGAGTTGTTGTTGTTGAAGAAGATCATGAAATTGATTGGTGTGACAAATGTTTCTTACCCCACCCACCATGTGAAGTAGATCAGCAAGCTGAAGAAGAAGCTGATGGTGATAACAATGATGATGATGCATACATGGTGGACTGCTCTACAAGCTCACATCAAGGAGCAACTTCAACTGAAGTAATAAGTGCAAGAACTGTTATAGTTTTTTGGGATTGCATCCATCGGTACCTCTACTTCCTCCCTCTCATACTTTATAAATAGATACTATCTAACCTTTTGAACTACCCAATAATGACTTTGAATATTTAAGGGAATTAATGATTAAAAAGTATGATGGAGGATTACCTTTAGAAGAGGATAGACAATCTGCTAATGAATTCTTTGGTTGCCCAAAGAAAAGAGCATAACACAAGGAGTAAAGTTGTCAAAGGGGTAGGCCCTCGAGGCCAAAACAAAAATATAGTTCTCACCAATATTACTAAAGAATCTTCTAGGAAAGATTCATCTACCAAAGGCCTTGCTCTCCCAAACAAAAATTATACTCCTCATGCTCAGAATGTGAAAACTCCCATGCCATCGGATGAACTTTTCAGTCTTTCTCCTAGTGCTGCCTTCCCCAATTACGTTCCTTTTGACATTGCCCAAGTCTTGAGTCAGATCAATATTTTTATTCCAATTGTTCAGTTGCTTAGGATTCCTGAGCATAAGATAATGGCCTTTGAGTATTTGGGGCTGAAAGAGGAGAAGACTACCCTAGGAAGAAATGTAAACAATTTGTAGACTCCTACCATGTAGAAGTTGAAAAACCCCAAATCTTTGGAAGAACTAGGTGAACCACCCAAGGTTTATTTGGGAACATCCTTGGTGGAGTCTCGGCTAAATGTAGATCCATTATTCACTACTCGATCATTAAGGATGGATTTCTACACAAATATATGTTTGATTAGGAGCATCATGCAATGTTATGCCTCTGGAAGTCATGAATGAACTGAATATCAAAGTGACAACAACATATGGGAAGTGCACTGTGCCATGGATTCTAGAGAGGTGCCAGTGGTGGGATGTGTGAAAGGTTTGGTGGTACAACTTGTATCCTACCCAGGAAAGAACTTGAAACTTGATGTTGTTATTATTGATTGCCCTGCCAAATGGGGAATGTTATTGTCAAGAAAATGGGTTGTGAGTGTTGGTGGAAGTGTTCAAATGGATATGTATTTTCCACCATTCCAATTGAGGGAAGTCTTGTCAAGTTGTATGGAGAAAAGAAGATGTTGCACCTCATTGAAGATCCCAATAATTCTTCTTATGAAGTGTTGTATGTTGATGTTGATGCTGACAACTTTGTTAGATTTGCTGATGGAAAAGAGCACAAGATTGATCAATGTAATTGTCTTGAACAAGCAAGAACTCCTTGGTTTTTGTTGTTTGATGGAGCTTGTTCCAAGTTTGGAAATGGCGCTGGTTTAGTTCCGATTTCTCTAGGCCAAGAAGAGTTTTATTTTTCTTTCAAACTCAACTCAGTTTGGGATCTTATTGAGATGTTTGACTCATTCAATATTGTACATCATGATAGGAGTTTCAATGTTGTTGCAAACAAGTTAGCAGTATTGGGCTCCATATTTGAAAATTGCACCATATCCCCATATTGTGAGTATGATGTTGAAGTGCTAACTAGACCATCTATCCCTGACAACATTAAACATTGGCAAGTATTTGAAGATGATGCTCAAGTGCAAAGGTTTTTGTAGAACCAAGGAGAGTTTGTTGATCAACATATAGATTGGGAGCCAATGGTCAGTATAGCTGAAGGAAAGGAGACCTTGTTTGGTAAAGGTATCATTCAACTTGAAGACTAACACTATTCCTAGAGGGTTAGTTGCTTTGGAATCAAATTTTGATAATGTTGATTGCATTATCAATAGAAACATGTCTGCCTCAAGGGATGTTGAAGAGAATGATTTGGGCACAAAGGAGAAACCAAGGAAAATCTGGTTGGGTAGTAATTTGATCAAGGAGGAAAATCAGTCATGCATTCAATTGTTGAAGGAATATTAGGATTTGCTTAGCTTGGTCTTATTCTGAATTGAAGGCATGCGAAAGGATCTATTTCAACATGAAATTCCTTTGGAATCTAATTCAAAACCATTCAAGAAGAAACAAAGGCCAATCAATACACTCCTTTATCTTAAAATGTAAGAAGAAGCTGAAGAAAGGCGGGGATGGAGGGATCATTCAGCCCACAAGGTACTCATCTTGGGTTGTAAACCTAGTACCTGTTAGAAAAAAGAATGGTGATATCAGGCTTTGTGTGGACTTTAGAAACTTGAATAGAGTATCATTAAAAAATAATTACCCTCTGCCAAATATGGAGAATATGTTGCAAATGGTAACTAGTTCGGAATTATTATCCACTTTGGATGGTTTCTCTGGCTATAACCAGGTAGTTGTAAAGGAGTCAGAAAGAATCAAAACTACCTTTACCACTCCTTGGGGAACTTATGTTTATGAGAATGCCTTTTGGCTTGATGAATGTTGGAGCCACTTTCCAAAGAGTAATGGATGTTGCTTTTGCTGGTTACATTAATGATTTTATTGCTATATACCAGGATGATGTTATTGTCTTCTCCAGGAAAATAAATGACCACCTGCAACATTTGGAGAAAATGTTGATAAGATGTAGAGAGTATGGTATTTCATTAAATCCCAAGAAGTGCCATTTTGGAGTTCAGAAGGCAAAGCTGCTTGGGCACATTGTGTCAAAATAAGGGGTCATGATTGATCTAGAGAGGGTAGAAGCCATCAACAAAGTCCCAATTCCAAGAACCAAGAAAGGAATTCAATCTTTCTTTGGGAAAATTAACTTTATCAGAAGATTTATATCTAACTTTGTTGAGCTAACTATCCCAATTACTAGCATGCTGAAGAAAGATCAAGTTATCAAATGGGAAGAGGTGGCCATTCAAGCCTTCAATGGGATCAAAGAAGTAATAAAGCATGCCCGCTTTCTAACATCTTTGATTATAAGAAGCATTTTCAAATGTTTTCCTTTACTTCAGAAAACACTATTGCATCTGTTTTGTTGCGAAGGATGATGAAGGAGCTGAGAGGCCAATTGCCTTTTTCAGTAAGGCATTGCAAGGGGCTGAGTTGAAGTACATCATTATGGAGAAGCAAGCATTTTCCTTGGTAAAAGTAAAAAAGGTTTTAAGACCTTAAATTTTGAGCTCTAAAGTTGTTGCTTATGTTTCCCACACCATGGTGAAAGATATCTTATCAGAGATGGAGGTCTCAAGCAAAAGATGTAGATGGGTAAACAAATTGCAGGAATATGACATGGATATCCAAACCACGAAGTTGGTAAGAGGTTTGGGCTTAGATAAGCTTATGGATGAGAGCAACTTGCAAAATATTGAGGTGAATGAAGTAGAAGAAGGAAGGGTGGATGTCCTTGAAAAGTTGATGAGTTCTAAATGGTACAAAGATATAGTTTTTATCTCATACATCTATATTTCCCTGAGTATTTGAGTAAAAATCAGAAAAGAGATCTTAAGTTAGCTTCCCAAAAATATGTCATTACTTATTTTGGGTTAGCTTAGAAGAACCCACGAGGAGTTCTCTTAAGATGTATTATCTGAAGATGAAGCCCCAAGATAATTTCTAATCTCCATGGAGGATTTTATGGGGAAATTTATTTGGAAGAGTCACAACACATAAGATCTTGAGGGCTGGTTATTGGTGGCCAACTCTCTTCAAAGATGCAACTCTATTGGTTAGAAAATGTGAAAGTTACAGCATTTTTTCGGAAGATTGAAAGCTTCAAGCTCCCTTCCTTTATAGTATGTATCAATTGAAGCCCCATTCGAGCAATGGGGAATGTATTTCATTGGTGAGATATTAGACCCTTGAAGTGTTGGCCATAAGTGGATTCTTGTAGCCACTGATTACTTCACCAAGTGGGTGCAAGAGGCAATCCCCACCAAGAGAGAAACACATTAAATTGTCATAGACTTCATGCTAAACCATATCATTTGAAAGTTTGGAGTGCCAACTAAAATTGTTGTTGTAAATGACATGAGCTTGAGCTAAACCTTTGGTGGTAATGTGGAAAGAATATGGGATCAATTTGACATATGCTTCCAACTATAACCCCCAAGGAAATGGACAAGCAGTGTTTAGCAATAAAAATCTATTAAAAATAATTAGGAGAACCTTGGAGTTGAACAAGAGGAAATGGGATGAGCAGTTGAAGTTTGTTGTTTGGGTGAACAAATCAACTTTGCTAAGAGAGATCTTGGTAAAATCCCTTTGAGTTGGTGTATGGAACTCAAGCTATGCTTCCCTGCATATGCAATTGTCCTCATATTAGTTCATTCAACAACTGGAAGATCAATAATTTAGTCCATATGATGCTCGCATCAACCAAATTATTGAATTTTTCATGCTTTCCCTTATGAGGGAGTTCTCTTAAGATTGTTGAGTTCAATAAGTTAGTTTTGTTTTTGTTCTGTTTTGGCATTTTGTCACGTTCTTGGTTTGCCACTGGTTCTTGGCAGCCATTTTTATGAGTTTCTCATCTCATTTTTGATGGATTGGCTCGTGACTCCATTGCCCAATGGATCCTTTTGGCACTTGGTCTACTTTTGTTCTTGTGGCACTCCACGGGAGTGCTAATCCTCGAGTCAAAGCCAATGTTGGTGCTCAAATTTGATCTCGTGCCATTTTTCCCTAAGAACTCTATAATTTATGCCGGTTCGATATTTTTGTTCTATCTCCCAAATGGATACGTGAAAAATATTCTTTTGCATTCGTATGCCTTTGATAATCCATTTCATGGTCGTGATTGTTTGAAATTGGTATTCTTTGCAAAATTCTTCACCCTTGAAGAAAAATCCAATTCAGGTGAAAATAATGAAGTCTCTACATTTTACGGTTTGTGGGATTTTTTCCCTGTTAAATTGTATCTAAACATCTTCTAATATGTGGTCCCTTTTGATTGGTTTTGGCTTGACGGGACAATGTTATAAACTTATCCTTTTTGTTATTTTGGCAAAAAGTTCAAATTGGTCTCGCAACCCCGAAGGTCACCGATTGGCTAATCAATTTATGAAGAAGCGGGAAATTTTCCTATTTTTTCCCTGAAGGTGTACATGTGTCATTAGTTGAGAAAGTGTGGATGGGCGGGTCTATTTTATATTCTAAGGCACTTTGGAAAAAGAGTAAAAATGAAGAAAAATTCCTAAGGCTGCAACGAATCGAGAGAAGGACACATGACAGGTGGGGAGATGGATAGCCAAAGGATTTTGTAACTTTTAGCTCTATTTTGTAAAAGGGGATAAATTATAAAAGTGAAGCACGGCCTCGCAGCCGAATCAAAGGAGGACACGTGGCAGCTTTGCAAAGTCAAATGGTGGAGGTTCAGGCCATCGTAGACTTTTGAAGAATTTTGGTTTTTGTGAAAGAGGGATAAAATATAAAAGCGCAGCGCAGCCCTACCAAAGAATAGTAAAATTTTTCTTTGAAATGTCAACGATGGAGATGCGGGCTTTCGGAGGAAATTTGGAAAAATTTCCTTTTTTGAAAAAGGAAGTGAAAGTGCAAAATGGAAGCGTGATTCCGTTGGGACCCACATCAAAAGATAAAAGTGGGAGGGTAAAGCGTCGGGGAAAAGTGGAAAATTTTCCTTTTTTCAAAAAGAGGTAAAAAGTTACAAAATTGAGCCACGACCCGCTAGAGCGCCATGTTATGCCACGTGTCAAGACCATTTTTAAAGGCGGAGGCGAAGCAAAAAGTGAAAATTTTGCATTTTTTCCAAAAGTTGTAAAAGGTGAAAAGGCACCCCTAGGCCCATTTTAACTTGGATCTCCCACGTGGATAGTCGAAATTCAAAGTGAAAAGGATAGATCGACGGTAGTTGTGCATTGCATCTAATTTTCTACCATTTTTACGCCCTAGAGCTCCTGGAGATGCAAATTTGCATCATTTTTCATCGTTTCTTGATGATTCCTTGTCATTTTTATTGGCAAGATGCAATTGAATGGATTTGGAGCTCGAATTTGTGAATCCAAGGGATATCAATGTTGATATTTTGAGATCAAATTTACTCGGGTGCTGCAGAAGAATGTCAAAGTGAAAGGATCAAATTTGTAAAGGAAAAGATGCGGGAAAGGATCTTTGCATGAGCATAAAAGATGAAAACATGCCTCTAGTTAAAACAATGATGAAATTCTTGAAATGATTCACTTTTTAAAAACAACTAGCAACTTTTTGCAAATCTGTTAAACATCATTTTCTAAAAATATATCAAAGCAAAGGTGCTTGAATATTCTTCTTTTAGAGGGAAAGTTTGGGATGTAAATTGAGTGAGTTAAATTGTATAAATGTAATGAGATTACTCTTACAAAAGGTCGGGGTTAAAATTCACAAGAGAATTTTAGAAAATCCCATCTTATGAGAGACCATCTTAGGAACCTGGTTAATTTCTTCTATGTTATATTTATGTTATGTAAAGTTAGTTGTAGGTGTATAGCCATTGAAAAAATTTGAGATTTCTCTAGAAGCTTTCCCCTGTTGATGAATCTAGTCAATTTTGAATTAATCCATGTTACCTTTAGGAAAAATTTGTGTCTGCTTGTATTCCAGAATGCTTTCAAGTAGTTACTTTTGTTCCTATTGCAATCTTGTGTTAAAATCTCTTTGTATCACACATATCTTAATCCTTGTGATAGTCTAGTGAAATTTTTAATTTCATTTATTAGAAGAGCTTTCATCTAGTAAAGAAATAAGAAAATTTAAAATCACTTTACCTTCCATTGAAAGAGATTGTATGTAAGTCTTTGGGTGTACCTTAGGTGTGATAAAACAGAGGTTTCTAATGCTTTATTTGGTTTTTAACTAAAGCCTTCTTGTTAAATTATGAAGGATTGTGTGAAAAAGTGTGGATCACGGGCCTCTATTGATGCAAACCTTCTTGTTGAAGGGATATTCTAACTATTCCGAAGCTCTCTGTTATTAAGCTTTCTGTTTGTTGTAAAAATCCTCATAGATCAGCAAAGTCAAGTTTATCTTGCTTATCTTCCCATCAAAAATCATTCAACATAACCTTGATCCTAAGTAATACCCTGTTTGGCTTGTATATCAACAAAAGAACAAAAATTATTTGCTAAAGTATGTAGAACAATTAGGATTTCATTATGTATTTAGTAACCTTAGCCTTGTTTTCAAAGTATCTCCATCCTTTAGAAGTGAAAACTCTCTTGAGTTAAATTGTGGAGCATTGATCATACTTTCCCAAGGTTTTTTTTATAAAATGTGTGCAAAGGAAGGATATCTTCATCTCTTTCATCAAACAGAGTTTACACACAATATCCTCGACCTTGGTTGAAAGGCACAACCTAAATTAGTGAGGATGAGATCAAGTCCTCTTTGAAGGTGTTATCCATTTCTCCACAATTTGAGTGACAAAGGACAACTTAGATCCCATCCACGGCTACAAAATGACACACATTATGATCTATCTATTTCTAAGCTTCATGGAAAATCAATGATGTTTTCAGCTTTTGAGGAGAATCAATTTGGATACCAACATAATACACATTTCTTGCATTTCTTGATCCATGAGTAGCAATCACTAAACACCGTAGGCCAATAGTAACCAGCCTTCATGATTTTGAGAGCTGTTACTTGAGGACAAAAGTGGCCTCTGCTTCTCCATCATATAATCATGAAACACTCTCTCAATCTAGCATGTCCCAATGCATCTTAATAGAACGAAATTGATTTCTTTCTTGAACAAGACACCATCAACAAGCACATATGGAATGGCTTGTAATCTGAAGTATCTCCTCTTTGCTTTGCTCATTTCTTGAGGGCATAAACCTGTTTGGAGATAATGCACCAAGTCTTGGGTCCAACATGGAATGGGTGCATTGTTGGTTGGCTACTCTTGATCATTTTGTAGTAGCAGGACAACCTCTTCTTCTTCTTTTGATTCATCATGTTATTTGGAAGCGAGCTGCTCACAAAAACCTTTGCCACGAACCAGCTTGGTCACCTTGATTTCAATATCATACTCCATGGATCACACGGGTGATCCAAGATTCTCTCTTCTCATTCAAGTCCTTGTTTAGGAGAAAGTCCTTAACACTAGCATGAGACACTAGTATTTGAATCTTTTTGTTTGAGACCAAGTGTCTGAACTTCTTCAAACTCCTAATGACAACAAGGACATGCTTTTCAATAAAAGAATACCTTACCTCATAATCTTTCAGGCTGCTCTGACTGAAGAATGTTATGGGCTGTTCTGAACCTTCTCTATTTAGTTGTACTAGGATAGCAGAGATTGTATCTAATCCCCAAAAGCATACATCATGAAGTCCTTTGAAAAGTATGTGTTGATAAGAGTTGAAGCTTGTGATATTGCCTACTTGATGGCCTAAAAACTCTTTTTCCTATTCTGTCCATTTGAATGCAAGATTATTCTTCAACATCATTTTCAAAGGCTTCACAAGAGTGGAAAAATTAGGCACAAATCTATGAACAAATTTTATTCTTCCCAAGAAGCTTTGGAGAGATTTCTTGTGTTATGGAAATGGGAGTGTTCAGATGGCTTCAACTCTTGAAGGATCAATTATTAACCCTTCTCTTGAGACAATGTGGCCCAAAAATTTTCCCTCATGTGCCAAGAATACACACTTCTTTATATTCAATGACACCCCAAACCTTCTACATCTTTGAAACACTTGCATGAGGTGAAAGAGGTGGTCTGTAGCATCCTTTGAGAAGATAGTGATATCATCTAGATATTCTAGTACTATCTTGTTGATCAAGCCTTTGAATGCCATATCCATAGTTTGCTGAAATGTTGTTCTAGCATTTGACAGTCCAAATGACATCTTTTTGTAAGAATATGTGCCCCATTTCGTGGTAAAGGTTGTCTTGAACTGATATTCTTCTTTCACCATTATCTGGTTGTAGCTTGAATAGCCATATAACAATGAAAACCTCTCAGAACTAGCTACAACCTGTAAGATTTTCTCCATTGATGGAAGTCGATAGTGATCTTTGAGTGATGCTCTGTTCAAATCATGGAAGTCTACACACTGCCTAATTTCTCCATTTATTTTTCTCACTGGAACCAAGTTTACAACCCAACTTGAATTCTTGATAGGGAAGATGATGTTAGCCTCAATCAGCTTGTTCAACTCCTTCCTCATGAGAGGTTCAATGTGAGGATTCATTGGCCTTTTCTTCTATCTGATAGGCTTGGATTCAGGATTTAATTCAATTATATGCTCAGCTAATCTTGGGTTGAAACCTCTTAAATCCTTATAAGTCCATGCAAAAACATCTGGGAATTCTTGAAAAAGTTGAACAAGTTCAAATTTCTCTTGTGGAGTACTTTCTTTATCAATTTTTAATGTCTTTCCTTCATCTATTGAAATGGGCTCTGAATCTTCACCCTTTACTTGAATTTTTGCCTTTTCCTTCCGAAATGATCATTTGGGTTGAAGATTGACTCCAAGGTCACAAGACCTTTTGGTAATTTGTTGGTTCTTAGTTGCACCACTTGGTCACCATATTGTTGTTCGAGTTTGTCTTGGTTTTAGTAGAGAACTCATCTTCTTCTTATAGAAAATTGACAATTTGTTGATCATTCTCAAAGACTTTCCAACTTGTGTTGTTGTATGGGACATTTGGCCTCACAACCACCTTGATATGGGGCTGAGACTTATCACTTTTTATACTTTCTACAACATCAAATGCTACCCCAATTGCTATCGATCTCTGTCTGTTGCTTCATTCTTCTTTCTTGGAATGGAATTGGTGCTAAAAGCTTCAAAATATTCAATGAGATCCCATACTTTGTTCTTGTAGTTCTTCAGCAGATCATTCTTAGTGGCACTTTGTTTCTTAACTTGGTTCACAATCAGCTGAAAGGAACGATAAACAGATTGTACCAAGCCTAGAACATAGATGCTAATCAAACACCACGATCAATAAGATGAAAGTAATTCGCCAGAATAGATTTACATAAAACCTTTGCAAAAAAATGAGCAGCAATATCATATATTATAATGGAACTCAATGCAATACATCGAGAATGGGCCTTGCTTAAATAGGAAAGGAATAACAATCTAAGAACCAATCAAGGTCGTAGATCAAGCCATAAATCAAGGAAATAACTAGTCATCAAAAACTAGTCAAGACCATAGATTTAGGAGAGAACTAAACATCAAGGATCTAGTCAATACCATAGATCAAGGAAAGAACTATACTTAACAACTAGATAATAGCCCTAATATCTAAATAAGATAGAAATATCCACACACATAAGTGGGTGAGGATAAATACAATAAAGGTAAATAAAGTACCTAGAGTGAACATGAACTAATGTAAATACCTACTCTAACATCAGCTCACTATCTCCAAAGACTTGCAAGTTTATTATACCCTTCTTTCTTTCCCAATGCAATCCATGGATTAAGGCTTCATACTCAAGCTGTGTTGTTTGAGCAAGAAAACTGGAAGCGAAAAGTTGAGTAATATTTTGTGCCTTGAGGTGAAACAAGCATAACTCCTCCTCCTGCACCTTGTCTACTCCTTAAGACATCAAAGAACAATTTTCATGCCTCATTATCATCCTTGTGGTCTAGCTTGGTGATGCTAGGGAGAAGATGATTCTCTTCATGCAAGCAATAGACTCCCAATTCAGCTTCCTCCATTTCTTTGTATGGGTCAAATTCATGCCTTCTGCTTGCCCATTCATCAAGGGTCAAGTCTAGAATACTTCCAACCTTGGTATCACTTCATGGGTGCTTGGATAATCCTCTTGATCAAATACTGAATAATTTGCATTGATTGGACTCAGTGTGTGAGGCTCAATATGAAAGTTTGCAATAGGCTCAGATATGATTGTAGCCTTAGCTTCATACCTTGTTCTGAATAACATGTGTGACCAATCAGCTAACAAATAGCCTCCAATTTCAGCAGTGAAGTCTCTTAACAAACATAATGCAAAGTGTGGTGGCAAGTCTATGACCAATGCATCTTCCAAGACAGTCACATTGGGACATGCATGTAATGTGAGGCTCAAATCCTTTATTACTCCGACTGTTCTTACTTCTGTACCATCCAATTGCACCACACCTTTGGAAATGAATTCATATTGGAGACCCAACTGATCAGCTATTTATTTTGGCATTACAGAGTTGTTTGCTCAAGAATCAATCATGCAATTATGCACCAATTCATCTCTAATGATCAGTGAGACATACAATGGTGGGGGCTTCAAATTTTAACCTTGTTGTCCTCCATGATTTCCTTCAGTTTAATCTACATTGGTAAGCACTTTCTCTTGCTGATTGGGTGGCTGATTTGATGTTGACCAATTTTTCATAACAGCTTGCAATAGGTATATTTTTCCTAGGATAGCCAATGACTCCCACATTGAGATGTTTACATTTGTTTTCTTCATCTATTCAATGATGTTGAATGGGGATGAACTATCCTTCTTCTTCCCTTTTCCTTGCATATTCTTCCTTGCACATGGGGTTATTCGGCACTTGAGCTGGTCTAAGAGGTGGCTTGGGATGGCCTTGCACATTGGGAGCTGCACTTTGATTGCCAATACCTTGTGGAGTAATAGAGGGTTGTGGATCACTTAAATTTGATGATTGTCCCTCTCCAATATTCCTTTTCTTGGACCATGTATTGACAGCTACACTTTGAGAAGGGGCTTGGTTAACTCCACAGAAGTCTTCTGTTTTCCAATTAACCAAAGCATAATTTCAGTTCAAGGTGCCTCTTGTTGAGCTTCCTAGCTGCTAATTTTCCTCTTGAATTGATTCTTGGGACACACCAAAGGTATGTACCATCAAGGCCTGGTTTAGTGCACCATTGTAACACGTTGATTAACTGTGAGGTAGACTGCATGGGTAGCACTGGTCATATTCCTAAGCCATGTTATTTTTCACTGGTACCAAAGCTCTAGATGTTGATGCAACATTAGGATTGTAAGGCTAGAATGGTCTATTAGCAGGAGGTTGTCCTTGGTTCAAATTTTTATTTGTGGCATGACTTGGTGGTTTATTTTTCTGGTATGGGGGCCTAGCTTGATATTGAGTTTGAGGATGATATGGCCTAGAATTCTGAGCTTGTTGTCTCTCGATAGTCACTAGCTTGTTTCCTAGGTTCTACATCTGTTTCAAGAGCTCCTGGTACTCTTTTGAAGTGCTTGAAGAAGTAGAAGCCTCATTGTTTCCTTGATTTATAGGGGTGGAATGGGATTCAACTCTGGTGTTTTGCTAGTGTTTGGACTTTCTAGTTCTAGGTATAGAGGCAGAGGTGGCCTAGGTGTAAGTTTACCCTGAATCAAACAATTTTCAGCTCTAATGGAAATGTTATAGGCTGCAGGTAAAGTTGTACCTCCCATGGATTGAATCATCATAGAAATGTCATAATTTAAAGCTTTAAGAAAGTATAGAAAAGAACCTTCAGCTTTTGTCTCATGGCCAATGTAATTCTATCCCACGTCCTCTAGAATCTGAAGTTCAAATCAGTCAATTATTCATTAGTATCCCTTTTGATTGTTGTCAGTTGTTCTAACAAGGATAGGTTATCCCCCTTTTCTCTGAATTGATTGTGAAGAGCTCTGCATAGATGATCCCAATTCTGAATAGATCCTGTTGTTAGACTCCTGAACCATTGCAAAGATTTACCCTTAAATGAAAAGGCTAAAAATTTGAATGCAATGTCCATCTCAATAATTTCATGAATTTCACAGACATTTGCAATGTCTTGGACATGGTCACTAGGAGTAGTCTGGTTCTCTCTAGTGAAATATGGGATGCTCTTCAATGTTGCAACTGGAACTGGATTTTGTGCATTGAGAGAAAGTGGGATGCTACCAATGAAGTTGGCATAGGGATTGGGTTGTGCCATCCTGATTGGCTTAAGAACCATTGTTGATTGGATGAAAGGCCTACCAGGTGGAGGTGTTGACAAATTTCTATTTGGTGGAGATGGAGACCTTTGAGCTCTTCTTCCTTTCCTTTCTCTTTCTATGGATAAATGTAGATAGACAAAAATATTTCTTCTCTAGTTCTTGACCTTGTTTGGATTATTCTCATGAATCTAACGAGTTTGGATTGTTAGAACCCGTGGATTTTATCTCTTTTGGAGTCTTGGATCTGTAATTTTAAAGCTCCTTACAACTTGGAAACTTACAACAAGTGCACATCAATCTTGTTGCAATAAAAATGAAGACCTCTTGGTCCCACCGGGTGTGCCAAAACTATTAGTGTAAAATCACAAGCACCCCGATTGTATGCAAATTGATGGGTGATACTCTTAGTGTGATTGCATAACATGGAGCTCTCTCGAGTGTGGGACCTCACAAATTGAGAGAGCTCTCCGGATAAAGGCTAGTTCATATTCCTCTTTTCAGGTGCACACATTCATATTGCATAGGATCTATCCTAAAACCTACTCTAACTTACCAAGGAGATAGGGTTGAGAAAGATGCGAAATATAAATATAAACTAACACAGTGATAAACGAAGGGAATGCTAAACACCTGGTCTCTGTTATTAAACATGGACCATTAAAATGCAATAAAAATAACATGCACATATAACCTAAGTTGTAATGAAAGATTAGAAGGATGCAATGAATGTAAGAGAGAGTTGAAAACCACCCACAAACTTGTGTTATTACTCCCAAGATTTGATACAATGCCTTACAATGGCCAAGAGGAAAAAACTCGCATTACAATTTTAATGGAAGGTTTGAATTCCACACATTCCCCTGCAGACCAGATAAAAAGGGAGGCAAAAAACAAAAATGTCCAACATTTACAATGAGTCAATCTCTTCCATTTATAAATGAGTGAAGAGAGGAGAAAAGGAAAAGAAGGGAAATTTGATTTGTAAGCTCAACCACCAGCCACGAATGCCCCTTCAAATCTACCGACAATATGTCAAATCTGGTTCTCCATGTCTGTTTGGCATGTTGCAGAAGAAAACATGGAGAATCAAATCCAGTGTAGTTCTCAAAGCAATTAGATATTAGATTAATGGCTTGAAAGACATTTTCACCCACCAAATACAGTCGGTTCTCCATGATTTGGTGTGTTGGAGAAGAAAGAAAGGCAGATCGAATCCTATCTGATCTGTTAAAGCAATCAAATCTCATAGTAATATCTTGAAAGATGTTTTCCTGATTTCCACCCACCAAATCCAGAAAACAATGATATTTTATTCTTCCATGGCAAAGAGGATGTCGAGAGCTTTCCTACGATACCAAATTTGTTGAATTTCGAACATTGGTTTGAATGTTTGACCACTTGAAGATTGAACTATCATTCTGCAACAGTGGCGAACACTTTGGAACATTTCCCCCGACACCTCCACTTCTAATAAGGGCCTAATACGTGTCATCATCTAATTCCACCGGGTTGTAGTTTGATTTTCCACTTTTATGCTTTTTCCAAGAAGAACAAATTTCTCCCAATGGCCCGCCATTCCACTTTTCCCTTCGCATGACAAGGGCCTACGACGTGGCTCCTTTGGTTCTTGGCAAGGGTGCAGGTCCCTTTAACTCTTCTCTCTTAATCGAAAAAAAGTCTAAAAATTAATTTTTCCCCGAAAACCCACCTTCCTACTGTGACAAGGGCTTAACATGTGGCAAAGACTTCCTCGGGCTCACAGCCCGCACCTTCAAACTTCACCTTTTGCAAAAGTTACAAAAAACCTAAATTTTCTCGCGGCCCACACCCCGCAACTACTCGATTCATGACACATGCCTCGTGTTGACTAGGCTAGATGGACCGTTAACTTTCGCATTCTCCGCATCCCTCTGCTTGTGGGCTTTTCTCCTTTACACATCCCATGCATACTTTTGTCTCAGCTGTCCCAGAAAAAAATCTCGCCATCTTTGCAAGTCTCTTTCCTCCACGAATTTTTCAAGAAATTGGGTTTTCAGAGCAGAGACGTCCCGTGCATACTTCGACCGTCTAAGATAAAAAGTTCTTCTTTTTCTGCAAAACACTTAGCTTTCTTTTTTTGCAGAGATTTCGATAATGCACGTCCCTTGTGTCCCGACCATCTAGGACAAAGTTTTGACTTAGCCGATTTCCTTTTGATTGCAGATTTTTGGCAATGCGCATCCCCAGAGGTCCCGATTGAACTTGTGTGGTCCGGGGACACAAACTTCTACTTTTACGCAATACACTAGAATGAGCCCCTTTCTTTAGATTTTTCAATTTTTTCTAACTTCTTATATTTTTTCCTTGAATGTGGGAGTTAGAAAAAGAATCAAAGGGGGATTCTAAACCTGATTTTTACCCTTTCATCATTTTTGTCTGCTCAGGCTTGAAGAATTCATGCAAGTTATCCAAATTACCCCGGGGGTAAATTTGGGATAACAAAACACATGGACAAATATAACACATAATGATCCACGAGCCAAAACTGTGTGTGTGTGTGTGTGTGTGTAAATAGAGTTTCAATACATCATGGCCCTCCGTGGGGCTCCTTTAAAGTTGAAATACTATCAAAAATCAGCAAAATGTATGTCCGATACTCTTAGAATCTATCCTCAGGGACATGTATAGCACTTAAACCCTATGTGTCATCATCTCCCTCCTAGAATCCCTCCTCCTGCCTCAGCTGAGCTACACTCGCTATACTTCTCGGTGGCCCAATTCCACCTGTCTCCTACCTTTAGAGATACTCCCAAGATCTCAAAGATTGCGGTAGCTTGTGGATCACAATATCCGCATAATATTTGGCCTGGAGGCCAACGCTAAATACTTATCCATCCCAATCATGTCAGGGGGTGTCATCTCGCCCAACCCCTATGGCACTTCCTGAATGCCACTTACCAACTCAGTCATTATGATAGTATCCATATCTCCAAAGTAAGTCCTATAGGCCTCCCTCTGCCTATAGTAACAATCTCTCTCTTGACAAACTCAGTCTCGCTCCTATGAGACTACATCCCACTGTTGTATAGTTGTGTCTCGATCTACATGTGATTGGTCTCTCTCCACCCTCATCTGATCTAGTTCAACACGCAACCGCGCCATCTCTATATACTCTCCTACTTCGCCATCCCCACCTCCACTAGGATCCACCTCAACGCCAACCTCCATCTCCTCAATCTCCTCCTCTTCTCCCTCTCCGATCACCCAAGATGCCCATGTTGTTGTATGCCAATTTCGTACCCTACTCCGACTCCTACGTCATCATCATCATCTCATGGTGTTGCCCCCTCCTCTAATAGATCAACCATGATGGGACTTGGTAGCTCCCTATCCAAGTCCTCTCTCCTGCATAAAATGGGATCTCAAGGCACTGTCTGGACGACTCCAAACTGTCATCTCACCTTATCGAACTGTATGTCCTTGATCATCTCCGGCCATCTCCCCTGAATCCATCTTGTCCTCCTCAACCCCACCAACTCCACATCTTCCCTTGGCCATGTGGGAAATCCTCGATACAATCTCCAAGTGATCTGATCAACATCTAGCTCATCCAATCTATCAACATACCAATCTACCCTTCTCTCTCCCCTGTCTTCAAAGGCCTAATCGGCCCTCCACCTCAAGAATCCAACTGTCAATGGAATATGGTCTCTTGCGACCCATAGAAGCCTTGGTGGCCTAATCATTACTATGCTCATAAGCCCAAGAGTGTAACAAGAATTTTCCATCCAATCCTGATCTCCTACTAGACTTGTATCCGGATAGCTCATGATAAACCTGACCTAATAAGGTAGTCCTGAATGAATATATTGTATGGTGATCAATAATGTCAGCTACTACACTAGTTAATGCCCATGAAAAATGAGCTCCTCCTAATTTTGGTAAAGCATAGGAGGACACTGTCATCATAACTAAGTAAATAATTGGTTACGTGCCATCCCAGCCTCATACCTCCGCTCATATGCAAAATCCCTAAAGAAAATTTGTTTTGGGGCGCATCAGCTCCAAAGAACCGCGTCAAAACTACCAATTTTTCATCACTAGTGATGGTGACTATCTTCTCCCACTGTATCGGCAATCTGAGGATCAGATACACATCCTCCAGGGTGATAGTCACTTATCTCCCCTGTCCTGAACCAAAATGTGCAAGTCTGTCGATCCCACCTCTCTATCAAGGTGATCATAAGTCCCACATCTGTGGGATCATCTCGATAGAGTCTAAATAATCCTAAACCAACTACAAACATATAATTCCATTCAGTGTCTATCACATCTGCTCTGATCTACTCATACCGAGAAAACACTTGATCTCTCAAATATAAGGTCTCCCTAGCCTACAATCAAAAGCAAAATATACACACATCAGATCCATAAACTAAAAATATATTCAAAATGTCTTAATTTTCATCTAAAATCAAGTTAAGGCCTAATTTATCAAATCATACCCTAGTTAACACTGACCTAGCCTAGGTCAGCTCATTTCTAGTTAAATCGATGTGCCTTGGGGCCTAGTCAACGTCGATCTATTTGGGTCACCGCTAACCACCCCTAGCGTCATCATTTTTTCCAAAAAAAATGCTAAAAATTAAATAAAACATGAAATTATTTATGCATATTTTGATGACTTTCCTATGACCTGTTGGTCATCCCGGCTTTCATCCATACTGCAATGGTCTTCACCCACTCACTGGTCCATAGAATGGTGTAGCCCATCTCCTTTGAGACCGCAATTGCCCTCTACCGATGTGATATTGGAGTCACCACCATAGTTTTATCCATATTGCGATCCTTTTTGCCTAGGGCATCTTGTTTTGGTTATACTTTCACCCATCTTTTCATCACCCACCTACCCTTTTTCATCTACCTTTTTTCAAACACGTCATCAATTTCCTTTGACGCCATCGATCCCCCATTTAAGGGGAGCTTATCATCAATCCTTTATCCTCATCCAACCCTTTTTGTTTTTGTCTTGCGGCTTGCCATCTCAAACCACTCAACAAAAAGGGGCAAAATGTAGACACCTAAAATCGATATCTACGCCCTCATTCACCGTGTGCGCATATTTTATTCTATTCATCCTCCTTATTTAATCAAATGCCCATCCAATCCTTGTTAATTAATTAATTGAAATTAATTAATTAATCATTTAATATTTTACATGCCCAACTATCCCATCCACATTGATCCTATTAATAAATTAATTAATACCCTCATCCATTGCCCTAACCAACTTTTTAATTAGGATGCTTTTGTCCTACATATAAATCACCTTGCTTTTGTAGCTTTCATCCCATCTATTTTCATGCCCTAACTATCTTGCATTCATCCCCAAGTCACCTAATCTGTCTAATACTTTAAAGCACTCGACTAATCTTTAAAAGCATCAAAACCCCGCCTTAAATCAAAAAGCAAATCCTGAAAGGGAAACTTTCCCGTGATCAGCGGTGACCAACCAGTCGTCATCGACCCTATAAGTATGTTTGATTTCTTTCCATTCCGCATGAAATCACTCGATAATCAAGCAACTAGAGAGTAGTCAAATCTTCTTCGTGACTTCCAGAATTTCATGTGATAGTTACAGACATCCCATCCATCATCGAACATGTTTTGCATCACTCACGATCTTCCTTCGTGAGATTTATTGCTTTTATAGTGCTTTTATCAAGTTTTCTATCAGATTATCTTTTTTTCTTGTAGATTAATCTATTGCAAGTTTAGGGAAACATCCACCATCACTCAACAACCTTTAGTTCCAGTCCTAGTGCTTGCAGGTTGTCATTTTTAGCTATTTCTTCACGGCCTCATCCCAATCCTGCTACAGTCACTATCGATCCCCCTTGATCACCATCAAATAGGGTTCTGTTTATCCAAAACCTATCTAAATCCTCTCTGTTTTATCATCCATCTTATCTCTCTACCCTTGGTTCTCTTCTACAGATCCTCCTACAACAGCTACACTAGGTCTTTATTAGCTTCCATATTTCTTGTAGACCTTGCACGTCTCACGGGGGGTTCATTAGCTAGGCAATATCCTAGCACGTGGGTTCATATTGAGGTAATTAAAATTAATAAAATTAAACTCAATATACCGGTAGACATGAGGGGGTGAAAGGGTTTAATTTATTAATGTTTTGAATCAAGTATTGGGGGTAGGTTAGAGAGATGGGCCAAAGGAAATAGAGGTTTACTTTTAATATAAAACTAAAACGTTTGAACCGTAGTTTTTAAACGTAAATACCTTAAAATTGCAAAAGGAGTGTGGTCATAAATTAAATTATAATCTATTTTTAATAAATAAATCTAGATTCTTAACCAAGAAATAATAAGATGGTAGAAAACTAGAATTGAGTATGCTTTTCAACACAAGTGATATTATTTCACCATCTTAATTATTTGAAGAACTATTGATAAATGCATAAAGCTTAACATATATAAGGTGACTTGTAATATGTATTCAATGGCTTCAATTATCTTTCAAAGGAAATGCATATTAAAAAAAATTGAGTGAGAAATATAATATATTTTTGTCTAATATATTGGGGTAGAAATAAAAAGGGGTAAATAAAATTGTAATTGAAAAATGGGTAAGTAAGGTACATGGAAAAAATAGGGGGTATTTTCATTCTAATAATATAACAGGAGGGGTATTATCAATTGAATAATTAGAGGTAGAAACTAGAATTAAGGGTATTCTTTAATACCCTTCGAACGCAGGTGCTATACCATACTTTTACTAAGTGAATCCCCGTGGCACGTCCGCACATTTCCTCTGCAGCTTCTGCACCCATCCTCCCTGTGTCGCTATCGACCTTCCCGTGCACAAGTGTGGGTCGCCACTAACCTAGATCAGCTAATATTTATTTTTCAATTATTACCATCTAACTAGCTTTAAATCATTCGTCATTTTTAGATTCAAGTGATAACTCTATTTCGCATCCTTTTGCTTTTACATCCTTTTATCTAACAAACGGGGGTTGACATCCACGAAGAAAGTTAACACTTCTCAGTCCGCTTTTGCTAGGAAACCCCGCCCCTATCCATTTAATCAATTCTTGTTTCTAGTCTTATTCACGCATTTAACAAAAAGAATAATCCATCATTCAACGCCCATATCAAGCATCATCACATCCGAGGTAACATAAACCCTTTAGCATTTATGAGTTGACTAGTTTCTTTAATAGCTAGTGCACAAATCTTGAATAAGAACGAAAAAAATTGGACAACAATTTGTTTTTCATAAATTAATCAAATGTATATTGAAAATTAATTAAGATTTTTTTTTTCAATTAAAGGGTAACGTGTTGTGTAAATTGTCACATACAAAGGGTTAAACATAACCTAGCCCATCAAATTAAAATATGGGAGCCCGTCAAATTTAATAATCACACGTATGGAAAGAAATTGATCTAGACATGATTCATTCGATAGTATAGTCGGTTGACTATTACAAGTGATATTTACACTAATTCCACGTATAAATAATTTACATGTCCCATCTTTACAAATTTCTATACATTTTTTTATAGATAAATCATATTTTACCAAAATAATAATGTCAATAGGAAAATTACCTCAATCATAATGCAAATAAAAATCCATGAGAATGACTTATCCACAATTAGTAATTTGAGGAGATAATTCCACTACTACATTCATGAACATCTTTGACTCACAATAAAACAAGACCATGATATGGCAAATCCTGCCGAGGCTGAAGTTTTTTGGTCTTGTTTGTTATTTATTGCAAGGGATTTGTGGTTGCATTGGTGATGGTGCTACTAAAGTAAAGTTGTGTATGGGAAAATAAAATTGTTCATATTTTGTTGTAGAAATGAGTTGTTCTTTAGTAGTTCTTAAAATCATAGCACTTGATTTTAGCTTTTCTCGTTGTGAGTTCGGATTTTTAATGTTGGGGAACTTGTGTTGTTTTTTGTGTAGATTATCGTGAAATACAATGCATAATGTGGATGCAATGGAAGGGTTATGTAGAATCATGTATTTAGTTAATAGGAAATCAAATATTAAATTGTAGAAATGGAAATCAAATTTGTAATACTTGAAAGATGAGCAAAAATCTAGTTAATTGTTTTTGGATTGACTCATGCATGGCAGGAGCGAAAGATAACAGTAAAGTGTCGGTTTCAAGTAAGGCGACACGTTGCAAGCTTTGCGACGAGTTATGGAAATCATCCATAAGCATTTGACAGGTGTGAGAGGGAAGCAAATGGAAATAACAGTAGACATTACGTGTCTGGAGAGCCATAAACCCCGTAGCAAATATATGTTTATAATTGATCAAAATCATAATAGACCAGAGGAATTGAAAGGAAATTACTGTTGATATTGTTACAAATGTAAAGAGTTTTTAGTTAGCAACGCAGTTTCACAACAATAAACAAATTTTGGAAGCTAAAGATCTTCTATTCAGAAAATTTTTTAGCTAATTTTTTTCATGTACAAAGGTACAAGCCGAGAGGGGAAAATTTATCAAAGAGGTAAATGGGATGTGTAATTCAAAAAGGGAGCTAAGCCACTAAGTGTAAGAAAATGTCTGGAAAGACTTGCTCATCCGAATCGACAATGAAAGAAGATAATTCATAGTTTTCTCATGAAATCTTACGGTTAGGAAGATAGGCACAACTAAAAGGAAACAAGCTAGTGCACCTCACCACTAGCTCTATACCAAAGACAACAAAATCACTATTAACCCGTTAGTGTACATGTAGACAAAAAAATGTATTTTATATTTATGAATAGTGTAGGACTGGGATCTTGAACCCTCTCCTATGATTTTAATGGAAACTAAAATAGTTTACAATACTTATTTTTAATAACTAGATACATAAACCAAGGGAGTGAAGTAGCCCATTAAAACCCTCAAAATAATTAGACATATTACTTGATGTATGGTAAAAAAACCCTTTAAAATTTGTTGTCTTAGGTTTATCCTTGAGAAAGGGACAACCAATCACTACAAGTAACAAGTAACATGACAATGAGCAACACTAACCGATAAGAGAACCATATCACACGGGAGATGTGAAATAGGTGAGTGGAAACACCCAAAGATGAATGGGAACAGAGGAAGAAGAAATTAAACAACTTGTTGAGAATTTTAAAAGTATTTTTTGGTGTCATCTTTATACCTACACAACAAAATCACTATTCACCTGTTAGTGTACATGTAGACAACAAAAATGCATTTTATATTTAGGAATAGTGTAGCTGAACTAGGATCTTAAACCCTCTCCTTTGATTTTAGTGGAAACTAAAATAGTGTACAAGACTCTATTTGTAATAACCAGAAGCATAAACCAAGGGAGTTAAGTAGCCCATTAAAACCGTCAAAATAATTAGACATATTATTTGATGTATGGCTAAAAACCCTTTAAAATTTGTTGTATAAGGTTTATCCTTGAGAAAGAGACAACCAACCACTACAAGTAACAAGTAACATGATAATGAGCAACACTAACCAATAGGAGAACCATATCACACGGGAGATGTGAAATAGGTGAGTGGAAACACCCAAAGATGAATGGGAACAAAGGAAGAAGAAATTAAACAGCTTGTTGAGCATTTTAAAAGTATTTTTTAGTGTTGCAATCCATGTATTCAACAAATGCACAACTGTTTACACGATACTATTCAAATGCCATAATGAAAACTTCACTGCAAATCAATAGAATAACAAATATACATTAAAAACATTGTCCCACAACAC
The DNA here is from genome assembly GCA_018340775.1 of Taxus wallichiana var. yunnanensis. Lineage (NCBI taxonomy): Eukaryota > Viridiplantae > Streptophyta > Pinopsida > Cupressales > Taxaceae > Taxus > Taxus wallichiana. The sequence continues at coordinate 500,848,029 of CM031243.1, read as the reverse complement.
TAAAATTAGACTACAATAGTGGACTTTGTTTATCATAAGGGAGAACTTCTGAACCGGATCAATGTAAGAACAAACCCACACAATAATAAAGAGGCAGTTTTAACATCTGTGACCCCATATATTTGTATTTGTGTAGTAGTAGTTCATAAAATAATAAAACCATACATCACTTGCACAGAGTATAGAACATAACAAAGAGCTGACATCAACATGGGAACACATTTAATCTGCTATAATAATGTCTTGCCTTATAGACCTGTATCAGAGTTTGGCTTATAAATCTGTATCAAGGCTTTCTTTCTTAGAATTTGATGGTTCTTATCCTCCATCATACCGTATGGATAGTAATCAAAATGAACATTACTGATGTCTACACTGACTTACATAAGAAATGGACAATTACGGTGTGTGATTTCTAATTACACTGAAAGAAAACTGATGTCTTTTCTGGTATCTCGAGGTAAACTAGAATAAATGTTCCCAAAGATAGCCATATATCATTAAAATTTTCAAACTTCCTATAGCCATAGGCAAGACAATATAAACAGTCATACCCAAGAACTATAAACAATGATAATACCCAAGAGCTATAAACAATACTGGGGTTTGAGAAATAAGAGGGAAAGGAGAGGGGCCAGTAGAAATCTTCGGCACCTGAGCAGGAGCAGGAACACGAATAGGAGAAAGAACAAGAGCATTTTTTGTCCCGAAGATATCTATGGGAAGTAAGACTTTGGGAATGACGTATATGGCAAGAGGCTTTTGATCAAACATACTTTTCGTGATGGGCGCCTGAACAATGCCAGTATTGACGGCGACATCGCCGCGCAGTCAAGTAATGTTGAGAGTGTGGCTGGAGGCGACCATGGCCTGAGTTGCCAGCGCTGGTTACACGGGATTGATGATGGTCTGCAACGATCTGAGCTGGTAATAAGACAACAACACATGGTATTTGATAATCACAACCTTCTTCTCCTCCGTGAAGCTCTACTCTGCAACAAGCTTCTATGGATTTCTTCACGAGAAGGTGAAGACGTCCTTTTACTCCATCTAAAACGCTGGTACCACTGAGAACCAGTAGCCATCCGGCGGAACATACGACAAAATCGTAATGCTCAACGACCTCATCAATGGTGTTTGATCACCTACATTCGCTGTGTCCTGTGCAGCTACAGAAAAAGAGTTGATCATTCGGGTTCGATCTCACGACCGGTGGGTGCTGACGGAGAAGGGCTGAGAAGGTGAAAAATGCTAGTCAATATGCTGGCTCGACACAGGGGACAAGTGCGGTGGTTGTTGAGCCACATGCCGATACACGAAATATGAAATGCGTGCCTGCATTTTGGCAGCAGTCTGACCAATTATGCTTCGCCAAATTCTGTTAAGCAGACAAAACATTCTGTGTCGGAACTGACATCTTCGGCGTTGTATCTGTCGCTTACAGTCGCTTCTTCGCCTCTGTGCGCGCCTCTGTGAAAGAGGCAAAACGTGAGTGAAATTGAAGCCTGAATTACACCATATACCATTTGGGATGTGGTGTAATTGGCTGATCCTTGAGTGAATCCATTATTTGCAGAGTCAATAATTGGCTGATCCTTGAGCGAATCCATTAGGGGGTGGGCGCAGGGGAGCCTAGATTCCGGTCAAACCAAACAAAGACAGAGCCATTCTCGAGCCCATTGTCCACTAGAAATTGACACCTACACCTGCCCTATTCTGCAGTCTTTTAAGTTCAAGGATCACCTATCCTTTTTTCCCGATTGAATAAAGATGACAACGTCGCCTCTCTCCATTTAATTCATTGCTGAGAAAGAGACTGTTCACAAGAAGCGAAACTGTCCCTGATTATAGTTATCTTACCTGTAATGCATAGTTACGTCTGAGGGCTTGCAAAATTCTTCTGACTATAGGAAGAACAAGATGAGCTTCAATACCTACTTTTCTATTATTCTTTCACTCTTTCTAATGAGTTTTCCATCAGTCATATCCGAGTATAGAAGCTCTTCCTGTAACAATGCCTCCACTTACACACAGGGCAGTACATATTCTACTAATCTTGATCGAGTTATCACCGATCTGTTTCGCAACACACCTCAAAGTTCAGGGTTCAACACTTCCACGCGTGGCCAATCTCCCAACCAGGTCTATGGCCTGCTCCAATGTATTGGGAACATATCTGCAAAAAGTGTGCTACTTGTTCTGTAGAAGCAAATAATTCTCTTCATGAAGTTTGCGATGGTGACATAGGTGGGCGAGTTTGGATGGATTACTGCTTCTTGCGTTATGACAACTCTAATTTCATATCGACACTAGATACTGACATGCTTCTTCTCGCCAATGCAAACGAACTCACGAGCAATATAGAAAACTTCAGTTCCACGACCTCCAGTCTTCTATCCAATCTCTCTAACAAAGCTTACGACTCTGCAAATAATGGATTCACTCAAAGATCAACCAATTACACGACATCCCAAATGGTATATGGTGTAGTTCAGTGTTTGAGAGATTACATTCCAGTCAAACCAAACAAAGACAGGGCCATTCTCAAGCCCCTCAACAATGCTAAAACCTGTCATACACAATTACGCCATTAAATGCAAGGAAGGACAATTTCTCTTCCTCGAAAACTGCCACAAATAAAGAGAAAAGCTAACTGGCAAATGAGATGAGAGATAAATGATGTTTTAAAATTATTAAAAAATAAATAAATAAACTAACTATAGTCCCATACCAAAATAATCCACATGGCAACATTTGATTGAGGGAAGAGAAATAGATTAATGAGTGAGGTGAAAACAATATCCTTGCCTTCGGCAGGATAATAAAAGTACGTAGCAATAATTTGTGTCCAATCTTTCAAGATAAGTATGTAACGTGTTTCCCACGTAAACAAAATCGAGATTTTCATGCGAGTGACCATATATTAGCATAATCATTTCCCATGTTTGAAAGGTTTGAGGCTTTCGCCAATTTCCAATATTTAAAATGTACACATTAGTCGCCACGGCTTGCCTATCAAAAAAATCCATATGGAAGTTAGAGCGACAAGGATATTAAAGTGACAACACCTGTGCACCCAAGTCAAATGGATTTGATAGGGGATGTTGAGCAAAAATCTAGTAATCTTAACTTCTTTCATGTAGAAAATTTCCATCTTTTCAAACAACTAGCATGTAACCTTGACAATTTACTTACACGAAGGAAGAGCTAATAATCTCAACAACATTCTATTAGTAATATATCATAGGATAACCTCTATTTATATGTAGCCCTCCTCATCATTATCCACCAACATTGAAAAGTTGTCAGCAAGATACACGTGGTAATTTATTTTGATGTAATCATTGATGGAAAACACTTGCACAAGGGTGATTTATTAGGCACTACTTCCACCAAAACTTTTGTTAGAGAAATAGGTTATAGGGTGAGAAACCTAAATAAAATACTAAGAATTCAAGGAAGAATTACTAAAGAATTCATTAAGTACCTTGAGAAAGAAGTCAATACAAAAGAATATGTATAATTGGATGGCATTAACGTGGGTTGCACAAGAATATTTGGTATAATTTTTTTAAAAAAGTAAAAAGAGAGTCGTTGATAAGAATATATTTGAAAAGAAATTTAGTAGGGAGAGGAGCCAATTATAATGCATTAGCCAATGAACGTGACAAGTTTTGTTACTTTAATACTCAATATTGAAATATTCAAATCTCCGAATTTGCATGAAATTTTTCTAATAAATAGACATAAAAGGACCCCTTTCTTGCAATTAAATACTACAATATATTATGAGTAAATTTTACTGCATCAAGAAGAAATATGATATAAAAAAACTCTAATTGATGTTAGTATTGATAAATGCATGTATTTAAAATGTGTAGACATATATAAATTCATATTACTTATAAAAATGTAAAGTGTACATAGTTGTGATTGTCACCAACATTTTTATTACAATACTGTCAAATATAACATTAAATGAAACATTTTCAAACAATATACTACTAACTTCTAAGTATTAGCCCACTTTGCCTCATTTTTCCATCCCATCAACAAGTATTAATAAAAAAATTGTACAAAAAACAAATTTATAAGGCTCAAAAATATTATGCTTTTATTAAAAGGTGGAATTCTTATCTTAATTGAAAATCAATTGTAGCCATTGGATTGAACATCTCAATACTCTCGATCTAAACTCACCAATTTCAACTAATAAAAAACAAGCACTTGGATCCAGCACAAATAACACATTAGTAACTCCTATAAATTCATTTCATTCACCAACAATCAAAATTCACAATTTATTTAGCTGATTTCACCATTGAACCGGAACAAAGGGGGGCAATGCTTAGTTCTAAAAGTGTTAGCTGAATTCATTCTCTTCCAATATTGCATTCAAATATTCATTTTCATGTTTGTATATGATATTGAAGTATCTCGTATGCTCAACTCATTTTTATTCGTATATAAAATTAAATTATTCTTAAGCTCATTTTCGGTTAGTAAATAAAACTAAAATAGACAAAAAAACTTTCTACTTGTAAATAAATTATGTATGCTCACTCTCTCACACATCTTCAATTTTAAGAAAACAAGCCCGTACAATGCAACAATTTATTGGAGGAACACAAGAAAGTGGGAATGTTTTCAAGGGCTTGTGTTATTCAACAATTATTTTAGAGTCCCTAAAAGATACAACTTTTAAAACCAACACAATTAATATAATGCCGTGTTCAACAAGTAATATAATATCATGCAAATCCCCAACTTTGGTCACTTTCAATGTTGTAAATAATTCTTGATGCAACAATAATAAATACATATATTTATATTTTCTTAAATGGTGAAATAATTGTTCTAATTTTTGTGATTACGCTGCAATGTGGATTGTCCTTATTACCATAGCTAACGACGACAAACGTTTCGAAATTTTAAATTCTGGATGGATGGAAAGTGAAAGTGGTGGTGTAAGTAACGTTATTCAGCGGAATTCAGCGGTGAATGGTTCCTTGAATCTGAAAGACTTCTTTTGATTGGTCAAATTTTTAATTTAATTTTAATTGATTCGTGCATGGAAAGGGCTGTCGGCTGTTAAAACATATAAAATGTGGCTACACACCCATCATCGAAACGACATATTCATGACCAGGGAATTCGTAGTATATTTGCATGTTTCATATATATGGCATATGAGATACAAATAGTATGAGTGAGCAACACTTATAAATGCTTTACATACTTATTAACACACCGTCATAGTCTCACTCCTCACATTCTAGGTCTAAATATCAATGTTGAAAGTGTAAACTAGAAGCCAACACCAAGCTTATTATGAATTAGAAGCCATCTAAAGCAAGATTTCTTTGACTGAATACAAGAAGACAGCAAAACATTAAATCTATGATCCATATACTAATCGCTCACAAACATTCAACTTACTCTTTAGGCCCAAGGAAAGGTTTGGGTAGAAGACAATCTTTTCATAGAGTTGCTTGGAGGTAGCCTCTTGGAGAGGGGGCCCTTTGAGCCACCCTCATAGTATCCCGAAGTCATTCTCGTCCTCCATAATTAGTCTAGCATTTCGAGAATTGTATACATTATGAACTAAGATTGAGGAAGCTTATAGAAAGCTTTAAGGTCTGTCCATTCCATCCAGTTCCCAAATCTGTACAAGTCATGAAATATTTTAATTCCTTTCTCAAACTAAAGGAGGACGGACCGAGTCTCTTGTCATTATTTTTCGATTCCACCAAATTGATTCGTAGGCTTGGCACCTAGTGTCAAAGGAAGAGAAGATAGCCTACCCAATAACCAAGTGCTTTGTCACGCCCACAAAATACACACCCAAATACAAAAGTAATAATACTAGGATAAATTTTTTTTACTGACATTGCTCACTACGCATCACCACAAGGTTCCAAGCAGAGGAACTCAAAAATGCATACGACACTTATACAAGTCATTGAATCACATAGACACATGACAACACCATATACATGTCGATGCCACACTTTCCCCAATGAACGAATGCAAGTAATAATGCCAACCACAAGAAAAGGAACTCAAGTATTGATAAACCCACAACACATCATTACCATGATTACATATTCGCTACGATTAACATTTCAAAACATTATTATGTAAGAATAATTTTCTCCCTTTTCCACCTACAAATTCATAAGTTCATTCAAAATTAAACTTACAGTTCGACCATTTAAGTTTTGTCTTTATCACTTATGACAATCTCCATAACTTACATAATTATTTTCCATATTTCAAATTACATATAAAGTTCCTAGTTCTCTCGCTCTTATGCTAAAGGTTTGTTTCTAAAAATATGTTTAGTTGACGTTTAATTTTACCCTCATTATGCAAGGGGACCAACCATAAGTTGTCGAGGAGAAATAATACAATTCAAAGGAGGTGAAGGTTCAAGTTTCCCTTTCCTATAAACTTCCTTCCATTAGAAGCACATTTGTTCTCGTACTATGGTTGTTTTAGTTCCAAATTTAGTTTGATTCAATTAAGCATTTACATGACATAATTTTATTTTATTTTATTTTATTTTTAGTGGACTCTATATTGGCTCAAATGCCTAGTCCCACCAAGAACAAATTGTAACCATTCTTAAAAAAATTCAATGCTTAAATCAACCATAAGGACTTCAAGTGAATTTTTTTCCTAAACCATTATCACATATACTCTTGTTTCTCATTTCATTTACATTATTTCTTAGGTCTCTTTTTGGCATCACTTTATAACATAAAGAGTTACGAAAGTACTTTTCTAACATCTTGAAGAAGTATATGATTGGAAGCATTATAACTACACATGAACCCCAAGTTAACCTCCTAATCAACTGAGGTTTAGTTTAATTCCAATTGCACCTAAGGATCTACACCTCAACTATATATGAGTTTAAGGTGAGAGGACATATTTATGCTAAACAACCTTCATGAAAGACCAAGGTGTTATGTTGTTAGTAACCAAGGTAACACATCTAGATGAGAGGAACTAAAGATTTTATTAACAAGATTTTAAGTCATAGAACAACTATTTCACTCTCTCCATTTGTGTCGTCTGGGGGTCCCACAAGGAATTCATTCGATGAAAAGTAAAAATTCTAGATCTAAATTTGTAAGACTTATTAGTCCACTAGGATACTAAGGGATTAATAGTTCTACTTACTCCATAAATGGTAAGGTTACACCGCATAGTCGTTGCTTCGAACAAGGACTCTTAAGGTGACTTCAAGGCGATCTTCACCAGTCAACATAGTGTTGGACCTGAAGAGAAGACATTCTCCTTACCCCACGCACAATTACCAAACCTAGAAGGAAACCACATACTCTGGATAAAGTTTGACCATGTCATTCCTAAAAGATGGGTTCACGAAAATGTCACTAAACATACCGACTATAACGCTAAAATCAAACTAGGGGTCTTATTTACCTAAACTAGGAGGTTCCATCGAGTACAAGGTTTAAGTTCATTCTACGGTTTCAATTTATTCTACACTAAGAAGGATCACACATGAAGACAAGTTATGCATGAATCTTATACTAGGGTTGATGTTGTGGTTAGATTCCTTTATTACATTTTCAAGGTAAGAAACACAACACTAATTATTTAATAATCTATTGCACACTAGAAATGTACTACAAGATATTAAATTAAATTCATTTAACACAAACACACACACACACATTTCAATCCTTTTACCATACGTAACTATGAATAAAAATTGCACCCATCATTAAATGCACATTTCCTAAGGTATCCCTAAAACTAACATCTCATACATATTAGCAAATTTCAAATACAAATTTTTTGTAACATGGGACTACGTTATACATATATACATTTTACAATGACCTATATAAATTACAATAATAAACATTGAATTACACAACACCTTTTCACCATCTTTCTTTCATTCGCAAAACCATGTGAGCATGAAATTAGCGATAACTCGCTAGCATGACATCCACCCTAATCTAACATAATTAACATCTTTAGTTTCCCATTTACATAATAACATTAATAATTTGCATTGGAAAGGAAAAGGGTTAAAGACATGTATTCATTTCATTTCATTTCACTTCATTTTGTAACCAAGGAGAGAGAAAGAGATAGGAAAGAGAGAGATACACTATTTTCCCAAAAGTCAAATTTCACACAACAAGCCACAAGATAGAGTTCCCAAGCAATTATTTACAAGTTTCAACAAGTTTCCATAGTAGTTTGGTAACCCGACGAGGGTCCTACAACTTTCTTTTTACATTTTCCTTCTAGCTACAAAAACATTCAAATCAGGCTCGAGGCTAAGAAACCAATTTCAAACGTTGTCTTCCGATGAGCAAACACACCACATGTTAAATTTATACGTTTCCACCTATATACCAAGAGTTCATAGAAAATGACGGAATTTGGATCTCGTAAATAGTTTATGATTGGTGGTTAGTTTTTCGAGGCCATTGGTTCTAATTGACCTAGTTGCAAATGAAAAAAAGTTAGCTTGAGGGCTCAAAACCACATCTAAAACTTACGTTCGATGGATGAACGTGCAATGAGAAACTTCCTACAAGTTCCCCTCTTTAGGTAGAATTCACCTTAGCCGACTGGGATCGAAAGAAATAGCAAACGGTTTTGAAATGGCGGTAGGTTTGTTGGAGCCACCGGTCGTAATTGGTCCAATTTTGACCTAGTCAAAATACGACCAGGAGGCCTATAAATTACCTTTTCCAAACTATCAAGAAGAGTGTTTTTCCCTAAAATGAAGGTTCTAGGAAATTTTCTAGTAAAAATACTAAAGGTTTGAGAAGGCGGATATGCATTTCGTTTTCTAGGATTTAAACGGCGAGTCGATACGAAATCCAACTTTTCAAATTTAGCAGTTTCCTACCGCTCTAATATGGTGTAACATGGCTCATAGAAGGGCGTCAAAAGATCACAGATGATCATTCAAGTTTGATTCAAGGATTAAGGTGACTCCTCACATGATAAGGTACACGTAGGAAACTTAACATCTCCTTTCTGGAGTTACGAGGGTTATTTTGTAAGTCTCTGAAAATCATGATTTATCTATTTTAACAAGGGAGCGGTCAACATATTTACAGGGGCTCAACTTCAACTTGTCAATAAAAATGGGTACTAAAGCAATCTAGTTTCATCAGGAATTTTGTTAGATCATCTCAAAATGAGGGTTTGAGTTTATGCTTGTCTACCAAGGAATATTTTAATTGTGCAAGCTATGGTATGACACATGTTTGTTTTGAAAACATATCAATTCTATGATAATGCTACATTTTAAAATTTTATTTCACTACAAACAACCACTAAAGAATTCTTTTTATGAAATATAGGGCGAGATGAACCATGCCACGGAGGAATGAATCCGGTCAAAATTACGGATTTGGTTCAAAGATCTCACTTAGGCATTACATCAAAAAGTTCATGAGTGTGGTGCTAACCTCCACGACGACAAACATATCTTCTTGATCACTTGAAATTTTCCAACATAATATGTTTCCCATTATGTTTTGACTTCTTGACCATACATTTTTGTTAAACCTCTACACCATCCTGGCACTTACTTTAAGCCACAGTGAACAAAGTACACAACTTGCCATCCTTGTATAGCCCAACAATAAAAACCACCAAGTCACCTCCCTGCAGGGTAAAACCAGGGCCAAAATCCCCAACTTGTAGAGATGAGGCCGATCAGGGGAAATCACATAGTCGCCTCCTACATGTCAATCCACCGAACTAGGTAGAGAGGTATGAAACTGAGTTGGGGAGAATCCCAGCTCCAAAAAAAAAAATGAAACCAATTGGGTTGATCCCAATTCTCTTGCAATAAGATGGTCCAACATGCCTGGAAATGTTGGTTTCATCTCACTTCGCTTCCCTATCTAGAGATTTTTTTACCCACCAATATTAACATATCCATTCATATGGACACCATAAGCCTTACACAAGAAACATTGGATCACACAGAGGACATGTGATCTCCATGCCAACTAAATGCTTCTTGAAGTCTCTAGCCAAGAAAATTCCATTTTAAGGCACTTCACAATTGACTAATGGTTTCCCTTAGCACCAAAATATGGAACAACGATGTGGGCTCCAACGAAAAACAATATCTCTGCTCCAAATGCTATGGGCACTGGGTTTAATTGTTGATAGATGGATAAAGCCAACAATATTCTTCTCAACAATGAAAGGTAGAAACTCTGATTTTTTATCACTTCCTCGATTGCACGCAGACACTAAGTCCATGACGCCTTGAAGGTCTAAGGGAGCCTATTCTTGTAACTACCCAAAGTTCATCCTTTCCTCCATCCAAGAGCTTTGAAAGACAACCTTGCCTGCTCTAAGGTTCCCATTAGTGCACATGTAAGGAGGATGGAAAAAGTATTGGGATTTGGATTTACACTTGCCAATAGCATTTTCTTGAAAATTTCTAAGCCTTTTCAACAATCTCATTTTTTATATATCCTACTATCATTATCGTCCACGAGGCCACATTTCAGCAATTTAGTCGAACAGTCCATATGCCAAGCGCATGCTTCGACATTTGCATACATACCTAATAGAGCACTTGTAGCTACATCATCCGACAAAACCCTATGTCTTTTTCTCGCTTTGTGTAATGCCCGCTAAAACTCCCACATGAGACCCAAGAACAACCTAGGTTTAGATAGGAAAATTATGGAATAATTTTTTTTGTTTAAGGCGAGACTACAAATAAGCCTCAAAGCAACAGTTGACATAAAGAAATATATCAAGGTTAATTATGTTAAGAAAAATAAATTTTTCCATTATAAAAAAATATTAAAGGCCGCATTACAATTAATGAGTATAAATAACCAAGAATAGATTAAATTTCCTTTGGGTGCTGATTTACTAATTAATTAGATTAACACTAAGATTAAACAATCCCTAATAAAATTTAGAGGGTTAAAGGGGTCAAAAGAATTAAATACCCAAGGTATTTAATTCCACTAGGTATAAATAATAGCCAAGGTTCCCGTTACATAAGGTTAGGAAAACATTCACTTACCCCATGACATGACCCCTTGAAAGGTCAACCCATGATTTAGAAATAACATTTTCGGTTGAAAGGGAGCAATTTCCCTTACCCACTCTTAGGCTTACATTTGCACTTCAATCTAATTTTTCACATAATTAATGCACTTAACTTATCCTGAAAACATTTCCATTAGATAGAAAATTTCTTCCCCTTTCTAGGGATATAAAGAATTCCTCCTAACTCCTCATAATTCTCAAGTTACGGGCCGACGGACTGGGAAGGAAAATTTTCCCAAAGGCGGACACTTTTCTTCTGTTTGCCAAATATACAACTAACTCTTTCTCATTTCTTCTCACATTCAATTACAATTTTCATATCTAAAACAGAGCAGTTTTTTTCCACAAAATAAGGATTACATTTTCATCCACTTAAAGTGGGAAATCTTTTAACACTAAGGGATCCAAGAGAGCTAGCGCAACATTTTGTCTTCATACATAGCACCAAGAACAACAATCTAGAGATCCGCCATGCTTCATTTTTGTCACAAAAAAATAGGGAAGAGGCAACACTCTCCACCCAACCAAGAATTCCAATGAAGAGGAGAAGAAGCTTTCCTCCTCATTGGCCCCAAGCCCCAACCACATATGTAACGCTAAAAATTACAAGAGATCGAAAATGAGGATTTTTTTTAAACATACATAAAAAGAAATTACAGGTGTGCAATCGCATTGATTTATATAATCAAATTTTTTTCTTTTGATCTATCGACAACATCCATGTAAGCCATGTGTGGCTAAGAAGGTGGTATCTAGATCTCCATGATCTCCTTTGCCACTACTTCGAGTGACAATGCTTACTAGCATTTTGGCTCAACCTTTTCGGTCATGGGAACCATGTGAAAGCCCTCGTGGGTCTACCACAAAGCTAGTTTTCCGAATTCATATTCTCGGTATCGACCATTTCCTACGTCATGTTAAGTATTTAACTTTCCATGATTAGGTTGTTGGCAATTTTTATTTAATTGGAGGACTAGGTGATCGGACGGTGCACAACCATCAATGCATTACTTTGGCCAAAGTTGTTCGCCGCAGTAAAGTTACGGATAAACTCAAGACAACACACTAGTCTTATGAGTTTAAGTCTTCCTCCACCTCACAACTATCCCTTTCACAGTTATCTAGATCTTATAGTTTGTATTTACTTTATTTCTAATTAAACTTATCTTGTAAGAGTTCATATCGAGATAAATGCCAAAGGCCAACCAGGATCATTATGAGATAAGTACATTTGTTATGTTGAAATGTATCTATTTCAACATTCGAATGTACTTATCCCTTAATATGCCTAATGGATCTTTTCATCTATTTACCTTCCCATTTAGTTTCTCTTTACTTGATGTTTGATTTTTAACCTTAAATTACCTTTTTATAACGATACTCTTTCATCCTCTACACAATAGGCTTTACAATCTTAACATATTAATACCAAGTTTACTGGAAGGCTGAATTAAATATATATTAATATATATATTTAATTATTCCTCCGATTAACTATGCCACTAAATAGTTATTTAATTTAGAAATTAAAAGACAATTGAATGTTACAATAATTGTCCAATTATCGGCTTCATACATTGATAAATATCAAATAAATAAATTAACAATTTATGATAAGTAAGATTTCTCACTTCTAGTATTTATCATTTACTCATATTGAGATATTATTACATATAAGGCAATCATCTCTTTATTTAAATCATAAATTACATATGTCGTTAAGCGAAATATATAATTCTTACAATAATTCTCACATATGAGGTTTGAATATTAATGGGTCCAAGATCCCAACAAATTCAGTCAAAATTCTAGGATATCATCCCTCTACAAATTGAAAACCAAGTAACTCATTTAGATCCATGCTACAATAAAACTTCACAAGACATGAGTTTCCGCATATCCAAATGTGACATCTAATTGTCTCTGCAAGACCTGGAGTAATGGTATGAGGTCAGTTCAAAATGAACTAGCATGAATATTACTCGCATTTTCTCGATGCAATTATTATTAAAATATGAAGCGATATACATGTTACTTTATTAATAAATGCATATGGTAATATCTGACAGAGAATGTATTATTACATGTTTTTCATCAAGATACAACTATGAATGTACACAAATAGAACAACCAATTTCTATTTCAGCAATCATGTTTCACTCTAATCACAAGGATCAAGACATAATCAAACCATAATCATTCAACATCCAAATTCAGATTATAACCACAAGAAAATCATGCTTCACATGGTACATATTTAACTATTATTTTTCTTACCTTCCAATCAACGAGCAACTTTACGTAACATCTAAGAACATCATTTTAGTGAGGAAAATTAAACATTATTTTCAGTCAATGAGTAGCTCCACAAAATGTCTAAGAACATCATTAACAAATAAAATAAAAACATATTATTTTCAATTAAGGAGCATCTATACGAACTAGCTCAAGAATCACCATAATACATCATTTTAACATGTGTTTTCTTGTAAATGAACAGTCCAACGAAATAATAGAAAAATTCATTACTATACCCCATAGCCATTTTTTTCTTTCCTAATTATTTTTCTTTTGAAACATGCAATCCCACACTATCGGATGTCATTACACCCATCTTCTCAACTACAAGGTTTGCATAGAGTATTATCATGAAATTTTCCAAAAAGAAACCCAAAAAGCGAAAGAGATGCGAGAATCATATCGGCAACAATGCACCACGAAGAATTTGCATTCCAACGAAATCGAATGGCTCCAACGTAATCACAAGGATCGATTAACAATGGAAGATTTGTAAAAGCGAAACAAAGTTGCTCATAAGGAAAAGACATCGAGTGTCTTGGCATGCTCGTAAATGAATAGTAAATAGGTACATATAGGGTCTTTGAATAACCCTAGTGCATGACTCAATAACAAACCCTAAACCTAACCCTAAACCTAACCCATGTGAGATGACCCTCCAATATGAGAGGAGGACACATAGGATAACTCACATTAACACCCCCTTCATCGAAGTTAGGGGGTAGCAAGTATGAGACAACCGGAAAAGGAAGACACCCTAAACAATGAAGAAAGATGTGTCAATGGGGCCCGACAACTAAAGGCCTGATAAGGTGCCCATATACAAACACAATCTTCCTAGAAGAAGAATAAGAAAATAAGGACTACATAGCGAGGAAGAAGATGAGCAACTTTGCAGAAGACCTCACCCTAAGAAGAGACCATAAGCAAAGAAACATCATCTCGGTGAAGGGCTTGGTGAATAAATATGTAATTTGATCACCGTTCTGAATGTATCGAATGTCGATGATACCATCATGAATAAGCTCCCATATGAAGTGCATATGGATCTCGATGTGCTTCATCCGCTGATGTTGAACTGGATTTATGTAAATAGAGATAATGCTTATGTTATCACGGTAGATAATGGTGGTAGGTGCCAAAAGTGGATGCCAAACTCGTCGAGAATACCACCGTAGCCAAATAGCTTTTGTGGTAACATTAACTGCTCGTCTGTATTCTGCCTCTGTATATGATATCGCAATTACATTTTGCTTCTTGCTAGACCAACTAATGGGACCCGAACCAAGAGAGAAACTGAAGCCAGAAGTAGATTTTCGATGATCTAAGTCACCAGCCCAATCAGAATCTGTGAACCCAATCAAGTCAATATCTACCCCTCCATGATAGTGATTGCCATCAACATAGGTGCCATGAACATAATAAAGGATCCATTTAGCTACTTTCCAATGCAGCTCATGTGGCTCCTACATGAATCTGGACATGATCCCAATGGCATACGATAAATCTAGTCGAGTGTGAGTCAAGTAAATCAAGCTCCCCACCAACTGTCGATAAAGGGTACCATCAACCAAGGGAGTAGAGAAATCTGAAACCAACTTAACCCCAAAAAGAAAAGGAGTAGGAGAATACTTGCAAATCGAACATCTAAAAATGAGCTAGCAAATCAAGAGCATACTTAGGTTGCAAAATCAATATTCTTGAGTCAGATTGTGAAATCTGGATTCCAAGGAAGTAATGAAGCAAACCTAAGTCAGTCATGGAAAACTTGTTGGCCAAGGCAATCTTCACAGAATCAATAATAGAGGAAGAGCTGCCTGTGATCAACAAGTCATCAACATAGAGAACAAGAATGAGTATGGAGTCATCTTGTCATATAATATAAACATTTGGATCAGAGTGACACCTAGTAAACCCTGATGTAAGTAAAAAGGATTCCATCTTGGCATACCAAGCCCGAGGGGCTTGTTTAAGGCCATAAAGAGACTTCTTTAACTTACAGATGAGGGAGGGATCTTGGACATAACCCGGAGGTTGTTCCATATAGATCTCTTCCTCTAGGTCACCATGAAGGAAGGCACTCTTAACGTCTATTTGATGGACTTTCCATCTATTTGCTGCGGCAATGGCTAGGGTCAGTCGAATAGAAGTCATCTTCGTAACTAGAGCAAAGGTTTCAATATAGTCAACCCCAGCTATCTGGGAGAAACCCTTAGCTACTAATCGCGCTTTAAACTTTTCGACGTCTCCATCTACTCCATACTTTTTCGGAACACCCACTTACACCAAATGATTTTTCTTCCTTTCGGAAGAGTGGTGAGATCCCAAGTATTTTTTTCATGAGAGAGGAATACTCCTCATCCATGGAAAAATCCCACTCAGGAATACCGAAGCCTCCCTGGAAAGAGGCGTGGATAAGAAGCAGAGGCGAAGAAAGATTGGGGTCCAACGAAATCTGAGTGAGTATGTCTCATATCCGAAGTATCTCCAACTAAATCTCCAGCACTTTGCAAAGTTTTCTTGACCCAAAGGGGACTAGGAGGATCGGGCTTAGAGTCGGAAGATTCTTCACTTGAGTGAGAAGGGACATAGTCCTCATCATCACTACTGTCAGAATCAGAAGACTCAAAGGTCTGATGGTCGGGAGGATTAGGAAGAGGAGCACGCTCAACAACATCATCATCTGATGAGTCAGAATCTGAATCAGTGAGCTGAAGAACCTCAATAGGTGGAGAAGTAGAATTCAAAGAAGACTCATCAAATTTAACACTTCTCTCGATATAAACCTCATGAGAAGTAGGATTCATCAATCGATATCCCTTCACGCCATTAGGATACTCTAAAAGATACAAGTTTTGGATTTTGGTTCCAAAGCCTTGCGTTTCTATTTGGGAATCTAAGCCATAGCCTTGGATCCGAAGACTCGAAAGTGCTCAACATCAGGCTTGCGTCCAAACCAGGCTTCAAAGGGGGCCATCCCTCTTACTGCCTTGTGTGGAACACAATTCTAAATGTAATTTGCACAACTCACTACTTTGGGCCAATACCGCGGAGGAAGAGACTTCGAGTGAATCATACAAGTGGCCATCTCCTTTAGAGTATGGTTCTTTCTTTCTACAACTCCATTCTGCGAAGGGCTATAAACAACTATATGTTGCAAAGAGATCCCTTCAGAAGCATAGAAATCCATGAACCTATTGTTTACATATTCACCTCCATTGTCAGTTCGAAGAACCTTGACATACCGTTCCGCCTGTTTCTAAGTAAGAGCCTTAAAGTCTTGAAAATGTTCAAAGACTTCAGACTTAAGCTTAAGAAAATATACCCAAGTATATCATGAATAGTCATCAATGAAGGTTAGCACATAAAGAGCTCTAGTAAATGAAGGAGAAGGAAATGGACCAGAAACATCGCTGTGAACAAGATCCAAAGGATGAGTGGCTCTCAGGCTTTTCCTTTGTCAAAGTTCTTTTCAAGATGCTTTCTAAGGGTACAACCCTCACAAAGACCCTTAGAAAACTTGACGTGAGGCAACCCATTGACCATTTCGTTTTGGCTCAATTGTTCAAGGTAGTGATAATTTAGATGTCCAAAATGCTCATGCCATAGCTTACTAACCTCATTTGCATGAGTGAGAAAGGCAGTGGGCGTAGAATCAGAAGTGAAGTGGGAGGTGTACAACCGTGAATGGTGATCTGCCTTTCCCTCAGCCACTGTAGTGTCATTGTTAAGCTCACGAATAATCACCGAGTTAGGACCAAATTCCACTCGCATTCCTTCACCAAGGTGAGTAATTTGGTAAACCGATAGGATATTGGTAGAGAGATCAGGAACACTCAACACTTGGTTAAATGTTCCCCCATCCATCTCTACCAATCCACTACCAGAAACCGACACTGTCGTGTCATTACCCATCGTGATTTGGGACATTCCACAAGGTTCAATGTTGGAAAACTCAACATGCGAAGAACCCATGTGGTGCGAGGCACCGGAATCTATAATCCATGTTGATGAAGGAGAAACTCGGGCTACAAGGGCCTTTCCTTTCTTCTTATCATTTTTAGCACCTTTTGCAGCAGAAGATTCAACCTTGAGCACTTTGTTTTATGGATTCAGGAACACTTATTTTATTCTTCTCAAGTAAATGAGATAAGTGATCAATCTATTTCTAAAAATATTGTTGCTCGTCGTGACTAGACTTCTTGTAATAGGAACACAAATACTTGCTTTTCTGTACCTTAGGCTCAAAAGTCGAAGTGTTTGTGTCATTTTTAGGTTTGGTCTTAGTTTCTTTCTTAGGTTGATCCTTTGTTTCTTTCTTCTTTTTAGTCTTCTTTCCCTTACTAGTACTTGCTACAAGGGCATGTGACTTGGACATGAGAGACCCCATTTGAATGATTTTGTCCTGTTCTCGAATGAGTTGGGATGAAAAACAGTCAAAGGAGGGCATAGTCCAAGTATCGCCCAAAGCATCTTTTGTAGCGTAGAAAGTTGACATGAAGATAGAATATTCAAGACGTAGCTTAGAGAGAATTGGCAAAATCAGTTGAGAATCTTTCTTCTCTACTTAACATCCTTTTAACAACAATCTAATGTGGACAAATTTCGAGAAGAAGGCATGTAGGTTTTCAAAGTCACTAGGATTTAACCCTAGTAGTTCGTTTTATGACTCATGCACTCTCATGTCATCTAGTTGTCCAAACATCGCATCCAAGTGTTTTCCACGTAGATTTAGGTGTCTTGGATGCCTCAATGTGGAAGAGCAAGTCAAGAGAAATAGACATGTAAAGAATACCTAAAGCGTCATCACTATAGTTTAACCACTTAGATTTTTAGGTTCATCATTTGGTTCGGTCTCGGTTCCCATGGTGATGTGGAATAACCCTTTATCCCTTAGTTTCATTATTATTTTCGATCTCCATCCAAAAATTTGAACGGCGTAAGTAAAGGAATTGAATGTGCATCCATAGTGAGAGAGAGAGAGAGAAAGAGATTCGAAAAGAAACACAACCACCGGGACAATATAACAACCCCCCCTGCTTTCGGTGACTTTATAGTTTAGTGCATTGATTACAATCGGGTCCATGCGCGTGGTTTGAAACACTCGATAAATCATCTTGCAATTAGTGTAATAATTCGCAAGAGAGGAGACCACAAAGTGTTTCGTGGAGCACAAAAATAGGACACAAGTAAACAAGGAAGGAGACGAAAGCCAATCCTGGTTGTGAGAAAAAGCGTCTCACGTCGCAAATGAAAACCCCTTGCTACAAACTGTGGCGGATGCGCTCGCTAGATGTAGGCAATAAAAGGGGTAAAATACAAGGTTGTAAATGAATTCAAGGAGTTCAGAGAATCTTCAGAATGCCGAGAAAAGTGCTCGGAAGGAAAAAAGGTGCTCAAAGTGATGCTGCACACTTGAGTACATGATTAAAGAAAAAAATGACAATAACGTTGTTAAATAAATTATCGTTTAGAAACGCCCAGTTTAGCTAAATTGAGAGCTTTTGGAGTTAAAAAAATGATATTTGAACGCTATTTGAAAGGACATTTTAATTTTCAAATCATGAAAGAGAGGATCGTAGTAAAAAAATAGATTTAATTTCAATCTAATTAATTACGAAGAAATTAAGATCTAATTTAAAAAAATCCTAATTAAATATTTAAATAAGATCTATTAAATTTAATTTAATTAAGATCTATGAATAGAAAATGAATTTTGAAAAAAACTTGCCGTAAGTTCTATTAATAAAAGAAAAAAAAGTCTATTATTAAAGGGCTTACGTGTTTGGTAAAAGAATTTAAAAAGATGTTGTTGTTTTTTCGTTTTTTTTAAAAAGAAAGTATTTTAAAAAAACTTACTATTTAAAAAACGTGAAAAAACTTACCAAAAAAAAAAAAAAAACTTATTAAACCTTACTAAAGGATTGATTTAAATTTTGATTTTTAAAAAAAAAAAATTACCCAAAAGGGCAAAGGATCGGTGTCGGCGGTAGCCAGAGCACGCAATGGCTCATGGGGGCGCAAGGGATGGTAGGGACCGAGTGGAGGGGCGGGGTAGGGTCCGAGTGGTGGGGCAGGGGTGAGTGGTGGGGGCGGGGCAGGGTTTGAGCGACGGCGCAAGGCAGAGTCCGAGCGGCGGGCGAGAGGGCCGAGGACCGGATGAAAAACACTCACCGATGGATAGCAGCTACAACAAGGTGGCGGTCAAGGTGCCAGCAACAACACACAAAACCTGTGTTGCACAAAAAACACAACAAAAACACTAAAAGAAAATGTCAAATTAAAAAAAATAAAAAAAGGTAGAAAACCTCCTTTTTTTTTTTTTTTGTAGAAACCTTGAAGGAACTCAAGGTGATACCTACACAAAGAACACAAAAAGAGATTTCCCAGAACAATTGTCAAAAAAGTTAGCAAGATTAAGGAATCCAATGAACGAAAAACTTGCACGAGGAGTTAAAAACCGAGACCAAGAGTAATCACAACTAAAAAAATGAATGCATGTTTACCCGATCTCAGCTCTGATACCATGAAAGAGACTGTGAGAATCGTATCGGAAACGATGCACCACGAAGAAGTTGCACTCCAACGGAATCGAATGGCTCCAACGTAATCGCAAGGATCGATCAACAATGGAAGATTTGTAAAATAGAAACAAAGTTGCTCATAAGGAAAAGACAATGGAGTGTCTTGGCATGCTCATAAATGAATAGTAAATGGGTACATATAGGGTGCTGAGTAACCCTAGTGCATGACTCAATAGAAAACCCTAAACCTAACCCATGTGAGATGACCCTCCAATATGAGAGGAGGACACATAGGATAATCCATACTAACAAAAACAGAAGACTATCAATAAATCATTTTGCACATACCCAACTCATTTTTATACCAACAATAATTTTCTTTTGTTAATGAGATATCAATATCTTGAAACAAATACTAGAAGAATGTTTTACACTTTTTCCGTAAATCATTTTTCCCAAACAAATAAATATATATTAAATAACTAATAAAAACTTAAGAGTAGAGAACGATTTGGGTTTCCATAAATCGATCTCTTTCAGCAAAAAAAATCATTACGGATATCCATGAATAAAAAAATTAGTAAAAATTGATTTGGATGTATATAAAAATGATTTGCTTCAACATAAATTGATTTGAAAGAAGAATTACCCATTTTAGCAACCAAAACTTTCAACATAAACAAGTAAATCAAATACCCATTTGGGTTTTTGGATTTTCATACAATATTTACCTAGAATTTGCCAAAAAAACCAACATGCATGCAAAATTCCCAACTTATTAAACAAGCAATGAAGAAAGGAAGGAACATTCATGCCGAAAAAAAAACTAGAACCAATAAACCCTTCTACACCTCCGGCTCCAACAAGTTGAATCCTTCTTCCAAAACTTGCGCAAGTATCAAAGGAGAAATAAAAGAAAAATATAATGAAGAAACTATAGTATAATGGAGAATTTTTGGGCTTCCCAATGTTGCTTCATGTGTTAATGCATGCCACCTACTTGATGTCAGGTGAAGGCGTGTCCCTTTCAAAACTCACAATTTTTAAGTATAAAATAATATTATTATTACTATTCTTTTTAACTTTTGATTTACATGCCAAATCCTTTTAGGATTTAAATATATAATTTCATAAATTAATAATGCCTTTTTTAAAAAAAAAAATTAGTTGTTACCTAACTTTAATGGTAAAATTAATCATCATAATACAAGTCCACATATTTCCAACAATATATTATCGTAATAATTATTCGAATTCCCATGTTCCATATAAAACATTCTAACAAACGAAAATAACCAAGTCCGTAAATAATAATTCGAATATTCTCATAAAGTTGGTTTGATATAGCATTGTCAAATAAAACAGAGGCAATTATCATCACGGTCATTGCAAAAGTCAAACAAAACAAAAGACGACCAAACTGATTAAAATAAAGTGACCGAAATACAAATAACCAAAAGATTCACTATCATTTATGAACCGTTTTACCTACAATCAAGGCCTAATCATGTTTAGGAAGGATCATCAAGGTGGGTGCGGGGTTACCCATTCAGCAGTGTCATGCCCCACAGCAGAAACTGTGGGTCATGATATGATGAACCAAATAAATTCTTACACACAATGATGATCTCGTCTAATCCTGTTTAGACTTAACCGTAGTTAATTTAACTTACAAGAAATTTGGGATGTTACATACTCCACCCCTTAGAATAATCATCGTCTCGATGATTTCAGGATAAATAGATAAACTAAACCCATCATTCATTTGTTGCATAAATATATTTCAAATCAGCTTAAAATTTGTAACAATATCATTTCAGTTGAATCATAAAGGTCACAACAACCCTTATATATCTATAAAATCAGTCACATAATCTATAAAAAAACACATTCTTTGCTTAAACGACATGTTTTCGGGTTCGTTACAAAATATTCAACAAGATAACTACTCATCAAAAAGTACCTTAGTCCCAATATTCAATTGTAAGATTATCTACAAGATTTTTCTTAAAAATTAGTCAAATAGATGCGAGAAAAGTAGTCTAGATATCTTCTAGGTTCTCCCAAGTGGCACTTTCTTGAGAATATTGGTCCCACTTTGGACCTTACATTGTGAAACCTCACAGTTTTCAAGTGCAATTTGTGGGTTTCTAGTATCCTTATAGGCTCAACCAAAATTACCCCTGGATCTAGAACGCCCAATAACTCCCAATTGAGTACATGTGTTAAATTAGGTACATATTTCTTAAGCAAGGATACATGAAATACATTGTGCATCCTAGATAGAGCGGGAGGCAGTGCTAGCTTGTAGGCTACTGGTCCAACAATCTCTAGGACTTCAAATGGTCCTATAAACCTAGGAGATAGTTTGGATGACTTGCCAAACAAAATGGAACTCTTTTTAGGTTTGACCCTAAGAAAATATTTATCTCCCACGTTAAACTTTTTGTCAATTCTTTTTAAATCTGCATAACTTTTATGTCTATTTGCGGCCTCTTTCAATCTTTCTTGGATTAATTTAACCTATTTTTCCATTTTCGACAACATTTCAGGTCCAATTAGTACTCTATCTTCAGGATTATCCCAACTTATTGGTGTTCTACACCTACAACCATACGAGGCCTCAAGAGTTACCATCGAATGGAAGAATGGTAAGTGTTATTATAGGCAAATTCAACCAAGGGAAGGTACTCTTCCCATTTGTATTGCTGATCCATGCAATACATTCTTAGTAAATCTTCTAACACTTGATTTACTCTTTTAGTTTGACCATCAGTTTCAGGATGGTAGGCAGAACTTATGTTTAGTTTTGTCCCTAAGGCAACATACAAAGTCTGCCAAAATCTAGAAGTCATCCTTGAGTCCCTGTCTGAAATTATTATCTGGAACTCCATGTAATCGGAAAACTTCTGCACAAATTTTTTTTCCAATATGGGTGAATTATCCTTTAATATACTTGTTATAAAATGTGCCACTTTAGTTAACTTGTCTACAACTACAAGTATAACATCATGTTTATCTTTTAAACTCTCTTGAGCGCTCCATTTTGGAGTTCCAGAAGCATACCCGGGCGGTTCCCTTGCATCAAGGGCTTATTTTGCTAATTCACAAATACTGCCTTCTCAAGTACCCCGGTCTTCCTTCCTCTCCTAGCCCGGCTCCCCCTTTGATGGGCTCTGCTGCTGCCAGTCCTGCTTCCCTTGCTGCCCTTGCTGCTGCCCCTGCCACCGGTGCTGCTACCCCCATGCCGGCTGCACATGATTCTCCTTCTATTCCTCCTGCTGCTCCTCCTGCCACCCACCTCGCCTCTTCCTCTAAACGTCCATTCACCAGGGCTTCTAGGAGACTCAACCTTGAGACTCTTGCAGCAGGGAAAGAGCCTCTTGATCTTGACATTGCACGTGACCTGCTGAACATAAGTAGTGCCAGTCCCCGGGAAGCACAGATGGATAACCCTTCTAAGAGACTGGAGGCCTTAGAGGCTGAGATAAAAATGCTGAAGGATGAGGTCAAAAACCTAGCTAAGCAAAAAGGTAAGAAAAGCATGGAGGGGGAAGGGAGCATTGACAATAGTCAGATTGAAGACATATACAAAAAGCTGACCTCCTTGGACTCCCGCCTTGGGAAGGCTAAGACTAGGCATGATTACAACATTGCTGCCTTTAGGGCCATTGAGGAGTTCATCGTGGGACATGCCAAAAGTGTTTCCAACCTCAGCGGTGTCCCGGCTGCACTTTGGGGCAATGAAAAAGAGAGCAAAAGGACCATCGAGGAGCTCGATAAGACGGATGCTGCCCACATGACCGCTTTGGGTATGTTTCATGCTTGGAAAAAAGTCAAGATCAGTGTTGATCAAGCAGCCAAGAAGTAGTCCTGCATGCTTCTACTGCTCTCTTTTGTTATTCTTACTGTTTCTTGGCTGTCGAGTTACTGTTTTTTTGCTGTTGTTTTGCTGTTAAGTCTCGCTTGTGTAGCTGTTTCTGGGCTACGTTGAATTTCATTGTACTACTTGGACTTGGTTAGTCCTGCTATGCTTCTCACTCTTATTCCGGCTTAAAGGCCTTATTTTGTATTCAAGGGTATAGTCCCTTTCAAAAAACTATTTGCCAATATTAAAAAAAAACATCATGTTTATTTTGGGACATAGGTAGACCTTGGACAAAATCCATACTTATAACTTGCCACTTATATTATGGCATGTTGTGAGGATGTAATAGTCTTGTTGGATGTGAATGTTCAACCTTTAATTGTTGACATTCCAAGCATTGTGAGACGTAAAGAATCACATAATTTTCATCTTTTTTGAAGTATTGCTTTTTGATGTCCACCATTATTTTTGTTGCTCCAGGTGTCTGAGTAGGGAACAACGTGAAATTCTCTCATAACTTTATTTCTAAGTTTTTAACAAGATTGTAGTAGGGTCATTAGTTAACTCATTTTGACTTCATATTTGAGGAGCTGGGTTCTTAATGTAATTATAACAACAATATGCTTTCGCGACTTAAGGATGTCTCGCCACCCTATTCTCTTTTCCCTTAATGTAATTTATATCAAATTCATAATTTGCTAGGAAATCTAGCCATCTTCACTGTCTTGCATTTAGATTCGGCTACGTAAAGATGTACTTGAGACCAAGATGATTTGTTTTGAGTTCAAAAGGTTTCCCAAGAAAATAGTGTCTCCATACCTGCAACGCATAAACAATCGCAACAAGCTTAAGATCATGTGGTGCGTAATTTACTTCATGCACCCTCAACTTCCTACTTTCAAAAGCTACCACATGCCTATCTTGTAGTAGTACTCCACCCAAACCTTCCCCTGAAGCATCGGTTACCACCGAGAATTTCCCATTTGGATCTAGAATATTTAACACCGGATCACTTGTGAGTCTACCTTTTAAGCGCTTAAAGGTTTCTTCATACTTGATGTTCCAAATAAATTTCTTACCCTTCTTTTGCAAAGAAGTGATAGGTCCTACTAACTTATAAAAGTCCTTTACGAACTTTCGATAGTAGGAGCTAGAGCCATAAAAATTATTACTTCATGCACATCCTTTGGTGTGGCCATTCCATGATGGCACCGATATCTTTGAAGGGTCCACCGAGATTCCTTCTTTATTTATTATTTGGCTTAAGTATTATAATTCGTATTGATAGAAAGCACGCTTAGATAATTTTCCATATAATTATGTTTCGAGAATTTCAAAGACAATCCTTAAATGCTCATCATGTTCTTCCTCATTCTTAGAGTATATTAATATATCATCGAGCTTAAAAGCATAAGAGAAAGATGGATCATCGAGAAAGATAAGTATAAATCGGTCTAAGTATTCGCTAAACATGTTGTTCATCAAGTTCATGAAAGCAGCAAGTGCATTTGTTAGACCAAAGGGAAAAACTGTAAACTCGTAATGCCCATACCTTGTTCTAAAAGTGGTTTTATGGATATCTTCATCCTTGATTTGCAGTTGATGATAACCAGATCTGATATATATCTTGGAAAACACTTTTTTCCCCCATTTGATCAAAAATATCATTGAGGAAGGAGAGCAGTAAGATTCTTCATTGTTACCTTGTTGAGCATTTGGTAATCAATACAAAGTCTGAGGGTCCCATCCTTCTTTTTCACGAAGATTACCGGTGCACCCCATGGTGATATACTTGGTCTAATCAGACCCAAGGACAACAACTCATGTAATTGAGATTTCAACTCAACTAATTCGGTTGTTTTCATTCTATATGGTGCCTTGGAAATTGGTTCCGTTGTTGGTTTGACCTCTATTGTGAAGTCAAATTCACACTGAGAAGGCCCAAAGTAGAATATGGATAACCCGAGGCATGAGGTGGAAGTCCAGGAAACTCATTTGGAAAAACATCTCTAAATTCCCTTAGGATGGGAAATGCTTCAATTTTAGGCTCATTTTCCTGTCCCGAATCTGATATTTTTACAACATATAGATGGCAACCCTTTCGCTTTTCCTTTTCGGTTGTATGGCGAAATCGCCTAGTGAAAAACTCTATTTTAACACAGAACACTTGTTGTTTTTATGATCATAGCATCTAGTTACACATTTTCCTAAGAAATCCAAGGTTGCATTATGTTGACTTAACCAATTTATACCTATGAAAACATCATAGGATCCAAGAGGTGCCACATACAAGTTTAATCTTGTTGTGAACTCAGGTAATTCTAGTGGTGCCTCAAACAAACACTGCTTCACTCTATGTACAACATTATTTCCATACTGTATAGTCCAAGTGTGTTCCATGTACCCAACTCTTATTTTGAGTTTATCAACTACTTTAGATGAAACAAAACATTTTGTTGAACTAGAACTTGTCAAAGACTCAAATGAAAAGAAACAGTTCTCTCAAAAGATTACGAGGTTTTAATTGGAGTCACTTGCTTTTCTACTTTCTTATTATAGACTACAACATAAATCTTATGTTGTTGCCCCTATTTATTTACTACGGTAGATCCCTTCTACTGGTTAGTCCATTGTCCTCTTTGTGGACATTTTTAGTGAAATGATCGCCACCGCACTTAAAACATCCACCTAGAGGTCCTTTTCTCTCAATCTTATTCTAGTTGAAACTTGTTCCTTGTTGCCCATTATTTTTATTATTCACAATAGTTCTACCCACTATTCCTCTTTTATTGACAAACTGAACTTGTTGTTTCCCTTTTCCATGTTGATTTACTTGCGATTGGTGTTTGAAAACTGTTGTTTTTCCTTCTTTTTCCTCTTTAGAGGCATAAATGCTTCGCAGCTTTTGTTCTTGCTTGATATATTTTTCAAACATTGTTTCCATCGAGGTAGGTCCATGAACATCTACCTCACCACCAATGCTAGGATTCAATCCCATTATACATTTTCTCACTCTAAACTTCTCATCCTTTTGATACATAAGAACATATTTCAACAATTGAGTGAAACGTTCCCAATATTTTGTAACTAAGTACTTTTCTTGAGTCATATTTTGGAAATTCACTGCCATCTTTTGGTCAAAGTATAGCTGAGGTAGCCATCTTTGATGAAAGTAGGCCTTGAACTTCTCCCACGTGATCATAATATGTGAGAATCAATTCCTAGTTCCATTTTCCGGTTATCCCATTTAGGAAGATGCTTCATGGTGTTAGTATAGGTTATTATTTATCCTTTTATTTATTTATTAGGATAATTCTTACACTTGTGTTAGCCCTACACTTGTTGGGTTAGCTTGCTTAGGTGTACTAGTTGTGTGGAGTTAGCTTACTAGTTGTGTTGAGTTAGCTTCTCAGTTATGTTGAGTTAGCTTACTAGTCTTTTGGAGTTAACTTAACTACCAATATCAGTTAGTGGGAGTTCTTCACCATTGATTTAGGTAGTAGTTGCACTTCCCTCCTCCTATATGTACATCTTTCTTATTGAATAATTCAAGTCATTTTATTGTAATGTATTGAGCATTATGGATTATGATGGATTTCCATATATGGTATTTTAGCTCTTCTGCTTTACAAATCTAATGTGGTGTGCTATTATCATCTGAGATCACGGCTTGGAACAATATTCTTATCGTTCCTTTCATGGTATCAGAGCTAGAGATTGTTGTTGACATCCGTCTGTAAGTTTTATTTTGCAAATAAACTATTTGTGTATTTATATATTTGGGATTTAGTCATATTTTGTTGTTGCATGCATTTTTATGCAAAACAGAGGCTTCCATTGGATCCAAAAGGCATGAAAACCCTAAGATCGACTATAAACTCGGCCAATTCTGGAGGCAGTCATTTTTTCTGGTTTTTTTATTTTTACAGAGAAGCACACTAGATTGCCTCGGGATTCGCACCCACAAAAAAATAAATGGGTATGTTGTTGCTCATTTTTTATAGATCTACAGAGAAATTTTTTGTTGCAGCGTATTTGTCTCGATTTACGCGTAGGAAGGTTTTCGGATCTTTCCTTTTTGGTAGGGGTCCATGGATGTTGTGCATAGTTTTTGCTATTTCGAGCAAATCCATGTAAGTTGTTATTTTCGCAATCAAGGTCACTGTCTACATAGTAATAGTAAGTTGTGCAAAACCCATTAAAATCCTTAACTCTTAGTCATATGGTATGGTCGTATGATTAATGTGAGCCCCCTCTAATTTTATTTATGTGATGAAGACAACAACAATTTATTTTGTTTTAGTGGCAACTAAAATAAATAAGAGAGCAAAATATTATAAAGCTTGTAACTTTTGATCGGTAACTTGGTTTTGAGTTTGCCGTTTTTGCAAAAGTGCTTGTTTTTTCGTGATATTTCCATTGGAGTTATTTATTTTGATACTTTCACTATAATTATAAAGTGCCAAATATGGAGGAGTGTTGTAATCAATTGTGGATGTAATTTCGGCTGAGCCCGACGTCCTAAATTTTTGGGAGTTGCAGTTTGTACCTATCATGGATTCTAAGAATGATATGCTTTTCTCTGAAGTATGTGGACTTCAAGAGGATATTGTAAAATTTGTGGAAGAAAATAGATCGCTCAAGAAGTAAAATTCTCTTCTACAATCACTCATTCACGATAAGGATACAATAATACACTCCCTGCAAAACAAACTTGCTAGCCTACAACATCACCATCATATTGTGGACAACCATATCCATGCTCCTAGTCCACTTGCAGTTGTTTCTCTTGTACCCACTGACATTGATCTGCCAGTCTTTGAGCCTGAACCTGCTTTTGATGCTTCTAAACCTGTGAGGCTTGTTACTGCATGCTCTTCCACATCTGTGCCTATTACAGTACCACATGTTGTGTATCCTACTTCTGCTCAGTTGCATGATTTTTTAGAAGCATACCACTGCATTCCATTCTCACATGCTCCGTTCTATGGGTCTCACTAGTGGAGTCATTGGCAAACATTCACAAGGTATTGTTTCCTCTATTCCACATGTTAAGTGGAATTCTTGTCATGACATTGGTTTTCGAGAAGATACTTCATTGGGATCACACATTGATAGAGCTCCTTTGTTTGTTCGCTCAACTTTTTTTTAGGATCATGAGCAACACATGAGTTCTACATTTTCACTCGAGGCTTGAGAAACACGATATTTCATTATGTCAGACATGATCATCCGACACACATTTTGATGTTCTTTTGCATGCACCCATTGTGCATTTTGCACCAAGTCATATGCAGGCATCTTCTTCATCCATCCATGTTGATTTGGGGTGGATATCTGATCACTCGTGGCGGTGACATAGGCATTCGTTGAGAGGACTCTACAGGCGTGGCTCCTCCACCATTCGGTCTCTTGCTCCACTTTCTATACCTTCTGCATTGTGATGCTTCTTGTTTTGAGCATTTTTCTTTAGCAGGTGTAGTGTATCTCTCTTATTTGTTGAGAGATTTTGTATCTATATTTTCGACACTTTTGGCATGTTGACAGTATCTCTTATGGGGGATCTATTCTGGTGCATTCCAATGTTAGTTTTTCAGTGTTTGAGTAGTTGTTTTGACAACTCATACAGATTTGTAGCATCACTCCACCCATTCAGTAGTATGGGAGGGTGTGGTGTTGATCATGCTTCTTCGGGTTTCATGTCCTTGCCTTGTTACCTTAGCTTTTCTTGGATTGTGACACTCTGGATTTTATGTCCTTGCCTTGTTGCCTTGGCTTTTGTTCTTGGATCGTGGCACACCTATTTGCAGCACTTGATCGAATTATGTTTGGTGTTTTTTTGCACTTTCAACATCACTCCGTTGATAGTCTCCTTATGTGGAGCTATTATGGTGGAGCCCAGTGTCAGTTGTTTTTGAGTTTTTTGATCGAGCAGTGGATTCAGACCACATTGCACACCAAACTTCTTTAGCATTGTACGAGTTTTTGAGCCGAGATTCTTGGGATGCCTTAGAGCAGGTCTTTACTCTCTTTACTTTGTTGTTATTGGTTTTAGGTACCTTGCGGTGTCCCTTTTTCCCAGTTATTGTACATGAATACCTCATCAGGCCTAGTTACCGGGACTCATACTATGGACATGCCACTTCTATTTTTTCCCCTAGCTTCACTTGAGGGGGGGTGTTAGAGTAGGTATTTACCTTAGCTCATGTTCACCTAGGTACTTTATTTACCTTTATTGTATTTATCCTCACCCACTTATGTGTGTGGATATTTCTTTTATCTTATTTAGATATTAGGAGATATTATCTAGTTGTTAGGTATAGTTCTTTCCTTGATCAATGGTAGTAACTAGTTCTTTCCTTGAGCTATGGTATTGATTAGATCTTTGATGTCTAGTTCTCTCCTAAATATATGGTCTTGACTAGTTCTTTGATGACTAGTTATTTCCTTGATTTATGGCTTGATCTATGACCTTGACTAGTTCTTAGATTGTTATTCCTTGCCTATGTAAGTAAGGCCCATTCGTAATGTATTGCATTGAGTTCCATAATAATATATGATATTGTTTCTCATTTATTTGCACAGGTTTTATGTAAAGTTATTACGCGAATTGTTTTCATCTTATTGATCATGGTGTTTGATTAGCATTTGTGTTCTTGGCTTAGTACGATCTGGTTATCATTCCTTTCACATGGGAAAATTGGTAGGCTCCCATACTACTTTTGTCTCCTCTGAAAATTCCCTAATCTCAAAATACTTTTCCATTTCGGATAGCCAATTTTTAGCACCATCCCCAAGAGTTGTACCATCAAATTTAGGTGGGGATATTCTTTTAATGTCCCTCGCTAACTCAACAGCCAGCCTTGCTTTCTTATTTTCCCTTTCATTCAGGTGCTCGGTTGATCATCATGTTGCTCATCATCCCTACGATCCTCATCTTCTTCACCACCCTGACCTTGTTGTTCTATGGCAACAACTCGGTTTCAGGTGTCATTCAAAAGGTTGAGGATTTCTTCTAACTTAGCAGCCGTATTATCGGCATGTCATCATTATTTACCCCACTTTCACTTGCCATATTAGCTCTTGTTTCCAGCCTAGCCAAAGTTTCTTATTTTATAAAGAGGATACTTTTTATTAGAACGTGTGTCCCATTAATGTCCAAGTGACTGAGCCTCTGGCTCTGATACCAAAATTTAACGCTCAAAATTACAAGAGCTGGAAAATGAGGATTTTTTTTAAACATACATAAAAACAAATTACACAACTGCAATCGAATACATTTATTTAATCACATTATTTAAATTAAATTTGTTCTTTTGATCTATCTGAAAACATCCATGTAAGCCATGTGCGGCTAAGAAGGGTGTATCCAGATCTCCACGATCTCCCTTCGCCACTACTTCGAGTGACAATGCTTACTAGCATTTTGGCTCAACCTTTTTTGGTCATGCGAACCATTTTAAAGTCCTTGGGTCTCTTCATCGAAGCTAGTTTTCCAACTTCGTATTATCAGTATCGACCATTTCCTACCTCATGTTTAGTGTTCAACTTCCCATGATCGGAGTTCTTTGGCAATTTTTATTTAATTGGAGGACTAGGTGATCGACAATGCATAGCCATCAATGTATTACTTTGGCCAAATTTATCCACCGTGCAAGTTATGAATAAACTCAATACAACACACCTTTGGCCTTATGAGTTTAAGTCTTCTCGCCACCTCACAACTATCCCTTTCACGGTTATATAGATCTTATAGTTTGTATTTACTTTATTTCTAATTAAACCTATCTTGCAATATTTTATATCGAGATAAATGCCAAAGGCCAACTAGGATCATTATGAGATAAATACATTTGATATTCTGAAATGTGTCTATTTTAGCATTCCGCATGTACTTATCCCTTAATATGCCTAATGGATATTTTCATCTATTTACCTTCCCATTTAGTTTCTCTTTTCCCGATGTTCAATTTTTAACCTTAAATTACCTTTTTATAACGATACTCTTTCATCCTCTACACAATAGGCTTTACAATCTTAACATATTAATACCAAGTTTATCGAAAGGCTAAATTTTATATATATATATATATATATATATATATATTCCTCCGATTAACTATGCCACTAAATAGCTATTTAATTTAGAAATTAAAAGACAATTGAATGTTACAATAATTGTCCAATTATCGGCTTCATACATTGATAAATATCAAATAAATATATTTAACAATTTATGATAAGTAAGATTTCTCACTTCTAGTATTTATCATTTACTCATATTGAGATATTATTACATACAAGGTAATCATCTCTTTATTTAAATCATAAATTACATATGTCGTTAAGGTGAAATATATAACTGTTACAGTAATTCTCACATAGTGATGTTTGAATATTAACAATGGGTCCAAGATCCCACAAAATTCAGTCAAAATTCTAGTATATCATCCCTCTACAAATTGAAAACCAAGTAACTAATTTAGATGCATGCTACGATAAAACTTCACAAGACATGAGTTTCTCCATATCGAATGTGATGACTAATTGTCCTATAAGGTGGAGTAATGGTATGAGGTCAGTTCAAAATGAACGGCATGAATATTGCCTCCATTTTTCGATGCAATTATTTAATAAAATATGAAACAATATACATGTAATTTTATCAACAAACACATGGTAATACTACGGAGAATGTATTATTACATGTTTTTCATCAAGATACAACTATGAATGTACACAAATAGAACAACCAATTTCTATTTCAGTAATCATGTTTCACTCTAATCATAAGGATCAAGACATAACCAAACCATAATCATTCAACATCCGAATTCAGATTATAACCACAAGCAAATCATGCTTCACATGGTACAAATTTAACTATTATTTTTCTTACCTTCCAATCAATGAGCAACTTTACGAACATCTAAGAACATCATTTTAGCAAGGAAAATTAAACATTATTTTCAGTCAATGAGAAGCTCCACAAAACATTTAAGAACGTCATTAACAAATAAAATAAAAACATATTATTTTCAGTTAAGGAGTAGCTCTACAAACTAGCACAAGAATCACCATAAATACATCATTTTAACATGTGTTTTACGGTAAATGAATAGCCCAAGGAAATAATAGAAAAACTTCATTACTATACCCCATAACCATTATCTTTCTTTCCTAATTATTTTTCTTTTCAAACACACAAATCCCACACTATCAGATGTCATTACACCCATCCTCTCAACTACAAGTTTGCATAGATTACTATCACAAAATTTTCCAAAAAGAAACCCAAAAATGGAAGAACTATCAATAACTCATTTTGCACATACCCAACTCATTTTTATACCATTAGTAATTTTCTTTTGTTAACATATATCAATACCCTAAAACAAATACTAGACGAATGGTTTACACTTTTTCCGTAAATCATTTTTCCCAAAAAAATAAATTTTTATTAAATAGTAATAAAAACTTAAAAGCAGAGAACGATTTGGGTTTCCATAAATTGATCTCTTTCAAGTAAAAAAATGATTTGGGATATCCATGAATCAAATTTAAATAGCAAAAATCGATTTGGATATATATAAAAATGATTTTCTTCAACACAAATTGATTTGAGAGAAGCAATACCCATTTTAACAACCAAAACTTTCAGCATAAATAGTAAATCAAATACCCATTTGGGTTTTTGGAGTTTCATACAATATTTACCCAAAATTTGCCAAAAAAACAACATGCATGCAAAATTCCCAATTTATTAAACAAGCAATAGAGAATGGAAGGAACATTCATGCCTAGAAAGAAAACTAGAACCAACAAACCCTCCTACACCTCCAGCTCCAACAAGTTGAATCCTTCCTTCCTCCAAAACTCACGTACTGTATCAAAGGAGAAATTAAAAAAATATATAATGAAAGAAACTATAATATCTTTGGAGAATTTTTCGGCTTCCCAATGTTGATTTATGCGTTAATGCATGCCACATACTTGGTGTCGGTGAAGGTGTGTCACTTTCAAAACTAAATGATTTCAATTATTAAAATAATATTATTATTATTATTATTATTAACTTTTGACTTACATACCAAATCATTTTAGGATTTAAATATATAATTTCAGAAATTAATAATGCATTTTTTTAATTTTATTTTAGTTGTTACCTAACTTTAATGGTAAAATTAATCATCATAATACAAGTCCACATATTGCCAACAATATATTATCATAATAATTATTCGAATTCCCATGTTCCATATAGAACATTCTAACAAATGAAAATAACCAAGTCTGTAAATAATAATTCAAATATTCTCATAAAGCTAGCTTGATATAGCTTTGTTAAATAAAACAAAGGCAGTTATCATCACGGTCATTGCAAAAGTTGAACAAAACAAAAGATGACCAAACTGATTAAAATAAAGTGACCGAAATACAAATAACCAAAAGATTCGCTATCATTTATGAACCGTTTTACCTATGATCAAGGCCTAATTATGTTTAGGAAGTATCATCAAGGTGGGTGCGGGGTTACCCGTTCAACAGTGTCATGCCCCATGTGCCAGTAAACCGTGGGTCATGATACTGACGAACCATATGAATTCTTTCATACAATGATGATATCGTCTAATATTGTTTTAGACTTAACCGTAGTTAATTTAACTTACAATAAATTTGGGATGTTAAATGATAGCAATAGGAAATGGATTAGACTCATGGAAACAAACAACCTTCCACAACACAAGACAAATTTCACATTCAAAATACGGTCAAAACCGTAGTTACCACCATAGAAGAAACAACAACAAACTACACAGGTTTTATCATGTAAAAGCCAAAAGAGCAAGAACTATGGGGGAAGTTGTTTATACCTCCCAATGGGGCAATGGGTGTTCCACCTTAAAAACCAACCAATAAAAAATTCATATCGAAGCTCCTACATACCCTTATGCCTCCACAAAAGTACCCCTTATACCTCCCATTTCCTTATACCTTCTTCTCTTATGGCACCCCCATAACGAGGTAAGAAATGCAAGTTATTTCTTATCCAAGGTGGAAACCCATCTCAACTCCCTCCTCAAAACCCTTATACCTCCCCACATTCTCTTATGCCTCCCCACAAGAAAAATCCCCATAGCCTTCTCCTTACACGACACTTAGGCAATCTACCCAACAACCTAACAAACATACCGAAACACTCAACAACAATCACATATGCATAAATTAAAGAAGAACAAATTTAAAGAGTCAAAACTCCTACCTTTCCATGATGGAGCTTGATCCAATGGTTCAACAACAAGCTTCTTCAAATCCAAAATAGTCCAAAAGTTCCAACAAATCCACAAGCATCAAATTCTCTAACTCCCCAAAATTGCAAGAGCACAAGCCGAATGAAGTAACCAAGAACCCTCAAAACAGCAAAAGAATTTGAATAAATAGAAAGGGAGAGAGGAGGATGAGGTGGCTTCATATAGGATGTCACATCACTCATCCTCAACTCCACCTCACAAGTCAACTACAAACCCCAAAGCACAATAATTAAGTGGGTGAATAAAATGACATATTACTTACACACTCAAACCAAGCCCACACGCCTCAAGGAAAAAAATTAATCACATGTAAGAAAGTGCAATTAAATCTTACAACTTGTCTTCCCAAAATACATAAAAAGGGATAATTTTGACCCTCCAACCCACATGTAGGGTTGGTATAATAAATTTAGAGGTGTATGACAAGTTTAACTTATCCCACAAGCTTCCAAAAATAACCCCTAAGGACATATCAAAATTTCAAAGGAAGGTGGAGTGTTTCACACCCCAAGTTACTTATACACCTCTTTCAACACATAATCCAAGAGCCAACAACTCTAATAAATGCATTCTTTTGACCCATTTTAATTAATTTAACAACATAATTACTTACTAACCTTGACACCAATTAAATAATTAAAAAGGGGAGAATACATCACTAAATAAATACATACCAAAAATTAAACAAGGGAACTAACAAAAGAATATACAAAACCCCTTGGTCACATTTGAAGGTGATCCCTCCATAGGAACCCCTAACAACAAAACAACAACACAAATAACAATACACATTGCTATGGTGACCCTTGTTGAATTCATCTAGAATTCCAATGTGGTTGGTCTCCAATTCCCGAGATATTTGTTGTGGCATATTTACCGCAAAACAAAATACCTCCTTGACCTCATGGGTGTATCAAAATATCCAAAATAGTATAAAATATAACTTTAAATCGTCTACATATATGAATGAAAACATCATCCAAGAAAACAACAATATCATTTACAATTTCATCCATAACCATATGATCACAAGATTAATTCAATTTCCTAGGTCTACTCAATATGACAAAATATCCCTTATGCAAACACACACACACACACACACACACACACACACACACACACACACACACACACACACACAACATAACAACATCAACATAAAACATCAATATAAAATACCTCTAGTAATCCACATGCATCAAATATGAATTGAAATCAACAACAATCCATTATCTCTAACATCTAACATCATGCTAAATCAACAACTACAATAATATCCATAAGTATAGTCGACAGTATCAAAATCAATAACAAAAACGTGTCGAAGGGAAGTGGGCACTACATCCCCCTCCCCTTAGACTCGACTTCCTCTTGGAAGTCATCGAGAAGGAGGTAGGAAACAATGCAATAGAAAAGGATCACACCCATTATGGGATTGTTTGGTTTTGACTAAGTGTGGGTCTACATAACCCAAGTTTGGTCCAATGCAATTCAATAAGAAGAAATGATATTTTAAGGGATGAGTTCTAAAATTTCTTCAAGTAAGGTTGTGAGCATTTAATCCTAAATAGTAACTTTACATGACCAACCAAGATACAACACATAACATCATAACATGAAGAGGTCAAATGAGTCTCAAGAATAGCCACCAAGTAGAGGAATAACAAGGAGAATTCCGTGAGTTTGAGATAGACCACATAGTCTCCCATGGAATACAACATACTGCATTAACAAAAAGTTAAGGTTTCCACTAAGGTTAAGTTATGCTTTCAAAGTTTGTTGTTTATACGAGGCTAGTAGAATCAACCATGACCAGAAATTTTGTATGAGAAACATGTCTACTCAAAGGTCTCACAATTTTGATATACATAAGATGAGGTTAATCAACAAGGAAGGGCACCTAACTTAGCAAAACATTACAAACGAGGAAACTATTTATAGGAAGCACTTATATATCTCAAGAGAGTACAATAAAATTTTTATGGTAATATTAAGCATGATCATGACCACAAGGTTTCCTATAGAATCAAACACAACAATGACTAAATCTAGAGATGAAAAACCTTTTAGCAAAAACTACCTCCATAAGCAACTAACATTAATAAGAAGCACTATTCACTAAAACACAATGGGATTCATCTATCTTATTTCCTGCTCTAGCTCAGAATAACCATAAAGAGAGCACATGCATAAATCATAGCACCAAAGAACACTCAAGGTAGCTAGGGAGAAGAACAAGTAACAAGGGGGTCTAACTACGATCCAAAGGTGCATTGTATTAAAAGCGAGTAACAACTTATGAAAACAACTTGTACTTTCCTTTCCTAATGACAAAAGGGGAAAACATCAACAAGGTGCCATAAACAATTTGATGAGAGAAGAGGAATTCCCAAAATTGTTTCATATCCGTAACATATGTTGCCTTAAAATTACAATTTTCTTAGGTCACCAAGGACTAAAACAACACACATGGAGGCTTCTTTTGTCAAGGCAAGAGATAGATCCCAATTTCAGAAGGCCACAACTCACACTTGTCGAAGCTATGAGGCAACAAGGGTACGAAAACCCAAACTCCTGCAAGGGAAAAGCACATACACCTATGAACAAGGGAGTAATTTGCAATTAGAACACATCACTATTAGCAAG
Source organism: Taxus wallichiana var. yunnanensis (assembly GCA_018340775.1). Classification (NCBI taxonomy): domain Eukaryota; kingdom Viridiplantae; phylum Streptophyta; class Pinopsida; order Cupressales; family Taxaceae; genus Taxus; species Taxus wallichiana. The sequence continues at coordinate 500,810,287 of CM031243.1, read as the reverse complement.
GTGTTTCACAATTCTGGGTAGGCGGAAAAACTAAAGGTTCAACTATACATTGCACTCAAAACATAAATCTTACTCATTTTATAAATAAAATTATTAATTAAAAAAATATAGTTTTACTTGCTAAGCACATTCCTTACAAAGTTTTCTTTAATTAAAATCTTCCTTTTATTATGATATCACATGTTTGCGTTATAAGGAGCACCACTAAGGTGGGCATGATATCTCTCCATTTTGTATGGGTGGGCAAAATTTTTAAATTTTTTTTTTTGTTTTCTATTAATCTACCCAGGTTAAAGAAAGGACCATTTCCCTTTTCTATGTTCAAGTTTATTTGTTAAGTTTCAAAGTCAAAACCCCTCAATTATAGTTTTATGGTGTTTGGGTGAATCATCTTATCAATTAATTTTTAATGAGAAGGGAGAGTCAAACATATCACATTATTACTTTTATGGAAATCAACATATTACGTGTTTTAATTCTAAAGGAATAAGAGACATTTAACATAGCAAACACATCATTAATTTTTGTAAGAACTAGGAATCTATCAACCAACATGGATCACAAAAATATTTCAAGGGTTTACCAATTAATTACAAGTATCATTAAATATTCCTAGTGGGTCTCTACAAGTCTCAAAAGAAGTTACAAGGAAGGCCCATTAAAGAGGCATAATTACTTTTACGAACCTACTAAGGTTTAACATTGTGTGTTTTTAGGCTAAAAAATTTTACTCACATGATAAGACAAGGAAAGTATTCAAATCTACACCCATATTTCCACAAGACACCAACCAGGCAATAAGATGAAAATGTAATTTTTTTATTTTTATTTTTTTTTTTATTTTACTCAAGGACACAACATTCTTACTAGAAAGCATCAAATGCAAGAAGAAGACAAACACCTAATCTATTCAACATGTACTTTACGACCAAGAGTTAAATTTTTAAAAAGAAGACACATAATATAAACACCACCGAGATTAAAATATCAAGATCTACCCAACTACATCTCTAATAACAAGGTCCAAAAGGCCCAAATCAGCCATAATTGTTTCCATGTAACCCAAAGATTAATAGGTCATAGAGTGTTATTCACAGCAATTTAAAATGTTAAGGCTAGGGTAGGCTTATTTATAGGTCAATGTGAGCATAAAAACACACTTAATTAAACGCATTGCCCTAATGAACTTAAATCTAATCATAATTACCAGGATGCATACAATCCACAAGTCAATACTTTTATAATGAAACAAGGAAATCATGACAAAACTTAACATGCCATTGATAAAATGTCACTACCAAACAACCATTTTTCCACTAACATCTACAGTTAACCAAAAAGCAATCCAATCCTAACAAAATCCAAAAGCCCATAAATAAACACCTCTACTCCGACGAGGATCAAGCTCTTACCAGACTGTAAGAGAATCACCACCAACACCATTGGACTGCTAACTAGACCACACTACACAACAAACTCTCTTCCCAGCAAGGTCGAGTAATGTAAAAGGTCACTCTAAGATCCTAGACACACTCAAGGTTCCGTGCATCCAAAACCAAGGCACAACTTAAAGCACCTAAGAAGACATTCAAGACACCTAGGGTGTACCCCCATATGACGAATTGTCACAATACAAACAAAATAGAACCATCTCATCATTATGAAAGAAGGAATCACGTAACGTTTAGTTAAGTAGCCAACAATATGAACGAGCTCTGAGTCACCAATCAAAATAAAATCCAAGAAACATTGAAAATCAAGGAAAGTGGCTAAGTAGTTGCATTGCAAAGTCTGAAAATTCTCGCAAAAGTATAAATAATTAAAAGAGTCTCAGAGCTTCTCAATCCAATCATAAAATAAGATGTTGGTCCTTGTTAAAATAACACAAGATTACGAATGTAAAACACAAAACATTAACACCACATTCACTTTGCATCCATTCATGGCCGCCAATAGGGGAACTATGCCTCGAGGTTAGTTCTAAGGACACATACGCAGGATTGGATCATAAGCGACACCTAGACCTAATGTCCATTCTCCCATACAGATAACAAATCAAAACCGAAAACCAGACCATCTTTTCTAACCACTGAAGGAAGGAAGCTCTAAACAACTTCTAATCCACTGACGGATTTCTTGAATGTAGCCACCAAAGCACTAAGCCACAAGAGTAACACCATACAATTTATTACTCCAACAAGGAAGAGTCTTAGTGGATTTACCGCATCATACAACTAAAGCAAGGGTTAGGACTCATGAAACAACATATTTTTAAAGTCACACCAATTTTTCCTGCTATACTAGAAGTTCACAAAAATATCATTTAATTTAACAATTTCAGCTACCTAGGTTTTGACAAAATGCCGCTAGGCAAGTTCAACAATTTCAACAACATATTATATTTTTATTATTCTATTATAGCGGTTCAAAATCGATAACTAGTTTACGGTTTTCAAGATCAGCCACGGTGGTCCAAGATTTGAACCCACGGCTCGATACCAAGTGTAATGCCCACTAAAATTCCCACATGAGACCCAAAAACAACCTAGGTTTAGATAGGAAAATTATGGAATACTTTTTTTTTTTTTGTTTAAGGCGAGACAACAAACAAGCCTCGAAGCAATAGTTGACACAAAGAAATATATCAAGGTTAATTATGTTAAGAAAAATAAAGTTTTCCATTATAACAAAATATTAAAGGCCACATTACAATTAATGAGTATAAATAACCAATAATAGATTAAATTTCCTTTGGGTGCTGATTTACTAATTAATTAAATTAACACTAAGATTAAACAATCCCTAATAAAATTTAGAGGGTTAAAGGGGTCAAAACAATTAAATACCCAAGGTATTTGATTCCACTAGGTCTAAATAATAGCCAAGGTTCTCATTTACACGGGGTTAGGAAAACATTCGCTTACTCCAAGACATGACCCCTTAAAAGGTCAAACCATGCTTTAGAAATAACATTTTAAGTTGAAAGGGAGTAATTTCCCACTTACCCACTCTTAGGCTTACCTTTTCACTTCAATCTAATTTTTCACATAATTAATACACTTAACTTATCCTGAAAACATTTCGTTAGATAGGAAATTTCTTCCCTTTCCAAAGTGATATAAAGAAGTCCTCCTAACTCATAATTCTCAAGTTACGGGTTGGCAGGACACTCGAGAAGGAAAATTTTCCCAAAGGTGGACTTTGCGGGCACGGGAAGAAAATTTTCCCAAAAGGCGGGCTTGATGGCCTGGGAAGAAAATTTTCCCAAAAGGTGGGCTTGTGGGCCCATGGAAGAAAAATTTCCCAATAGTCGGGCTGCGGGCCAGGGGAATAAAATTTTCCCAAAAAGGTTTTGGGCCGACAGAGTTGGGGAAGTAAATTGGTACTTTGCACTTTTTTACAAGAAGCACAATTTACTCCCGCACTCCCGTGGACCCGCAACAGGGCTACGCACCTAAAGACAAAAAAAGAAAACCCAAGGCCAAAAGGGACACATGTCTAAATTTGAGGCAATGCGGAAGGGCGGGTCATTTGGAGGGACTTAAGATTTCTAGCCTTTTTGCAAAAGGAAAAAAAGCTTTGAAGTGAGTCATGCCTCCGCCAACACCTAGGGACGCCATGTGTCATGCCCAAAACTTTCAAATGGGAAGGTAGACCGGCGGGGAAACATAGGATTTTAAGACTTTTGAGTTAAAAGACTTCAAGGTTAAAAACACTCTGCCCCTCCACTGACACCTAAGGAAGCCATGTGTCAGGCCGACAGTGACAAGCGAGAAAGCGGGCTAGTGGGGAAACTTAAGATTTTAAGATTTTTGACTTAGAAAAACTTCGAAGTTAAAAAAAACTCCACTCCTTCGCCGACGCTAGAAACGCCACATGTCATACCGACAATGACAAAGTGGGAAGCGGGCCGGTGGGGGAACTTATGATTTTACACCAATTTTTCTAAAATATAAAATTTTAAGGTGCGGGTCCACGAACCCGCGGAGGTGTTTTTCAAAAACGAAGAGGCGGGGATGTGGGGCCGTAGAAACTTAGCAATTTTTTTATTTATTTTTGAACAGAATGAAGTTAAAAACTTCATAAGCCCATAATTTATGATTGGAAGCTTAGATTTGAGTAAATGAGGAATTTTTGATAAACTTAAAGGGTGGATTTTGTAAAAACGTCTTGCTTGCCTTTAGATCTCGTGAATTAACTTTTCAATTTGCCATATTGGTTTCAATCCGCCATTCTTTCTCCTTCAACATGCCGGATGTAAATGGAGATTTTCCATTGAAAGGAGTTGGACAAATTTGTGAGGATAATTTGACTATGGTTAAGATTCAATACAAATTCCTTTTCTTTTCTGAGAAATTACGTTATTTTTCTCTTTCCCGATTTAATGGAGTTCTTGAATGAATTACAAGGCAATAAAATCTATTAGCAATGTGTTTTGATCACTTTTAACTCATTTTAATGTTCTATTTGTCTTTCAATGTTGTAGGGTACTTTGCTTGTCCTTCTGTTATTAATTTACAAATTTATACAACAAAACCCAATGTAAAACGTACTTAGACTTGGTTTGATCCATTCCCATTTCCCAAACTTAAAATATTTGAGTTCATTCCAATCGACTCATAACATTTTAACTTTTCTTCCTTCAAAACATGAAAAGCAAGAATGTAGTTTTGTTTTCAAACGTGCCAATCAATAATATAGAGGAATGCAATAATTTTAACACAAGCATTTCCAGCCTTCAACAGAGAGTTTACAAAACATAATTCCAACAACATATTTTAAACAAGAGTAACACCATTTGATGGAAGTTAAATCAACATTCAATTAATTGAAATAATTCCTTTTACACTTCTCTTCTGTTTGCCAAATATACAATGAATATTTCTCATTTCTTCTCACATTCAATTACAACTTTCATATCTAAAATAGAGTAATTGTTTTTCCACAAACTAAGGATTACATTTTCATCCACTTAAAGTGGGAAATATTTTAACAATAAGGGACCCAAGGAGAAGGCGCAACATTTTGTCTTCATACATAGCTCAAGAACAACAATCCGAGAGATCCACCATGTTTCATTCTTGTCACAACAAAACAGGTGAAGAGGCAACACTCTCCACCCAACCAAGAATTCCAATAAAGAGGAGAAGTTTTCCTCCTCATTGGCCCCCAAGCCCCAACCATATAACAATAGGAAATGGATTCAACTCATGGCAACAAACAAGCTTCCACAACACAAGATAGATTTAACATTCAAAACATAGTCCAAAAGCTGCAGATTTACCAACACGTAAGAAACACCAACAAATTACACATGATTTATCATGAAAATCCAAAAGAGCAAGAACTATGGGGGAAGCTGCTTATACCTCGCAATGGGGAAATGGGTGTTCCACCTTACAAACCCGCCAACAAAAATTTCATTTGAAGCTCCTACATACCCTTATGCCTCCCCAAAGTACCCCTTATACATCCCATTTCCTTATACCGTCTCCTCTTATGGCACCCCCATAACGAGGTAATAAATGCAAGCGATTTCTTATCCAAGGTGGAAACCCATCCCAACTCCCTCCTCAAAACCCTTATATCTCCCCACATCTCTTTGCCTCCCACAAGAAATATCCCCATAGCCTTCTCCTTACACCAAACTTAGGAAATCTATCCAACCACCCAACAAACATACCGAAACACTCAACAACAATCACATATGCATAAATAAAAGAAGAACAATTTTAAAGAGTCAAAATCCTACCTCTCCATGATGGAGCTTAATCTAAAGATTCAACAACAAGCCTCTTCAAATCCAAAACAGTCCCAAATGTTCCAATAAATCCACAAGCATCAAATTCTCTAACTCCCCAAAATTGCAAGAGCACAAGCCGAATGAAGTAACCAAGAACCCTCAAAATAGCAAAAGAATTTGAATAAATAGAAAAGGGAGATAGGAGGATGAGGTGGCTCCATGTAGGATGGCACATCACTCATCCTCAACTCCACCTCACAAGTCAAATACAAACCCCAAAGCACAATAATTAAGTGGGTGAATAAAATGACATATTACTTACACACTCAAACCAAGCACAAACCCCTTAAGGACAAAAATTAATCACATTTAAGAAAGTGCAATTAAAATATTACAAATTGTCTTCCCAAAATGAATAAAAAGGGATAATTTTGACCCTCCAACCCATACATAGGGTTGGTATAATAAATTTAGAGCTGTGGGACAAGTTTAACTTATCCCGCAAGCTTCCAAAAATAGCCCCTAAGGACATATCCGAATTTCAAAAGGAAGGTGGAGTGTTTCACACCCCAAGTTACTTACACATCACTTTCAACACATAATCCAAGAGCCAACGACTCTAATAAATGCACTATTTTGAGCCATTTTAATTAATTTAACAACATGATTACTTACTAATCTTGACACCAATTAAATAATTAAAGAAGGGGAGAATATATCACTAAATAAACACATACCAAAAATTAAACAAGGGAACTAATAAAAGAATATAAACATCCCCTTTGTTAAATTTGAAGGTGATCCCCCATGGGAACCTCTAACAACAAAACAACAACACAAATAACAATACACGTTGCCATGGTGACCCTTGTTGAATTCATCTAGAATTCCAATATTGTTGGTCTCTAATTCCCCATATGTTTGTTGTGACATATTTACTGCAAAACACAAATACCTCCTTCGGCCTCGTGGCCGCATCAAAACATCTAAAATAATATAAAATATAACTTCAAATCATCTACATATATGAATCAAAACATCATCCAAGAAAACAAAAATATCATTTACAATTTCATCCATAACCATATGATCACAAGATTAATTCAATTTCCTAGGTCTACTCAATATGACAAAATATCCCATGTACGAAACACACACACACACGATATATATATATATATATGTGTGTGTGTGTGTGTGTGTGTGTGTGTGTGTGTGTGTGTGAACATAACAACATCAATATAAAACTCCTCTAGTAATCCATATGCATCGAATATGAATTGAAATCAACAACAATCCATTATCTCTAACATCTAACATCATGCTAAATCAACAACTACAATAATATCCATAAGTATAATCGACGGTATCGAAATCGATAACAAAAAGGTGTCGAAGGGAAGTGGGCACTACACTTTGTTACATGTCCATAACCTATTTCATGCTCACATTTTGACATAGACTGGGAGTATGAAAGTAAATGTAAATCGATTAGGGTTAAGACCTGTTTGCTGCATTAGTGAAACAATAAAACCATCCATGGGGAAACCCATGCCCCCTCCATTTTTCATCACTAAAACTATCCAAACTACTAAATTTACAAATTTTCCTTGGGTTCCAACATGATTAAAGTCTATGGATCTCAAAAAATGTTTTTTTTGTATTATGCAAGGAAATGATAGGTTGAATGGGGCCGATGTGCTTCCCCACATGCCCTGTCATCCCACTTGCAACACTCCAACGCTCTCAACCAAACACATTCACACACTTCTCCGTTTATCTATATTTCTTTAATTATATTTTAATGTTACTTCGTAGTTGGCACTACATGCTTCACTTGTTCCCATGCCTTTCAAATTTACTGAAGAATAAAGGACCCATGAGGAGCAACAAGAAAGTCCCCAAATAGTAAGTCAACCAATGAAGTCCTTTTCATCTCTCTTGACCTCGGGAGCCTATTGGCAATATTGAATCTCACATGAACTTTCCAAGGTTTAATTCTAGTTGAAGCCCTCAAGTTTTATTTAGTTATTTGCACTTAAAAACACACGTATGGGTACGCTATGGGTATGTACCCACAGCCCAGGTACATTCCGGGTATGGTTTTCTATACCTAGAACATACCCAAGGCTTGTGGGTATGTAGCGAGAGTACTAGTGCCAATTTTTGTACTGTGCAGTGCGTTTCATGCTTGGTACGGGCAAGATCTTTGGGACGTATTAGTGCATTCTCTTTGTAAATATCCCATGCTTCTTTTTTGCAACTTTTTAATATATTGATTTGTATATTACATAAGATCCGGGGTTCATCCACATCAGGTTTAGGTGTTATCATCTCAAAATTACTGATCCTTTATTGAGTAATGATACCTCAAGAGTGAAAAGAGGAAAAACAGAGTTACAAAGTAACTCCAATCTTAGTCAAAATTCAAAATTTGTGCTTAGTGTCCCTTTCTAGTATATTGAAGGGAGAGTGAGTGCAAAGTGGCAAAGGAGTTACGTACAAAATGTATCTCTAATATTCCTCATATTAAGGAATATCCCCTAATTGGATAAACGAGGTGAAGGCTATATGAGACCTCATATTCCTAGATTATATAAATTGAAATTCATATGATATTAAATGATACTAATACTCAAATAAGGATTAAGCTTCAACAACCTTTTCATGTGAAGTTGGGAGTAACTTTTCCCAGTGTTCTTGTATTGAGATCAAACTTGTAGGGTCTTACATTTTTCATAAATTGGAGGATCAAGATTGAGTTTGACAAGGTACATTTAAATCCAACGGTGACCACACTGTCTCTGTTCACGTTGACACAATTCTCTTGGTCATCTGTTTCTTTACTCTCTACCGGGTTTTGAATTTGGGGTTTCATTGGATCTCACCATGTCTTTGACCACAATGACTGCATAACACCATACTGAAGTACACACAATGGCCACCAATTTATCTGAATAAACTAGACATAACATCACAACACTCAAAACAGAGACACTGATGGCTGCATTGTATCCCTCTATAAACTTCAAATTTACAATGGTTTGACTACTACCTTACAACGTTATGGCGGATTTCATGATTTCCCTATTTTCTGCAATTTCCGAGTCCCCTCCTTATAAGACCTACAAATTTCACCCCCTTTCCCTTTTGAATGCTACTCCAGAATGTCCATTTTGGAACACCTCCTCAAATGAAAGGAAGAGGAAACACAACTATGAAATATTCAGTTCCCCGCTCCATAACATAAACTTCCCCTACCCTTTTCCCCCTCCTCCCACCATATTCATTCATAGTATCATTCCCCATTCCTCTTCTTCTGCTCTCATGGACATAGGTATTCTTTCAAAAACCAAAATTGGTGACAATTACAAAATTTTAAAAAATAATAATAAATTACATCATACTTTACTTCAGACTTTTGCAATCATGACTATAGGTTTTGATCGGGTTGTGGAGACACTAAAGGATATGGAGAAGGAACTTGCAAAACCTTATAACAAAGACATTTGTCTACTATTTTTGAATTTTCCTTTTTGTAAAGTAACTTTCATATGTGAGTAGGAGTGAGACCGAATGAATATAGGATCGACTATGTACAAACCATGTTACTTTGATTGACAAAGAAAAAAGTTGACAATGTAAATTGAAAAAATTCAATGTATCTGTTACTTCATGAATTTCATAACTATTGGTATTAAATGTGGTGCTTCCCGTTTAGATATTTGTGCTTTGTCACTTAATGAGATATTCATTTTGGTTCATTCATACACTCATACATACATGATCCTCACTAATCAACCCCCAATCCATCCACATAGACTTACTAATACATTTCTTACCTATGTTGTGTTCCACTCCTAATGCAAATATGGCTCACGATTTGGAACAATACACGCTCTTATCCCTTACGACGTCCACATCGCATGCTCCATTGTGTGATTGCTAGTTAATATCAATTATTCTTAGTTTCTTTAGTTTGTTTTTCAAATGCAAATGACTTTTTATTTGTAATTTTATTTTTATGATAAACATCTATAAATAAAAATTAATGTTTTGATTTTTAAAATATTCAAGTATAAGCCTTTTCAAAAATTAAAACTTAAATGTATATTTGCATTTAAATTTAAACATAAAAAACAATCCTCAAAATAAACTAATTATTTCCGATTTGTTCAAAACATAAATAGTTATTCTCAAAGTTCGGTAGCTAGTTGCAAATGTGTATAATAAAACTACTATTCTTCTTAGAACCTTTTTAAATATTTATAACTTATTAAAATCTCCCTCTTTTCCAACTTGAAATTCTTAAAAATATGGGCTTTTTAATATAAATTTATATAAAAATTATATTACTATAAAAAAATTATATTAAAACTTTTAAAATAAATGAAAACTTTTATTAATAGTTTTTTATTCATGCTCAAAATGATATCTTTCATTAATTTCTTTAATCATAGCTTTTTGCTCGATCTCCTATATCTTCGGTTCCTTAATAACAATAAGAAAACTTTCCATCACAAGGGATGTAGCATTAGCATCCACAATGATCTCTACTAAAAATTTCATTTTCCCATGATCATCTACATTTTCCTTCCTAGTTGGGAAGGTGAATTTGAAGAGGATGGTTCTTGTGGCAATGACACCTCCTTATGTGAAGACTAAATGAGATCTCACCATGTTTCTCTCTCTCTGTAATTTCATAAATGTTTTCAAAAACAAGATTCTCCTCATCTATAACGATATTATTTAAAACATAAGTGCCTCTGGAACTCTACACACCGCCAATTAAAACTTTTGGGTATAGACATAAAATCACGCACTTCGGGTAATTATCTAGTCCCGCTTATCTATCACTATTCATATGATTTGTAAGCAATACAAGTACTAATCAACCCATTTCTTTTCCCATTTTTTTCTTCTTTCTATTGTCGCTTTAAATGTGGTTTATGATTTTCCGCTCTTGGAAAAAAATGAAGGAATGCTACAAGCTACCTACTCAAAAGATGCAGATCGGGACTACCCTATTTTTGGTCCTCACTTAGAGGATAGCTTCTGGATATGGTGGATTCCAACATAGCCCAATGCATTGATTGTGTGTCCTCTCGTGGTGAAAGACTATTTGGAGGTCAATTTGGTTGTGAAGGTTGTGAATGACGATTCGTTTGAAGAAATAATATTGATGTTGTCTGAAGAGCACTTCTCGAAAGGTAAATTAGAAGTTGTTTTGAACATTGATTCTCTTAATGTACCCATGTTGACCTCAATGTGTAGGAATGGATCGGCCCCCATTCCCATTGGCTGATTCTCTTAAAATATTTAGTTTTTGCAAAGGCCTTAGATACAACAATTATTTTAGGATGAATTTTGGCTCACAAGTGAAACTCGGGGATCCGATTGAGGAAAATGCTTGGAATATGGTCTATCATAGGAAGTCTAAGCTTAAATGATGGTTCGAGTCTTTGGTCTTGTTATTTTTTCGCATTTGGGATGCTTATTCATTTTTTTTTCCTTTTGGTCTTCATTGTTATATCTCATCTCTCGGAATTTTTGTCTCTAAGTAGGGTCCCAATTAAAAACCTTTTATCCTTAATACAAACAATATTTCATAAGTTAGAAATGTTGTCATTGATATTTACGCCGAAAGGCGTGTCTACAATGGAGAAAGCCCGGGAGGTCTGACACGGATGATGACAACGAGGGCCAAGATCGTTTGGTCGACGATGTACGGGCATTCGCGAGCCACACACGTGGCGGCCGTGGAAGAAATGGCGAATAATTACGACTGTGCGCCTCTAGTAGTGGAGGACATTCCTTGTCTTATCAAAGTTTACTGATGGATCGGTTGTATGGCAAGCAGAGCCATCGATTCTGTAGTGGAAGATAAAGTGTTATACAAAGACGAGCGTTTTTGATGAGGAAATTCATCGTGGACACGCCTCTACTGCGAAAGACGAAGACAAAATCTAGGGTGCCCGTGTTTTTGCATTTTCACGCGAGTGAATTTTGTGTTCTTAGCCACGATAGCCCCATGATGCACAGAATGTGCCAGCTATGGGCAGCCAAACTAGGCGTGATTATCATATCTGTGAAATACAGGTTAGCACTGAAAATCATCTTCTCTGCTTTACCTACCACGATTCCATCGTAGCGTTCAAGTGGTGGAGGCAATAAAAAAGGTGGCGCAGATCGGATCCGTGGTTACAATCTCACGCCGACTTTTCCAAGATATTTGTGATGGGCGAAAGTGCGGTGGGGAACATTGTGCATCATCGGGCATGTGGGCATCCGCAGAGAGGCCGAAAATGGAATCCAAAATTAAAATCAAGGGAATGATTTTGTTATACCCTTATTTCGGGGGAGAAGATCGGATGCCGTCGAGAGGAAGGAGATCTGTCCCGATTTCCATTGGAGTATTTGGACGCGTTTTGGAGGGCAGCCTTTGCCGTGTGGAAGCAACAGAGATCATCCTTTCGTAATCCTGTTGGGAAACATAGTGAGGATTTAGATTTGGTGTTTCCATTCCGCCCATGCTTTTCGTGGTTCCGGGGCGCGACATGTTGAGAGACAAACAATTGCAGTATTGTGAGTTTCTGAAGAAGAAATGTGCGAAGGAAGTTGAGGTGGTTTTGTTGGAAGACGAAGACCACGGCTTCATTCATGTCAATGCGGATGGTCAAAGCTCTGTCGAACTTCACCGCTGCATATCTGACTTCATCAAATGAAAAATAGGGGATTCACTGTACTTATTGCATTCCTGGAAGTGTTAAAGTCAGGTCAGTCAATAAAATTATAGGGATGCATCGTCCAGTAGCAAACAGCGCATGTAATAACGTTAGTATTATAAAGCTTTTTACATGGCGTGAACCAAGTTAGAAAGCCCAAGGGGCTCTAACATGGACGATGAGAGCGAGGGTTGAGATCGTTTGGTTGACGATGTACGGGCAATCGCAAGCCACACACATGTCGGCCGTGGAAAAGTTCGCATCGGTTGGCACGTTGTGGAAAAGTTTGCATCGGTTGGCGCGTGGAAACTGAAAAATTTGACCAAAAGTTAGAAACGCGCCAAAGACAACTGTTTTTCCTTTTTTGGCAATTTTTCCCATTTCGGAGTTTTTCTGAAAATTGTAGAATGATGGAAAAAAATTTGCCATTTTTGGAAAGGGTCCAGGAAGATGTAGCAGCAAAAAATTACACGTGCCATAACTTTCATTCCATGGCTCTGTTTTAGGGGTCGTTTTCTCCAAAAGTGTATATTTTTTCGAGTTCTACGCATTGATGGCAATTTTTTTCTTTTTTCATAAAATCTATTTTTTCACCTTTTTTGACGGTCCAGGAAGATGTAGTAGCAAAAACTTGCACGTGCCATAACTTTCATTCCATGGCTCCGTTTCAGGTGTCGTTTTCTCCAAAATTGTATATTTTCTCGAGCTCTACGCATTGATGGCAATTTTTTTATTTTTTCATAAAATCTATTTTTCCACCTTTTTTGACGGTTCAGGGAAGATGTAGTAGCAAAAACTTGCACATACCATAACTTTCATTCCGTGGCTCCGTTTCAGGTGTCGTTTACTCTAGAAATATGTATATTTTCTCGAGCTCTACGCATTGAGAGCAATTTTTTTCTTTTTTCATAAAATCCATTTTTGCACCTTTTTTGACCAAACAACTTCTTGCAATCTTCTGAAAGAATCATGAGCTTTGATCGCCTGTAGATAGAATAGTAATTAAAAATACTAGATAGCTTTCCAAAACTCGACGAGTACTCCCGTGCTCGAACTAATCGTCCACTGCCTGACTTGACCGCAACCTACTTATTCAAATGTTGACTTCACATATCAACAAATGCGTAGGTTTTTTGGTTCTATTTTAAGAGTTCTTTTGGTCTTCGCACTCCAATTTGTGCACCCTCAGAAAAAAGATTGAAGGCTATCGTAAAGGTCCCAACAAAAAGAAAGCATTAATAGCAATGAAAGAAAACGCTGCAAATACACGATTTTGGCTACAAATTTAAGTTTCTTTAACAAATTTTGAGTGTTTTTAAAGTTGTCGAGTATTCGAGTATTGGCCGAGATTTATGCAATGAGACATTTGCACATACGGAAGACTCCACCCCATCCGACAACTAACGGGACACCATTTGAACAAGTCCTAGCGTATGCACTCAACATGAGGATAAATCTAAAACATTTGTATAGCTTGGAAATCGTAAAATTTTATTATGCCGAAAGACATTTGCACACGCGGAATGTTCCGTCACTTGGGAAAATTACCTAAGCATGGATGCTAGAGATGATTTTAGTAAACCGATATATCGAATTTAGTTTATTAAATTTCATATTAAAAAAATAGTAAAAAGAAATTCTCAATCAATTTATAAAATCTTACTTTCATTACTACGTCAATCCTTAAAGGGTCGTCCTACATCACATGTTTTCCCTACAATTACTCAATCTTACAACTAAAACCATGCTTAAAAAGTGCTAGAGGAAGTACACAGTGCATTCTCATCTAGCACAACATACCTTTTCGACTTCAAATGCTTAACAACCTTGTGTTCAATTAGTCTTGTGTAAAGCTTCTGATTGCTTCCCCAATTTTCATTTCCCCACCTTCACACGTCCTCGCCCTCATACCCCTTCTTCACCCATCTTCCTCTCGCATTGCTCTTTCCCTCCACTTTGACTTCCTTGCACGATAACTTTCGGCGTTTCGTACACTTCACGTATGAAATACAGCCAATAAAGTTACTAATCCAACAATGCAAAATACAGATTTGATACAAAAGAATGCGATCTTCACCATGGCAGGCATGTCTAGCGCGCAAGTCATAGGAATTAGGCATTCATTTTCGACCTACTTGATAACATATGCTCATAATTAATATTCATATAATAAACTACAATTTATTAAGAAATCAAGCAGATGCGTGGCTGAATCTATGTACCTTTCAATGTTAGTAATTGTTGTCAAAATGAACATATATACAGAACGAAATTGACGTGTTGAATTCCATGATATAAAAACATACTGTGAACCCCAACATGGTTGGTGTGAGGAGAGTTGAAGATGGGGGACATATTGCTTCAGTAGTCCTTGTTGTCATCTACCGCTGTTGAGGCACAAACCATGGATCGATTCTCTGTAGACAGTGTGGGAGGCACAGGCACAAGCACCAGATCCATGAGCATGTTTGTCGTGAAACCATCATAATAGGTTTTGAAATCCATGCTATTAATTTCATGATTAGGGGAGCAGAGAACATGATAATGAGAATCATCACCGTCGACAATGTAATGCACAAGGGAGCTATCCTCCTCGCTCTGGACCAGCAGCCTTTCCAGGGGTTTTTCCCTTTCTATAATACCCTTTTTCTCATCAGTGTATGACGAATTAGCGTCATTTAACAGGCCATGGATCTTGTGGGTTACGACGATTTTCTTTGTCTCATGTTTTATCATGTAGTCCAACACCATGTGACGATACGCTTCATGCAGTTCTTTGTCACCATCCAGCTATTCTGCCAGAGCTCTTAACATACAGTTTCCATCTTCTTTTATGCCCACAATTCTTAAATCCTCCATCCCTTCCTCCTACCCCTCCTCCGTCCCTTCCTTCTACCCTTCTCCTCCTTCCTCCTACCCTTCCTCCTCCTACCCTTCTCCTCCTTCCCCTCCTCCGTCCCTTCCTCCTCCCCTTCTCCTCCTTCCTCTCCTCCTCTTCTCTTCCTCCTCAATGTCTGCCTCCCCCCTTCCTCTACCGCCTCCTCACGTTTGGGGTTAGAACACTGAATTCTTGATTAAAATTGTGCATATTGAAAGCTTGCAAAAATGATGGATGCCGGCGTATCTCTTGAGATCTCTCTTAGGAAGAGATCTTCTTGAAAGAAATTTCACACTAAACCTTTGTACAGATCCCCAGAAACCGACCCAAATCTCACCAATCAGCCATGGAGATTAATTTCTTGAAAGATATCAGTTTACGAATGTTTGAAAATTTAAGAAGTCATGGTCGTGATTACGAATAAAGTGGGACCCATGCTAATACACAAACGTGGTTTTATGGCAGATTTGTACTTGTTCAAAAGCAAAAGATGTGTATAGTGGATTTTATAGCACGGAAACAATTTCAAGACTCATTGGCAATGATCAAATTTGAAGGGCTACTCCAAATTTCATTGTGAAGGGTGTATATTTAACCAACCCTTCCATGATGAATATATATATATATATATATATATATAGTTACATTTCACATGACAAGAATATATCTACAATATACGTCAAAAAAATAAATAATAATTTTTAAATTAACAAATATATTTAAACACAAAAATTCCCAAAATCTTGTTAAATATAAAATCTGACCAGACTTGAGTATTAAGGGTATGTTTCTGGTGTAGGAAGGTATGAAATCAAATAGAACACAAACCACATCTTGAAATCCTTCACTTATAATTCACTCAATTTACACATGTTTGTATAAGTTTTATGAAAATAGGGAAATCCATTTCGAGATATAAATTACAGCCTAGCTAAGACTATCCATTTCATAGACTACACCATGATAATTTTTCATTTATGAAAAATCAAGTTACAAATCCCTCAGTGACGTTGTTGTGTGATCCAAACAACATTTAGCAACCATGGAAGTGCAATTTCCATTGATGATAAGGAAACTAAATGTGCATTGAAAGAAAGTTAAAGAGGAGGAGACAAAATCATTCAAGGACCATAAGCATACCTATGCCACACGTAGAAATCTCATTAGACCATCCATGGGCCATCACTCACCACTTCAACATTGGATTTTCTGTTTCCAAAACAATGCATTTGCTCATGTGGTACTGGTATTATTCCTCAATGCTATTGATAGCATAGAATCAAAGTATGGAGACTCATAAATGACATGCAATGTACATGACTTCAAAAGCTTTTCATTGTAGACTATAGAATATTTTCAAAGAATCATGTATTGGAGAAATAGAAATTAAATTAAATGCAGCCATTTAATGGAGTTCTCAATTGTGTTGCAAGTTGTAGCAATCCGATTCCTAATCCCATCTTGCAAGATTGTTAACATTAGTATACAAAATCAAACATTTTCAAATTATTTTTTTATAGACATTACTTTTATATTTTCATGGTGAATTGTAGTATTGATATTAGACATTAAATTGGAACTAATAGTATATCCCCCGCTACTTCCCATTGACTCAATGATTCATTAATTGTGATGAAACATCTACAGCCACTCTGGGATTTATAACTAACAAGTGACTAGGAATTTTTCATTTCATAACTTCTTTTGAAACTTTATGTAATAATTTATACTTTTATTTTGTCGGAAATTTACAATTTTTGAATTTATTTTTTGGCTAATTTTTTGTTTGCATTTCTCTAACGGAGTCGTAAGCCCTTGGACGGGTTATGATGAAAGGCGTGTTCTATATTAGAAAGCCCGGCCCTTTCTGACAAGCGACAGAGGCATCGACGATTGAAATTTTTTGGTGGGCGAAATACAGACTTATATCTGTCATTCACATGGTCTTGAACAGTTGAGTAGGAGTGGTGGGTGTCTAAGAACTGTCAGAAGCATTGTCTTTCCTGGGAGGGAGGAAATTATTAAACATGGATATTTAATGTAAAACATATAAGTTTTGTCACCTGTGCGGCTATGCCATACACAAAGCAAAGAAGAGATAGGACAAGTAGACATATGGTCGCCCCTACTTTGTGGTAGTGTATGGAATTGAACCCCCAAAATTTTTGTTCTACAGGGCTTTGCTTGAGGATTGCATGCGAATTGATGGAAAAGCTCATGTTTTGGTTGGTGTGAATATACTATGGTGCTCAAGTTGCCTGCCAAGTTTAAACACGCTTCTTGGTTTCATTTCCATCGGCCCGTGTGTTCTGGGCTAAGGAGGCGAGAATTTTTCCTTCTGTTTTCTTGGGTTTGCGACTAAACGGCTTTGCAACACGATGAAAGAGGCAATCCACCACGCTGCACAAGCAGCGGCCAATTTTTTCATTGTACCCAGCGAACCACCTCGTTCAGAAATTTCATTTCGACGTGGATGTAGACAACTATAGGGACCTAATTTTTGGGTTGGTGGCGAGAGGTTGTTAAGCTACCTTAAGAATCATACTATATAAATAAAATGAGTTACTAATATTATTCATAATCTTATACTTGTGAACTTAAAATGTGTCCTTAGGTCCTTATATACATTTAAAATGAGAATAATTTCCTGCATATATAGATTAGGACAAATTTACCAACTATGATTTTTATCAAATAAATATTAGGACTGATTTAGTACCTATGCTTTTTATCAAATAGATAAGACATAAAGAGATTTTTGTGTACGGCATGGATGATAAAGCGTGAAAACCTACGAGAAATAAATAGCATAAATTTTCAATTACCATAATGACTACATTGTTTAATATTAGAGGCTACTAATGAAGTCTACAACACTCTACCTACAGCAAATGATGGAGTCACCAAGAATAAACGTGAATTTTTTAGAAAAGAAGAAATAAAGAGCATCAAATATGCTTCTAAATGACCTTGGTAATCCACAAACATCCTCTACGCATTCTCCATGCCACTACATATACCAAAAGAAACAATGTAGACCTCACCGTTCCACCCAAAGGTTGGGCATTGAATTCACCATATAATTGTGTTGTACAAGAAGCATGAATTCACTATAGAATTATGTAGTGAAAAATGTATGGAGTATGACAAAAGAAAACAAATTTTTAATAGAATAATTCACCATAATTTCGGGGTAATCGAGTAAATAAATAAGGGAATTATAATAAATAATTAAGGTAATTATTTAGTTAAAGAAGCATGGGAATGGAAAAATAATACTATAAACTTTGAATAGAAAAAATATACCATAGTTTCA
This sequence comes from Taxus wallichiana var. yunnanensis, assembly GCA_018340775.1. Taxonomy (NCBI): domain Eukaryota; kingdom Viridiplantae; phylum Streptophyta; class Pinopsida; order Cupressales; family Taxaceae; genus Taxus; species Taxus wallichiana. The sequence goes on along the minus strand of CM031243.1, from coordinate 500,791,625 downwards.
AGGTAAATGAGTAAATAAATAAGGGTATGCCTATATTGTATAAAAACTCGTCACCAGAAAATGTAAGTACATGACAGTTGAGTTTCCTGATAACTATGTACTATTAGCAACAATAAATACACCCCAGACATTGGCCTATATAATTATTGGAGAAATAGGTGGAAAGGCAAGGGTCTATTTATTCGTGAGGTTGGTTGCAAAGCTTCAAACCTTAAGAGGTAAAGAAATTGGAACATATATAGGAAAAGAGTGAAGGATAAATTTTAAATCCACTTATACCCGTAAGAGGGCCTCGTGTAGTTTCTGAGGAACCTAAAATTTTATCCTAAGTTATTTAACTAGAGATCTTTCTCTAATATTTTGAACCCTTTATTTAACATCAGCAACTTTGTGTAATATGAAATTTTGATTCTATATGGCATGAAACATTTTTCTAATCGAATAAATAAATAAACATTCCAAAAATATTTTGATATTCTGTTGCAATAGGTTCTGCTAATTTTGATTTGAAATTCACAACTTCCTTTTGTAGATTAAGAGGTCTTCAAGAAATTTTTGTGTACTTGCACCTTAAAAGGAGTGATGTAATGTTGAGCTTCACGTGGCCATTACTTTCTGGTTGAGGATTGAGACACTTGGTTGCTATGCAATTTTTCCCTGTTTAAATGTCATTTTCGTATGTTTAAACCATTCATTTGTCATCCATCATATACTTATTTTCAACAAACAACGAGGGTAGTATATCATGATACTATTCGGTTGAAAGACTTGGGAACATAGCAATGTCAAAAGCCATATTCCATTGTTTGTTCCTTCTTATGAGTGACACATTTGTCATTGTTAAAGTTATTCACCATTAAGACTATGATGTATGGTGAGGCAACCGTGTCCTTTGTAAATTAAAGAAATTTGTGATTATCATACAACCTGACAGTTTTTCACCCATCATTCCTCAGTATACCATAGCTTATGTCTCTTATGCACATGTTGGGTACGAATCAGGATTAATCTTGTCTTACATGGTCCTTGAATTCCCTAAGGATAATCGGAAAAACAGATTCAAAAATGTTTTGTATAACAGTTGGTAACTTAATTCAATTCATGTAAAAAATTGTTAGCATTCATAAATTGAGGGCAGCTAATATATAGAGGTAATGATCTGTTTTATTACATTGAAGGTGTTAGACAATAGAATCGAGGACTTCTATTCGATTTTCTTGTTTTTGGACCATGAATTAATTTAGTTTAATTTCATTCTTCAAATCAATATCTACCTAAATATGGAAATGATCTAGTGTGCTTGATCCTCTTTCTTAAACATCTTTTCAATACTCCTTTAAACATGTCCAATATATTCTAATAGATGAAAGGAATTTTATAGATCCAAAGTTGCTCGGTAAAATTGATTGTCGTGCCCAAACATTCTCAGTAAAACTGACTACTGCCTTCAGTTTGCTTTCCCTTGTTCCAAAACATTTGCTTTCGGGAATAAGTCTATCATCTTCGTTGGCGACCTTCACCAACTTCCACCTATCATGGACATACCTCTATTTTCCAACAATTCCTACGAGGCTAACCTATGGAAAGGCTTCACGACAACCATCTCCCTCAATGTAATCTTCAAGCAACATGGTTCCAATTCTGCACAAGAATCATTTTGGAACTTATTACTCAACATTCATACTTCTCTCCCTCTCTTTCTAGATTGGGAGATCCTTCTGTCGGGAACGCATTCCTACCTTTTTGAACAAGAAATCATTGAGTTCAAAGATGACCCCCATCTTTTTGCTAAAAATGCCCTGGTCAACAACCACAACCTTCAAATATTAAACTCCCTTAACTCTCCTATGGCTAGATCAATCCCTCTAACCATTAGACATGATGACTTCAGAGAGGTTGATGATGATCAATTGGGACACAAATTTGTTTGAATCAACCAAAAATTCATGCTTTCTACAAACTTGTCGGTGGAAATAGGAATTTTCAATAGTCTTATTAGCTCTGTCATTGGCATAGTCAACAAATGATCCTCCGATTCCTCTTGGTTTTCTTGTATTTGATTTCATCAGATTTGATCGATACTCACATCCTCCTTGGGATGCAAAAAACCCCTTCCACGTTCTTGTACCTCCATTTTCCAAAGGTAATTGGGACAACTACTTCTTTAAATGGCATGGGCATTTTCAACCCACAAATATCAAGGGCTTACTCTGCAGTGAACCACTATTGACATAGGAGGAATATAAAGACAAGGCCTAACCTTCACGACTATATCGTGAGTTCCCTCATTGTCGGCCCTTCGTACCTCTCCTCCTTTTTCATTCAATTACTATAGAAAAATTCCTTCGCACCTCTACTTCAGTCACTCTTAATAGAGGAATCTTGCCTTCGATCCCTTCCTTCATCTCTCCTCTCTTGGACTCATATTTTGTTGCTCATTTCTCATTTCACCATGTTCATCCTGGTTATTATATACCCACCTGCATTTATGTTAGTCTTTCCTTACATATTTAACTTTCCTTCTGCTCACATTCACCTCATACTTTCGGCGTTTTCATCGCACACCCCACGTGCGATTGCTAGTTTTAGGAGAGTGCCAATTATTAAAAGTTGAGAGGGTTTTGTAGTGTTCTTCGAGTTTTATGGTGTACCACGAGTGTGTTATAGTATTTTGCGAGTACAAGATAATGTCACATAATGAAGGTCACGTGCTGCGATACAAAGGAGGAATCATCATGTAATGGAGAAAAATTCGTAGAAGTCGAGAATTTATCATTTGAGCGAAGATTAAGCCGCATAAGTTAGGGAATGATGCATTATGAAGAAATATGCAAAGGAATGCCACGAGTTCAAGGATTTCTATGGAATTCAAGAAATTTCCATGATGGTCATGAGATGTCGTGTGACTAAAAGAAAGTAGGGAAGTTCGTGGAATCTAGGAGGAATTCGGATATTTAAAATATTATTTTACAAAGGCCGAGTCAAGCTGAATTTTGAGAAGTACATTTATCTTCCCGTCTCGTGGGAAAAGTCACATCCTTTCATGTGATGAATCAGGTATATAAATGGATTCAATTAAATTAGTGTTCGGGTATTATAATGTTGAATATTTAAATTGAGAAGGAGCGAAAGAGAGAAGAAGAGAGGAGCAATTAATGAAGAAATATCAAGAGAGTGTATGAAGATGAAGAAAGAGAAAAATCAAGCGAGACTATATTTCTAAGTTGTTGAAGAAGAGCGAAAAGCGAGGAGTAAAGTGTGAAACACGGGTGTGTAAAGACAATAAGAAGAGTGAAGAATTATTTAATTGACATCATCGAGGTTGAAGAAACAACTACGGTAGGTGTTTTTACATTGTTGAGGTCGGTGCCTCATACAATTGGGGATTTATGCCTCCAGTGAGTTGGTGCTCACAAATTAAGCCAATTTGGTATTCTCGCATTAGGGATTGTTGTCTCCGGTGAGTTGGTTCTAGTAAATTCAGTTGAGTTTGTACTTGTCACTTGGGATTGGTGTCTCCAGTAGGTTGTTTCCTACAAACATTTGTAAAACAATTTAGGTTGTTGGATTTGGACATTAACTCCACGTAGTCTTTTCTCTGTGGTTTTTCTCTCATTTGGTTTCCACATAAATATTGTGTTGTGCAATTGTTATACCTTATGCGGTTGTTGATTTGATGTGATTTTTGATTTTATGAATATTAAAGTTTAAAAATTAGTAAATATTAGATAATAGTGATTCACTCCCACTTCTTCTTAGTATAAGTGTGTGTTCTACATTAAGAACCACATATTTTAATTGTTTTGACAAATCAATATTGCATAAACACATAAATTATCCTCATAATTAAACAAATTAATTTGATTGTATCGTTCTTCTAAAATAACCTTGCTCGATACCAATTTGTAGAAAATCTGCAGTCTTATACAACAAACAACATAAAAGAAATAAACAGAATACTTAAATAGCTTGCATAAACATATGAATATTCAAACCAGCACTGCTGTGCATAATCTTCATTAATAAAAGCTTCATCATACTCAGAGCTTCAGCTCTTTACAATCAAGCTGTGCATGCAGCTGTGTGCTTTCAATGCACATCCTTCCTTGCTTATGCAGATTTCACACCTTTGTGTGTGCATACAAAGCAATTACAATTGCTGTTATTTAAATAGAATAACTCACCCACTAACAGCTCTTCAACTGAGCATTCTAAATTTAAACTCATGCTTTAAAACAGTTGCATGCTATGCATGATTTAAAACAGATTTATTTGAATTAAATCTAATGATAAAAATAAGATAAAGCTAACTTAACTAAAGCAAGACTAAAGCTAAAATTAGCTTTCCTAAAAAAGCTATAGTTGGAATTAAATATGCATCACATGCATATTTCCAACACTCCCCCTTAATTTCAAACTGTAGCTTTCACTCTTCTAGAGTTGTGTTTGCTTTTTCAGATCTGCCATGTGCAGGATCACATACTCCCAAACAATCTCTCAAATATTCAAAAACTTCTTTTGCTAAAGCTTTTGTAAAAATGTCTGCAAACTGATCTTCGGATCTACAAAATTCAAGATGAATTTCCTTGTTGTTTACCAGCTCCCTGATGAAATGATACCTCGTATCAATATGCTTGCTCCTCTTATGAAAAACATGATTTTTGGACAACGCTATGGCTGAGTTGTTGTCACAAAAAATCTGTGTAGCTTCCACTTGTTTCTGTTGTAAATCTGTCAACACTCTTCTCATCCAAACAGCTTGACATGCTGCTCCTGTTGCTGCTACATACTCTGCTTCTGCTGAAGATAACGTGACAATGGGCTGCTTCTTTGATGCCCATGAAACCACTCCTGTTCCAAAGTGAAAAGTATAGCCGGATGTACTTTTCCGATCATCTATACTTCCAGCATTGTCACTATCTGTATAACCAATGAGTTTGAACTCATTTGAACTTGAATAAAGAATTCCATGATTTCTTGTTCCACGTACATACCTCAAAATTCTTTTTCCAGCTTGCCAATGTGAATCTTTTGGAGATTCCATGAACCTTGATATGAGGCTCACACCATACATGATATCAGGCCTTGTGGCCGTCAAATACATAAGACTTCCAACCAACTTTTTAAACAATGTTGGATCCACAAATGATCCTTCATCCTCTTTGCTCAACTTCAAACCTACTGCAATTGGTGTTGGTGTTGGCTTACAATTCAACATGTTAAACCTTTTCAAAACATCACTTGCATACTTTGCTTGTGAGATAAAAACTTTACCTTCTGATTGTTGAACTTCAATGCCCAAAAAGTAATGCATAAGACCAAGATCTGTCATCTCAAACTCCTTCTTCATGGCTGATTTGAATGACTCTGTAGATAGATTTCCAGTAATGATCAAATCATCTACATATAAACAAACAATTAAAATTTTACCTTGCTCATTTATCTTGGTGTATAAGGTAGGTTCCTTTGCTGCTCCTCTCTTGAAACCATTCTCAATCAAATAAGAATCTATTCTGCTTTGTACCAAGCTCTAGGTGCTTGCTTGAGACCATAGAGTGCTTTCTTCAATCTGTATACTTTTCCTTCATGACCTTGATCTCATAACCTTGGCTGATTTACATAAACTTCCTCTTGAGGAATCCATTTAAGAATGCTGATTTAACATCCATCGATAAATAGGCCATTTGTTTTGAGCTGCAATTGCTAAAACCATTCTTCTTGTATCAAGCGTCTACTCTTTGGTGCAAATGTTTCGTTGTAGTCAACTCCATATTGCTGCGTAAAACCTCTTGCGACCAGCCTTGCTTTGTGCTTTTGTACTTTTCCATCAGCATTGTATTTTGTCTTGTAGACCCACTTGACTCCTATCACGTCCTTTCCTTTTGGAAGATCCATTAGCTCCACGTATTCGATTCTTCTCTATAGCATCAATCTCATCATCCATGGCTTTTTCCCAAACTTCATTCTTTATAGCCTCTTCGTAATATCTTGGATCTGTGACTTGAGAAAATAATGCAAAAACTGAAAATGAATTAGTTGTATCAACATTATAAATCTCACTTAGACTTCTTGTTTTCGTTTTGCGTAGGAGTATTTGATGCGCGGGAGTATTGATGCGGGACTACTTTGGTGATGGAGTAGCACGGTGTTCCCTGTGGTGTCTCTTGCATGGCTGAAGATGGCTGAAATCTTGGTGACCTCATTGTAGATGGAGGTGTAGCTTGTGCTACTGACTTGTGGTGCATGTCCAAGATTTGTAGATACGATGTAGCTTGTTGCTCTAAAGTTTCATCTGTCATATCATCATGTGGAATAGATGTTGCTATACTCTTATTTTCTCTATACTTCCATCCCATGCTTCATTCTCAATAATTTGTACATCCTGCTGATCACAACCTTTCCAGGATTTGGATTGTACAACTTGTATGCTTTTGTATTCTCGAATACCCAACAAAAATACATTTTTCTCCTTTGTTGTCTAACTTCTTCCTTAGTTCATCGGTACATGTGCATATGCTACACAACCAAAAACTACGAAATGTGAAACACTTGTGTTTCCTATTAGTCCATGCTTGTTGAGGAACCATGTTCCTAACAAGTTTCGTTGACACTGTTCAAAATATAAAGCAGAAGTTTCTTTACATGCGCTTGATACTCATTTGGAAGATGTTTTGCCTTGACATGCTTCTCGCCATCTCCATGATGGTTCTATTTTTTCCTCTCTGCCACACCGTTCACATTTGTGGTGTATACAGTAGTAAATTTGCTTGTGTATACCATGATATCTGCAAAAATTCATAAACTCATTAGAAACATACTCACCTCTCTGTCCAGTTCGAGAACTTTGATGTAGTATCCACTTTGCTTCTCCACTAATGCCTTGAAGCTGCTGAAATGTATCAAAGGCATTTGATTTATTTCTCAGGAAATAAACCCATGTCTTCCTTGTGTAATCATCAATGAATGTCATAAAATAAATACAACCTCCAATAGAAGCTGTCTGCATAGGTCCACATAAATCTGAATGTACAATCTCAAGTGGTGCACTTGCTCTTGCTGTTTTGCCAAGCTGGGAAATGAATCTACGTGTTGCTTTCCCAAAATACAACCTTCACATACCCTTTCAGGTTTCTGAATCAATGGCAAACCTTTAACCATATTTTTTCTATATAATAAATTCAAACCTCCAAAATTCAAATGTCCATACCTTAGATGCCAAAGCCATGTTTCATCCTTCATGACTGAATGAAAAGCTGATTGTGTTCCTTGGTATGAGACTTGATTTTCATTGGTGCGGGACTCATCTGTTTGAGTGCAGGACTCAACAAAAGACTCGATTTGGCTTAACGCATGACTTTGCTTTGCAGCGAGATCTGATTTCTTCTTCTTTCCGGGTTTCAAAATCAATGGAAACATCCTATTGCTGCTCATCTTCACTTTTGCGCAATCAAGCCCTGAGTGCTAGGAGCTTTGTCCACAATCACGCACTCATTGTCTTCCATATAGACTCGGTATCCTTTACGTACCGGTTGTCCAATACTCATAAGGTTATGTTTCAAACTGCTGACATAGTAAACATCTTGCATACTTGTTTGCTCCCCTGTCTTGTTAGAATACTAACCGTGCCTTTTCCTTTCACGAGACACAATATTGTTATTTCCAAGAGTTACATCACTCTTAAGCTGAATCATCCAAACTAGAAAACAAATCTAGATTACTGTCATGTGATTACTATGCAACTGAATCTAAATACCATACATCACATGGACTCTCTTTTGACAAATTACATTCAATAGGTGATAAAGAAGGTATTGCTTCAACAATCCTTGTGCATCACGATAAACATAGGTTTAGAAATAGAACTTCCAACCTGATTTTGATTTTGTCTCTCTTGATCATATTGCTTTTTCTTGCATTCATAAGCATAGTGCCCATATTTCTTGCAATAGTGACACTTTGAACATGAGACTTATCTTGTCTCGACCATAACTCTGTTCTTGATTATGTCCTCTTCCACTTGAGTATGATGAAGCTGCTGCCACGTCCTCTGCATGGACTTCTTCTCTCTGCCTCTTGGGCTGAAACTTCCTCTTCTTTTGCCATGACTACTGCTTTATGCGAGATCAAAAGCTTTGATCTACACTTGCATGTGATCTATTCATCCTCTGTTCATGATTGATTAGTGATGCATGACTCATCAATAGAAAAGCGACTCGGATCCTTAGTTTCTTCAATAGCAACAACTAAAGGATCAAATTTCGTAGGCAAACTTCTAAGCAATTTTTCAATAATCCTTTGTCCTCAAGAGTCTCACCATGAGATTTGATTTGATTGACTAAGCCAACTACATAAGTAAAAATGATTCTACTGAGAATCGAATCTTTCATTGCTAAATTCTCAAAATCTCTCGAAAATGCTTGTAGCTTAGCAGTTTTACTTTCTCCTTACCTTGATATGCAACTTGTAAAGTATCCCATGCGAGTCTTTGCTTGGTATTGCTTGCCACTCTTGGAAGAATGCTTTCATGCATTGCACGATGAATATAGAAAAGAGCTTTGTCATCCTTCTTTCGTAACTCCTTCAAAGTATCTTTCTCTGCTTGAGAAAGTGCAATATATCTTCTTTGCATTTGCGGGCTCTGTGTACCCATCTTCAACGATCTCCCACACGTCTTGAGATCGAATAGCGCCTTCATGGTCAACGACCGGTATTCGTAATTCTTTCCATTAAATTGCGGTGTCTGCATACCGGATGTAGAAGCCATAGCTTGCTACCAATTTAATAAGCTTGCTGGAATAACCTTGCTCGATACCAATTTGTAGAAAATCTGAGTCTTATACAACAAACAACATAAAAGAAATAAAAGAATACTTAAATAGCTTGCATAAACATATGAATATTCAAACCAGCAACTGCGTGCATAATCTTCATTAATAAAAGCTTCATCATACTCGAGCTTCAGCTCTTTACAATCAATTGTGCATGCGTTGTGTGCTTTCAATGCACATCCTTCCTTGCTTATGCAGATTTCACACCTTTGTGTGTGCATACAAAGCAATTACAATTGCTGTTATTTAAATAGAATAACTCACCCACTAACAGCTCTTCAATGAGCATTCTAAATTTAAACTCATGCTTTAAAAAACGGTTGCATGCTATGCATGATTTAAAACAGATTTATTTGAATTAAATCTAATGATAAAAATAAGATAAAGCTAACTTAACTAAAGCAAGACTAAAGCTAAAATTAGCTTTCCTAAAAAAACTATAGTTGGAATTAAATATGCATCACATGCATATTTCCAACAATGCGGTTGTTGATTTGATGTGATTTTTGATTTTATGAATATTAAAGTTTAAAAATTAGTAAATATTAGATAATAGTGATTCACTCCCACTTCTTCTTAGTATAAGTGTGTGTTCTACATTAAGAACCACATATTTTAATTGTTTTGACAAATCAATATTGCATAAACACATAAATTATCCTCATAATTAAACAAATTAATTTGACTGTATCGTTCTTCTAAAATCACCGCAAGTAGAGCTGAAGAAGAAGAGTTTTATATAACAGATTTTGTATCATTCTGCTAATATCAACGCAAATAGAATGGAAGTAACAGATTTAATCAAAGACATTAACTGATTATATAATAATTCTTCTAATATAAACCAAATAAATATAGTTGAAGAAGAAGAGTTTTTGATAAAAGATGTTGGTATTTGTCTTATAAGTCTGCTATGTTAAGATCTTAGATAAAGGATCGTATTGGAGGTGCCCACAAGAATCTGTCTTTAATCAAAAATAACAACCAGTAAGAATTGAGTAAACAAATTTTGATACCTCAAACAAACTTGGGTGGCCAAAATTTTTCATAGTTCAAAGACATCTCCAAACAACAGAGACTAAAAATTAGTGTTCCAAACTTATCCCTCCTAAATATTTTCGACCTAGAATGTAAGGAGTGAGAGGCTCTTCATATGAGAACTTCCGCTCGCTCATTTATGCGATTTGTATCTCATATGCCATATTCAATTTATATTCTGCGCATGCATCTTGCGTTTTTCACGAAGATTGTAAAGAACTTCCATTGCTCATTTATGCAATTTGTATCTCATATGCCATATTCAATGTATATTCTCGGCACGCTTGTTGCGTTCTTACGAAGATGCATTTTTACGAATGATTTTTGGGTCTTGATTGGTGAATGGGGAGATTTAATTCTTTCAACTACCAACTCTACCTCATCTTTAATGCCATTAATAAAGTTTATTCTTGCCATGCGTTTTGTGGACTTTGTGGTGGGTTGAAGACTTCCTTTATTCTGGCCGCTGGTTTTGTATTAGTTGGTTCATTATTATCTGACCTGACGCCTTGGTTGGTGGCCGCTCACTTTGTAATTGTTGTTTCAGCAAATAACTCTGCTCTGGTGTTCCTTTTGTTTGGCCTGCTCTCACAAATGTTTTTGGCTGCGTAGAGTTGGAGGGAGAGTTGTCTGGGCTTGTGGGTAATAGCATGAGACTCCCTGGAAAATGCGACTGGCTAGTGCAGAGCCTCCTGCTTTCTTTCTTTTGTTTTTTTAACTTTATGCCTATTGATGGAATCATGCTTGGTGTTGTGTTGTTGGCTAGACGCCTTTGGAGGCTGGCCATAAATTGTTCATCCCTGGTTAGTTTGATCTGTTCTAGTTTTCTTTTTCCTTTTTCTTTAACCTGGACGCCTAGATCTGGCTGCTGGCCACGTGGATTTGTTGGGTTTGCATGTAAAGGCTCTTAAGCTTCTGGGTTTTTGTTAGACTCTTCTCCCTCCTTGTCGAAGCTCCCACATTTTGCATACATTTCTCCCAAGGCGCCTGCAACTGTAACATTTGACAGAAGTCTCTTCTCCTTGCGTGGGTGGATGTCCTTACCTTGTTTCAAAACTGTTATTTTGGCACTGGCTGTGTGCATGCTGGCAATGGGAGCTGAGCAGGTTGGACACCTATTGGTCGCATATGGTGAATCAAGACCGTTTCTCTGACCCTTTTTGTGCTTATCCTGCAATCGTGGCAATTCCATGAGACCACATCTCTTTGAGGCATTTTGTCAAACAGTTTACATGCCTCGTGGATACTTCCACACTTTGCATACATGGCTTTTGAAGCACATGTTTCTTCATCTGACAAAAATCTGATTTCCATTGTGCTTCGATGGATGTCCATGTTCTGCCTTAACGTCCCATTTTGACGCAGGCTGGGAGGACGTTGGCAAGGTTGTGGGGTTTGGCTTTTCCCCTGTAAATCATGTTTATTTGAGGTTTTCTGGGCCTTTTCAATAAACCCATTTTGTGTTTTTACTGCAATCATTCCAGTCTTCGAGACCACAGTTCTTTCTGGCAAATAAAACTCGTAGTTTTGGAGCCTCCTGCCCTTGTTTTCTCCCTGCCTGTGCAACGTAGAGGTGATTGATTTTTAGGCGCCCAGCAAGATTGTGGACAAGAAATGAGACCCTCGTTTGTTGTTGCAAGCCTTGTTCAGAGTGTGCTCATCTTTGGAAGCGTAAAAACAGGCATGATAAACCTACTCATCCCAATAATTGCTAGACTTTTAAAAATCTCCTGAAATGAAGCATTCTCTTTCCTGAAATTGGTATTTCTATCGTGATTTTGTGGCTTTTGTTCAGTTATTGAGTTCTAGTTGGATTGCTTCGGCATGGAATATCTCTACTCTTTTCTGATAAATCTTTATTAGCTTGAACATAAATTGTTTTCCTTATTCCTTGTGGATATGAATTCTTGAGTACTTTATGACCCTTTTTATTAATGGCTTTGTCGTTTGATGGTTAGGGTCCCATCATGCATCACGGTTTTGTTTTCGTTAATCTTGTCCATTTGGTGGAATTAGTTTCGCATTGTCTGTAATGTCTGATGTTATAGGAGATAAGAATACTTGCATGACATCCAAGCTTGTGTAGCTAGTAGTGAGTTTATCAGCTGAGAAGGAAATTAATATTTATCCTTATTTCTGATATGGTTGACCATTGAATGGAATGCTTCATTTTGGAGTAATGCCTTAGGCTTGCAGCAAAGGCTAAACACTTAGCTAAATTTCTGATATTTCATATTTCCCAATTAGGTAAGACCATGGATCCTATAAGATTAGGAACCAAGAGGGTCGAGAGTATTAGGATTCCAATCATGCAATCCTATGGATTACGTGATGGAAATCTAATACTCGACCCATCAATCAACATTCTCACGAGAAGTCAAAGAATATACTAGTTACAAACATTTCCATAACAACACTAATTTAACAACCATTCTAGAAGGGTCATTGGCCGATAAGATAGCAACAACAATCGATTAAAAAAAAGAAGTCCATCATGGAATCATATAGGTTATAAGGTTGAAAATCTGATATTCAAACCCACAAACAATATCTCCTTACCTAAAGGTGACTTCATAGTTATAAGGATGAATGGAAATTATGGCTAATGATGTCCGAAGAAGGGTAAGGCCTAGCAACCTTCCTACTTAAAAACAATATCCAAGACTAGAATAGCGACAAGCCTCAAAACTACCTGAGTCCATCATGCAAGCTATCCTTCTAAACACCCACCCAAGTTCATAACACTATAGATTCATAACCCTCTTGATAAATCTATAGTTTTGGTTCATAAAAGAAAATGGATTACCACCTCCTCGACACAAGACTCTTTAAAGTAACCTTCATTACCACATTCAGAACCACTCTTAAATATGCAGTTACATATATCACTAGATGCCATTTTCTTAACCACACTTCCCGTCATAGATCAACAAAGCATATATATATATATATCCCAATGTCGTTAAAGTTTTGATCAATCTATATCATACTCATCAAGGTGTTTATACATATATGTACCAACCAAAAGTCCATAACAACAATAAAAATAATGACAAAAAAGCGAGAAAAATCGACATCTTTCCCAAATATAATAGATACCTTTCCCAAGTACAATCGATATCTTCCCCAAATGGGGTTAAAAAAACATCTTTTGTATAAAACTGGGCTACACGGAAATCATCAAGGAGGAACAATACCCGGGTTATATATATATATATATATATATATATATATATATATATATATAGCTAAGTGTTTAGCCTTCTTCTACAAGCCTAAGACATTACTCCAAAATGAAGCATTTCATTCAATGGCCAATCTATTAGAAATAAGGATAAGTATTAATTCCCTTCTCGGTGATAAACTCACCGCTTTGCTTAACACTAGCTTGGATGACATGCAAGTATTCTTATCTCCTATAATAGTAGACATTAAAGAAAATGCAACAACTAATTCCACCAAACGTAAGAGATTAAGGAAAACAAAAGCGTGACGCATGATGGTACCCTAACCATCAAATGACAAAGCCATTAATAAAAAAGGGTTGTAAAGTACTCAAGAATTCATATCCACAAGGAATAAGGAAAATAATTTATGTTCAAGCTAATAAAGATTTATCAGAAAAGAGTAGAGATATTCCATGCCGAAAGCAATCCAACTAGAACTCAATAACTTTCTAAAAGCCACAAAATCACAATAGCAATACCAATTTCAGGAAAGAGAATGCTTCATTTCATGAGATTTTTAAAAGTATAGCAATTATTAGGATGAGTAGGTTTATCATGCCTTTTTTTACGCTTCCAAAGACGAGAACACTCGAACAAGGCTTGCTTGATAGCAAACCAGGGTCTCATTTCTACCTTAAAATTATGTTTTGTGGAGTAATGTTGTCATAAACATTTGAACACTAAAACTTGTAAGACATTCTTGTAAATGATATAGTTTGATTTCAACTTTGGTTATGAGTATTTTGTTATATTGTAGAAACGTTGTACCCGTGTATAGTTTTCTCAATAAGTAATGGTAAACTCTTCTTTTGTGTTATAATTTTGTTTTGTAACCCTTATGGATCATTGTATCAATGCAATTCTAGGCATAATCAAGTGGGTTGACAATCCTTTTAAAAGTTAATAAAAATAAATGAATATATATATAAGAAAGTTGCGATCTCGTTGATAAAATCCGAGTCTTTAAGTGGAAGAAGAGGAACTATCTTCTTGTGTAAAAAGGATTTACCTTCTACCCCTAAGCTAAACTAATAAACCTTATCCTTATGGTTGTGAAACGATAAATGATATTAAAGTGAAATTGTTACACCCTTAATTATCTATCTTACATGGGATGGATATAGCTGACTTGTGGCTATCATAACTTCTTATCATGATGTATCTCTTTCATATATGATCTATTATCATTGGTAGGTCGGCCTTGTTGATGGCCATATCATAGAAATAGTATAAATAAGGGTTATAGGTAGTGGATGATCATTATGTTGAGTATTTGAGTCTTATTATATGTTTTGGAGGTTGCCCCCTCGAAGTGGCCAAGCTATTATACTTTCATATTGAGAGTATTTATCTGCAATATTGTGTTATTTGGTGTTCTATTGCTAGGGATAATCATAATTAATCAAGTAATTTCATTACAAGTGGTATCGAGCTTGATTTCGGCCAAGATGACGCCAAACCCTAGTTCGAAGGTTGGCTATATCTCAAGATTGGTAGCGAATTTTTCTACAATTTTTTTTGTGGTGTGGAAAAATAAGTCAAGTAAGCTTCTCTCCAAATTTCAATAAGTTTTGACTTGTTTTGAAAAATTTATTACGGTTCTATATTTATTCATAATTAGGCTCCCTAGGGCATAATTTTTGGAAAATTTTCAAATTTCTTATATTTTTGAAACCCCTCAAAAAATAGCTAGGGTTTCTTTTTTATAAATTCCTATATTCACTCCAAAAAAATTACGAAACCCTAAACCCTAAAATTATGCCCTATTAAGTCTACTCCTAGGCCCAAACCCTTTGCCATGGCTAGTAGATATACCCAAGGCCAAGGAAAAGGACAAGCAACTCTAGGAATCACCCCAAATAAGAAAGATATTGCTTTAGTGTCTACTAGTTAGGGAGTATCTGAGGTGGTCATCCAACTTCAAGAAAGGGTAAACAATATGGTGAGTAAGGATGACCTTAATGTTGAGCTTCATCAACTAAAAGGTAGCCTTAGGAGTGAGATTCAAAAGGATTTTCATGCAATGCAGTAGGAGTTGTTGCATATTATTTCAAATACAACTTCTAATGCCAGTCATATGGGTTCCACTAGAAATGGTCACACAGATCCAAATCACTCCAATCAGGGAGGATCCTTTAATCATTCAAGTGGATCTTCTCACCAATGGAGGGGCATGATTCCAAAAGTTGAAATGCATAAATTTGATGGAAAGGATCCACTCAATTGGATTACCCAAATGGAAAATTTCTTTGATCTCCATCAGATCCCAGGAGGACAAAAGGTAATTGTGGCATCCTTATACCTAGAACCTAATCAATTTGTTTGGTATCGTTGGTTATGTGCTCAAAGGAAGAAGAATGGCCTAAATGTCACCTAGACAATTTTCACTGAAGAGCTTCAATTACACTATAGTTCTAGTGTTTCTGAGAATTACTTCAACCAATTAGAAAAGTTACGCCAAACTGTTTCATTAAGGAGTATGTCCATCAATTCCAAACTTTTTCCTTGTGTGTGGAGGATATTACAGAAGAGTATTTGAATGACCTATTTTAAGGGGTCTTAAGGACCACATTGAGCATGAGGTACACATGTTTAACTCACTCAATGTTGCCTATTCTATTATCATGGCATGTCGAGTAGAGGAAAAATTTCTTTCCAAAGTAGAAGGCGTCCTTTTCTAGCACAAAAATCATAACACCTTGTCTCCTTCTTACCCTCGGCCAATTCGGTTGACACCTCAACAAATTGAAGAAAAAAGAGCCAAAGGGTTATGCTTTAACTATGATAGCAAATATGGACCAAATCATAAATGTTCTGAGAAAAAAATGTTCTACATTAAAGGATTTGGTGATGAGGAAGAATACGAGGCAACATCAACAAAGGAAGTGGAAAAATTAGAGGAAGAATCTAGAGATCCTCAACCCACTATTTCGTGTCATGCTCTATTAGGTATTAGTACTCCACAAATCCTTCAAGTTGTGGGTTATATTAAGAAGCAGAAGGTAACAATCTTGATTGATTCAAGGAGAACACATAATTTCATCAATCATAAGTTCAGCAAAGAAGACTAAATTGTTTCATCTACCCATCACAATAATTTCAAGTAATGATTACGAGATGGTGGCACAGTCCAATGTTCAGGTAAATGCCATAAAGTCAAAATCATGATTAGTGATTACACATTGGAATCTACGATGTTTGCTATTCCCATGGGAGAAGTTGATATTGTCTTAGGTGTTCAGTGGCTCACTACTTTGGGCGCCATAGAGATAAATTTCCAGGAATTGTTCATGCGCTTTCATTCTGAGGGTCAAAAATTTGAACTTCGAGGTCTACAAGCTAAAGATCCTCTAGTGGTGAGTTCTCACCAAATGTAGAAGATTCTTAAAAAGGGTTCTAAAGGTTTTGTAGCTCGATTATTCTCTATAGAAGTCCAACCACAAATGAAGTTAGTGCAGCTTGATCTTCAAAAGGTTATTAATCAACATGTACTTGTCTTCAAGGAACCGAGAGGATTGCCACCTGAAAGAGAGCATGATCATGCTATTCAGTTGATTCCAGGAAGCCAACCCCCAACATCAGGCCTTATAGATATCCATATGTGCAAAAGAGTGAGATTGAGAAGATGGTGGAGGAAATGTTGGAAATGGGTATTATTTGTCATGTCGAGTGCCTATTCGCTCCCGTGGTGATGGTGTGTCGCATGGATGGAAGATGGCACATATGTCCAGATTATAGAGAGCTTAACAAGTTCACTATCAAAGATAATTTTCCTATTCCCGTCATTGATGATTTATTAGATGAGTTGCATGGTGCCATTTATTTTACAAAACTAGATCTGCGTTCTGGGTATCACCAAATTATATTCAAGCAAGAAAATATTCATAAGACAACCTTCAGAACTCATCAAGGCCATTATGAATTCCTAGTGATGCCATTTGGTCTTACCAATGCTCCCTCCACATTCCAAAGCTTGATGAATTCAGTATTTAGACCATTCCTAAGAAAGTTTGTCTTAGTATTTTTTGATGATATACTCATCTACAGAAAATCGTGGGAGAAACACTTACATCACGTCAATACTATCTTAGAAGTCTTAGAGAAACATCAACTTTATGCCAAGCCTTCGAAGTGTTATTTTGGGGTGCAGGAAGTGGAATACTTGCGCCATATTGTTTCTCATGAAGGTGTTAAGGTGGACCCTCACAAGATCCAGGCCATGGTGGAATGGGAAACCCCAAGAACCCTCAAACAATTATGAGGTTTCTTAGGTCTCACAGGGTATTATCGCATATTTGTCAAAAACTATGGCAGTATAGCAGTAAAACTCAAAAAATTATTGAAGAAGGAATCCTTTCAGTGGAATGAGGAAGCATCTAGGGCATTTGAAAAATTGAAGGCATCTATGTGCACCACTCCAATATTGGCAACCCCATATTTCTCTAAAACTTTCGTAGTTGAGTGCGATGCTTCAGGAAATGGAATCAGAGTAGTACTAATGCAAGAAGGACACCCCATTGCTTTTGAGAGCCGATAGCTAAAAGGAAATAATTTTTAAAGCCCACCTATGAAAAGGAAATGATGGCAATACTACATGCAGTCAAATAATGGAGACCATACTTGATGGGTAGACATTTTAAGGTAAAAACTGATCATGATAGTTTGAAATATTTCTTAGAGAAATGTCTATCTTTAGAAGAACAACAAAAATGGATCACTAAGATTTTGGGATATGACTTTGAGATTGTTTATAAGAAAGGAAAGGAAAATTTGGTCGTTAATTCTCCGCCTACAGAAGGGATGAGTTTTCTGAAGCATTGTTATGTTCCATATCTATGCTAAATTCAGATTGGGTAGATCAAACATGTGAAGAATGGAAGAAAGATGCAACCACACATACTCTCATTCTAAATCTCCACGTAGATCCGTCCATATCAGCTCAATTTATATAGAAGGGGATACATTGTGGTATAAAGATCGGTTATATCTATGCAAGAACTCTACACTTAAACACCATGTTCTTTCGAGCTACATTCTTCTCTAATAGGTGGCCATGCTAGGGTCCTAAAAACATATCATAGAGTTAAGAAGGATTTTTTTGGGAGGGGTTGAAAGGAGATGTTCAAAAATTTGTGGTAGAATGTTTAGTTTGCAAAAAATAAGGGCGAGACCATTAAGGCACCTGGTCTTCTCCAACCTCTGTCTATTCCTAGTGAGAGATGGGAAGAGGTATCAATGGATTTCATCACAAGATTACCTAAATCAGAAGGGAAAAGTGTCATCATGGTCGTGGTAGACAGACTTACCAAATATGCTCATTTTTGTGCCATGGCTCATCCTTTCACAGCTAGTACAATTGCCATCTCTTTTATGGATATAGTTCAAAAGCTCCATGGCACGCCAAAAATCATAGTAAGTGATCGTGATCCACTATTTACAACTAACTTTTGGACTAATTTGTTCTCTTTTCTAGGTACCAAACTAGCCCAAAGTTCCTCTTATCATCCCCAAACAGATGGGAAAACTGAGGTGGTAAATAAATTTTTAGAGGGATATCTTTGATGTTTTACTTCAGATAAACAAGAACGTTGGGTGCAATGGTTGCCACTGGCAGAATGGTGGTACAATACTTCATTTCATACCTCCTCCAAAATGTCTCCATTTCTGGCACTTTATGGGTACCATCCTCCATCACTCATATCTAGCTTGAAGGTCAAACCAAAGGTGAGAGCAGTTGAATATCACATTCAACATCAACATGAGGTACTCTCTAGTCTTAGAGAAAATTTGGCACGGGTGCAAAACCATATGAAGCAACAAGCTGATCAACATAGAAGTGAGTGACACTTTGAAGAGGGAGACTTTGTTTTTGTAAGGTTACAGCCATATAAGCAGTTATCCTTAAAAAAACTGCAAAAGGATAATAATCTTGCTCCTAAATACTATGGTCCTTACCGAGTTTTGCAGAAAATTGGTAGTGTGGCATATAAGCTAGAGCTCCCTCTAAGAAGTAGAATACATCCAGTCTTCCATGTTTCTTGCTTAAAGAAAGTTATTGGGCAGAACATTTCCACCCAATCAGTGCTTCCAGAACTAGATGAAGAAGGAAGGATCATATTGAAACCTAAAGGCATTCTTCAGACACGCACCAAATGATTGAGAACCAGAGTCATTACCGAGTACCTGATCAAGTGGAAGAATATTAATATTGAGGATGCATCATGGGAAGATGAAGCATTCATGCAACAACATCTAGGGCTTCCCAACATTGGGTACAATGTTTCTTTGAAGGACAGGGCATGTTACACCCTTAATTATATATCTTAAATGGGATGGATATAGCTGACTTGTGGCTATCATAATTTCTTATCATGATGTATCTCTTGCATATATGATATATTATCATGGGTGGGTCGGCCTTGTTGATGGCCATATCATAGGAATAGTATAAATAGGGGTTATAGGTAGTGGATGATCATTATGTTGAGTATTTGAGTCTTAGTATATGTTTTGGAGGTTGCCCCTCGAAGTGGCCAAGCTATTCTACTTTCATATTGAGAGTAATTATCTGCAATATTGTGTTATTTGGTGTTCTATTGTTGGGGATAATCATAATTAATCAAGCAATTTCATTACGAAATCAATGTTTAAGTTTTAGGAGAATCCTAGGTCTTAGTAAATAGGGGATTGGTTAAGAAACCATAAATCTAGCTATTCGTTTTTGAAACCTAAATTGTATTCTTTTGTCAAACTTAATCAAGAAAAGCCTAAATGAAGCTTTTAACCATACTTGATAAATTCTTAGCCTCAATAAAAGACTAGTTAATAACCAATGAGATCATGAAGATGAGTTCAATTTGACATGTTTCCTTTAAGCTGTTTCCTTGGTACATTGTAATCTATCTTAATTAATGTTAAACTTTTGATCCTTTCTCAAACGATATTATTGTTCTGAACCTAAAACGGTACTTTCCCTCAATTGGAGCTTGTGCTTGTCATCTGGTGCAATGGAGGTGTGAAACAAGATTCAGTAGCTTGAGTATGGATAAATAACCTTGTGTGAAATGGAAAACCTCTTTTTTTAATCAAACGAATTAAGTAAGTTGTTGACATTTTAGAGATGACCCTCTTTCAGAAATTTGATCTTAAGCTAATTACTCATTAGTATAAAAGGAAGAAATCTAGCTTCATAAGAAGAATTGTGCGAATCATTACATGAATCTTCTAGAACATAAGTTAAGAATTAAAAGATGTTTTAGTAAATAAGAAACCTTAAAATACTTTCACCGTGGGATGCCCCTAACCGTAAGTGTGTTTTGTGGTTGGACTAGTATGTGATGTCTTGTCGAAATGGGAAGTGATCAGTTTCATGCTGGGTGTCGTAGATTCCCTTGTACCTTGGTGGTCAATGTTGTGTCAAGCCTATAGAGAGTTGGTGGTAGCCATTGTGATCTCTTGTAGTGTCGTGTAAACTCCGAGCAAGTCAAAATATTAATATTTATCTATTATTTGTCATGTTGTTTTGGTGTGTGTGTTCTAGGTGGGCACTAGAACATATATGGGTATTCATGCTCTGGAGACTTTATCCAGGTACTGTCGACTACATAAGTGCAGAGAGGATGATCGAAAAATCGGTATAACTTGAGAAAAGTAGTGATTTCTGCTCCGTCGGAACATTGGACAACCGAATAGGATGATTGACAGCAAAGGCCAGGCACTATATGTATTCTTCTTTGTTGGGGGTAAAATTTTCCTCAGTGAAAAGACAATGGAGAAACCGTGGTTGAGGGAGAGTGTTTTGGCCAATGAAGAAAGGGGATGAGATGACTCCATCCCAAACCTGCATACATCACAATCTCAGGTCTCCACCTCTTGGGACTAGGAATACTCTGCTACATCTCTACACAAATTATTTTGCAGCCAAGATTCTTCTTCCACTAATTATCCAAAGCATATGAATAACAGTTAAAAGACAACTCGCTTCCCAAAAGGAGGAACATTCTCATATATTTATTGCATCCGTGGAACCCATACCTTTCAAGAAAATGTCTTTGTCAAGAGCCAATGGAAGTATATTCTTGAAATCAAGCGCATTTTTTTTTTAGAGAATTATTTTTGTGTTAGAGAAAACACATTGCATTCATTGTTATTGTAGAGATGCCATGGATTCTTGGCATTACCAAATACAACCAACAGATTTCAAATTTGATCTATTCACCTTTGCTAGCTTCAAAACAGGACTTGGACATTGACCAAAGAAACATGAAGAAAAGACTTGTGTAACACCCACATTTTACACACACGAATACAACAAGTAATAATACCAGGATAAAAAAATTTACTTACATTGCTCACTACGTAACACCACAAGGTTCCAAGTAGAGGAAATCAACAATGCATTCGACACTTACATACGTCATCGACTCACATAGACACATGAAAACACCATATACATGTCGATGCCACACTTTCCCAATGAACGAATGCTAGCAATAACCCAACCACAAGAAAAGGGACTCAAGGATTGGAAAACCCACAACACATCATTACCATGATTACATCTTCATTACGATTAAAATTCCAATAACATTATTATGTAAGAATAATTTTCTCCTTTTTCCACCTACAAATTCATAAGTTCATTCCACATTCAACTTATAGTTCAACCATTTAAGTTTTCTCTTTATCCCTTATGACGATCTCCATAACTTACATTATTATTTTCCATATTTCAAATTGCATACAAAGTTCCTAATTCTCTCGCTCTTATGTTAAAGGTTTGTTTCTCAAAATATGTTTAGTTGACATTTAATTTTACCCTCATTACATGCAAGGGTACCAACCATAATTTGTCGAGGGATAGATAATATGATTCAAAGGAGGTGAAGGTTCAAGTTTCCTTTCCTATGAACTTCCTTCCATTAGAAGAACATTTGTTCTCGTACTAAGGTTGTTTTAGTTCCAAATTTAGTTTGATTCAATTAAGAATTTATATGACATTATTCTATTTTATGTTATTTTTAGTGGACTCTATATTGGCTCAAATGCCTAGTCCCACCAAGAACAAATTATAACTATTCTTAACAAAAAGTCAATGCTTAAATCAACCATAAGGACTTCAAGAGAAAAATTGTTCCTAAACCATTATCACATATTGCTATGTACCTTGGGATATAATATTATAATGTATATGGGTTGATGGAGATGCCGACATAGTGTTATTGTATGGTTTGGAGGTTACCCCCTCGAAGTGGTATTGGAGGTTGCCCCCTCGAAGTGGCAAGGCTATTATATGAGCATATTGTCATAATTTATCTATATTTTTGTGTTCTCTCATGTTATTCTACTGTATATGTTCTGATTTATACAAGTAATATCCTTACAAGTGGTATCAAAGCAGTGATCCGTGCAATTTGTGGGATGAAACCCTAATGTTGGTGATTCGTCTATATCTGAAGATTGACTTGGAATTTTTTAGATATTTTTTGTGGGGAGTTGATACATAGTTCAAGTGATCTTCCCTCCAAATTTCAGAGTTTTTGGAGCTGTTTTTGCAAAAGTTGTGTCCGTTTTAGGGTTGAAACCCTAATTTTATGGTTTCATCTATATCTTCTGAATAATGATGAATTAGGAAATTATTTTTTTTGGGTTGATGGTATGATATTCAAAGGTGATACCACTAAAATTTCAAAAAAATTGGATCTATTTTGTCAGAGTTATTTCATTTTTATTGTTTTTCACTATTTTGCTCCACAGGCCGCAATTTGAGGAATTTTCCTAAATTTCTTACATTTTCGGAAACCTCTCAAAAATTAAATTGGGGTTTATGTTCTGTGATTTCTGATTTTTGGCCAACCTTTAGCCGAAAGGGTTAGAAAAATTTTGATCAAAAGGGTCTATTCCTAAAACCCTAGTTTTGTGGATCATGGGGATGGTAGCTTTTTTTGGAGATGGTAGGATTGATGCTAGAGAATGGTGGAACAAATTTAGGGATAAATTCTCTAAACCATAAGATATTTGGTTATTCAAGTTGTGGATTAGTGGCCCTGCACAGATTTGCTTTTTTGAGTTAGAAAAGGAAAAGTCTAATTGGTCTTTGCAGGAACTGGAACAAGTTTTCATGGATAGATGGGCAACAAAAGAAGAAGAAGCAGAAGAAGAAGAAGAAAAAGAAAAAGAAAAAGAAGAAGTAGAAGAATAAGAATCAGAAGCAGAAGCAACATCAGAAGAATAAGAAGAAGAAGAAGAAGAAGATGTTGATGATGAAGTCGCTTTACACATTATATGATTTCATGATCGAGCTTGGCGACAAGTGTGCAATAATTTAAATCACACTCATTATATGGCTTCTTCTTATGTTTCGGGATGAAACATGTCAAATAGGAGGCAATGATATGTACCTTGGGATATAATACTATAATGTATATGGGTTGATGGAGATGCTGACATGTGGCACACATCCCCTTAGTTATATGTATAGGTTCACATGGGATATAATGTTATGATGTATATGTATTGATGGAGATGCCGACATGTGGCACACATGCCCTTATCTTATTATATGATTTATTATTTATTATGCTTAGGAGGTCTGCATTTCAAGTATTGGCCATAGGTTAAAATGGCATATATAGGGGTTAGAAGGTTATAGTTGATCATCATATTGAGTATTGGAGTGTTATTGTATGGTTTGAAGGTTACCACCTCGAAGTAGTGTTAGTGCAAAATCATAGCACCCCACAGGCACCCATCAGGCTTCTAGGTTGATGTTCAGGCATCCAGTGTGATTGCACAACATGGAAACCTCTCTCCAAGCGTGGGACTTGTGAAACCGAGAGAGGAATCTCCAGAGAAGGCTGGTTCCTGCTCCTAAACTACCTGCCACAAGCTATTCCAGTGCAGGCAAGCTAATCTAATCCTAATCTAACCATGCCAAGGAGACAGAGAGAGAGAGAGAAGGGAAAAACAGCAAAAGCCTACACTAAAACGGTGATACACCAGAGAAGGAGAATGTTGAACATCTATCAAAACTACCATGGGACAAAGAGAGGTGAGCAATGGGAAGGATGGACAGATGCATCACAGGCCCAAGGATAGATTTCACACAGAAAATGTCCCAAAACTCCATGAACACAGCTCCAGACCTGCAATGAACATTCAAACATGCACAAATACCTGCAATGAAGAGAGGCAAGAAGAGAACAAGAAAAAACGAGGAAGGATGGACAGATGCATCACAAAACACGTTTTGTTGCTCCAGAAGTTTGCACAGAACATCATTCCATTAGTAAAAGGCAAAAACGCCATTACAGAGCAAGGAGGAGGTTCGAACTCCATTTTCAACCCTTGGAGAAGAAAAGAAGGGAGGGCCGAGTAGAAAGATGAACAACTTTTTTGAATGAGCCAAATCTGGCTTTTTACAATGCATGGGTCGAGCCCAGGGGACAGAAAACATAGGAAAACGTGCCGGCCCATTCCTCATTGAATGCCAATGCACTAAAATAGCATGGAGGACCTTACAAACCCATACCCTACCATCTTTGACCGATTTGGAGGAGAACGCGACCCATTACGCATTAATTTGGCACTGAAATGTCACTTACGGCCGTGCACACGCGTCGAGCTGTTTCTCGATTTTCTCTCTTCAAACTACACCAAAACTCGAGGTTGATCCCATAATCATGTAGATAATTTCATAAGCTTTCCGTTGATATAAAGAACGTGCAAATCCGAGCTCTGGATCGAAAGTTATGGAGGTCTGAAGTTTTAGGGCACAAAACAGGCGAAAACGTGTTTTGAAATCTTTCCCGCGCTCTGCCACTTGGATGACACGTGGCACGCTCTGATTGGTCGCGTGATTCTCTCTCCTCCACCTTTCGGTGGGATTTCTTTTGAAATTTTGACCTTTTGATGATTTTGGGACTTTTTCCACCTTTTTCCCGCGCCCCGCCACTTGTATGACACGTGGCATGATCTTGTTGGAGGACAGGGCGCGGGGCTTCCTTTACTTTTAGCCTTTTTGGGGAACTCGGCCAAATTCTCTAACTTCTCCCCGAGCTCCGCACTTCCCTGCTCTATTGGACACGTGTCCAATTCCTATTGGCTCGGGCCAGCGCTTCAAACCTTGCCCCTTTGACTTTTGGACTTTTCCCTTGTGACACGTGTCATCTCCTGGTTGGTCCACGGGTCTGCCGGCTCTCTCGCGCCCTTCGCGTCTTTTCGTCCCGGATGTCCCAAACGCTTAGTGCTCCTTGTGCTGATTTCGCGTGAACCGGCCGGTTCGCGTCCATTTGTCCCAAATGTCCAGCTTGCCTTCTGACCGACTCGTTCCCATTTCGTGCGGTTCGGCCGGTTCGCGTACATTTTTCCCACTTGTCCTAGTTGCCTCCGGACCTGACTCGACCTTTTCGCCGGCCGGTTCGGTTCACGTACTCGCGGCCCGCCCGTCCCATTGTGTTTGGATGTTTGTGCTGATTTCGCCCGGTTTGGCGGTTCGCGCCTTTTGTCCCACTTGTCCCTGAACTCGTCCCTCTCATCGATTAGTCAATTTTCTCTAGGTCGAACCGGCATTCCGCACACCGGCGTTTCTGTCCCAGATGTCCCATTTCTATTTGGGCCGCCTGGAGGATTTTCGGCCGATCCGCGCCTTCCGCGTACATTCGTTCCAATTGTCCCAAAGGCGACCTTGAGCAGGACTTAGCCAATTTTCACGATTTTTCTCGGATCAACCTACTTGCCTTCTCGCAACCCTTTTTGCATTTTCTCGAGCTTGCTCCTTCCTTCCTCGGCCCTGGGAGTTAGAAAAATATCTCGAGAGAACCTCGAAACATGATGTTTGCTCAATCAATTAATTTGCCAGGACTTGAACATTCGATGCATGTTATCAAAATTACCCAGGAGGGGGTGAAATTTTGACAACAAGTAGTATTGGAGGTTGCCCTCTTGAAGTGGAAAGGCTATTATATGAGCATATTGTCATAATTTATCTATATTTTGGTGTTCTCTCATGTTATTCTACTATATATGTTTTGATTTATACAAGTAATATCCTTACACATATACTCTTGTTTATCATTTCATTTACATTGTTTCTTAGGTCTCTTTTTGGCGTCACTTCATAAGATAAAGAGTTAGGAAAGTACTTGTTTAACATCTTAAAAAAGTATATGATTGGTATAACTACACACGAACCCCAAGTTAACCTCCTAATCAACTGAGGTTTAGTTTAATTCCAATTGCACCTAAGGATCTACGCCTCAACTATATATGAGTTTACGGTGACATGACATTATTTATTCTAAACAACCTTCATGAAAGACCAATGTGTTATGTTGTTAGTAACCAAGGTAACACATTTAGTTGAGAGGAACTAAAGAGTTTATTAACAAGAGTTTAAGTTATAGAACAACTATATCACTCTCTCCATTTTTGTCATCTGGGGGTCCCACAAGGAATTCATTTGATGAGAAAAAAATTCTAGATCTAAATTTGTAAGACATGTTAGTCCACTATGATACTAAGGGAGTAATTGCTCTACTTACTCCATAAATGGTAAGGTTACACCGCATAGTCATTGCTTCAAACAAGAACTCTTAAGGTGACTTTCTAGGCGGTCTTCACCACTCAACATGGTGTCGGACCTGAAGAGAAGACATTCTCCTTACCCCACACACGGTTGCTAAACCTATAAGGAAACCACATACTCCAAATAAAGTTGGACCATGTCGTAAAAGATGGGTTCATGATAATGTCGTTAAACAAACCGACTATGACACTAAACTCAAACTAGGGGTCTTATTTACCTAAACTAGGAGGTGCCATCGAGTTAAAGGTTTAAGTTCACTCTACGGTTTTAATTTCTTCTACACTAAGAAGGATCACACATGAACACAAGTTATACATGAATCTTATACTAGGGTTGACTATTGTGGTTAGATTCCTTTATTACATTTTCAAGGTAAGAAACCAAACACCAATTATTTAATCATCTATTGCACACTAGAAACACACTACAAGATATTAAATTCAAATTCATTTAACATAAATATATCAATCCTTTTTACCATACGTAACTATGAATCAAAATTACACCTATGATTAAATGCACATTTCCCAAGGTATCCCTAAAACTAGCATCTCATACATATTAGAAAATTTCAAATACAACTTTTCTATAACATGGGACTACATTATACATATACACATTTTAAAATAACCTATATAAATTACAATAATAAAAATGAATTACACAACGCCTTTTCGCCATCATTCTTGCATCCCTGCAAAACCATGTGAGCATGAAATACGTGATAAATCGCTAGCATGCATCCACCTAAATCTAGCATAATTAATGTTTTCAGTTTTCCATTTACATAATAATAATAATAATTTGCATTCGAGAGGAGAGGGTTAGAGACATGTATTCATTTCATTTCATTTCACGTCATTTCGTAACCAAGGAGAGAGAAAGAGATAGGTAAGAGAGAGAAACATTATTTTTCCAAAAGTTTAGTTTCACACAAGTCACATGCTAGAGTTTCAAATAGATTATTTACAAGTGTTAATAAGTTTCCACGATGGTTTGTTAACTTGATTGGGGTCCTACAACTTTGATTTACATTTTCCCTACTAGTTGCAAAAGCGTTCAATTTAGGCTCAGAGGATAAGAAAGTGCATTCAAAAACTATCTTCGATAAGAAAATTCACGATGGGAGAATTCCTACGTGTCCACCTATATACCAAGAGTTCATAGGAACTGACAAAATCTAGAACTGGCGAATGGTGTACACTTGGTGGATGGTTCTGGAGCCACCGGTCATAATTGGTCAAGTTGCAACAAAACCAATTTTAGCTCGAGGGCTAAGAAACCCTCAACCAAAACTACCCTTCGATAGATGAACATGCAACGAAAAATTTCCTACATGCTCTCCTATATACAAAGAATGTACCAGATTCGACAAAACCAAGAACTCGACAAACGATTTGCAAATGGCGGTGAGTTTTTTGAGCCACCACTCGCTTGACATAGTCAAAAGTGACTCGAGGCCTACAAAATGCCTTTCCCAAACTATCAAGAGGAGTGTTTTTCCCAAAACTTAAGGTTCTAGGAAATTTTCTAGTAAAAATACTAGAGGTTTGTGAAAATGGGTATGCATTTCGTTGTCTAGGATTCAAACGATGAGCTGATATGAAATCCAACTTTTCAAATTTAACAGCTTCCTACAGCTACAAAGCGGTGTAACAGGGATCCTAGAAGGGCATCAAAAAGATCACAGACGATCATTCGAGGTTGATTAGAGGATTAAAGTGACTTCTCACATGACAAGGTACATATAGGAAACTTAACATCTCCTTCCAGAGTTACGAAGGTTATTTTCCAAGTCTCCAAAAATCATGATTGATCTATTTTAACAAGGGAGCAGTCAACATACTTGCAAGGGCTCAACTTCAACTTGTCAATAAAATGGGTACTGTAGTAATCTGGTTTGGTTGGGACGTTTACTTAGATCATCATAGAGTGAGGGTTTAAGTCCATTATTTACAAAGGAGTATTGGATCTTATGGGTTACATTATAACATCTTATTGATTTGAAAACACGATTATTTAAACAATCAGATCTATGATAATTCTTACAGTTTAAAATTTTATCTTATTGCAAATGAAAAACTAAATGATAGAATTATAAAATATAAGGAGAGAAGAACCATGCTGTGGAGGGAAGTCGACCGAAACTAAGGGATTCGGTTCTGCATCTCAATTAAGCATTTCGTCAAATGGTTATACGTAATAAAAAAGCTTATCCTTCTTCATTCATAGCTGCTCCACGTACCTTTTCACAAGGATATTGAATCGTCACAATGAGCTCAGGTAGCAAGGTAGAGAGAGTGCATAATAAATATGGTAACTAAGCTCAAACAAACGAGCTCCAAATGAGTAGCACACCGAGCTAGATCTCGATATGGCTAGTCAATGCAAACGAAACCATTTTGAGCCCAAATGAATACCTCCACGAGCTCAAGTCAAACAAATGCAGAGATTGGCTTTAAATAGTAAAACATTCGAGTTTTGAATGTATAACGAGTTGGTGTTTAACATGGCCGAGCTTTGGATGGAAACCATGCCCAAGAAATACATGTTGAGCTCGAATCAAAACAGAGCTGGCTACCCACAATAATAAATCCCGAGCCACAAAAGGAGAAAACAACGAGTTCCATACATACGGCATCCCCTAGTAATTATTACAAGAGGTATTCAGATGAATATGTAGATGGTATGCACAGAGATGTTACAGGGAGAAAAATAGCAGTTCTAATGGGCATTTATTTGTGAGATTTGGTGAGGTGATTTCACAAAACACTGTTTGACTAGAATGAGGCTGGGACTGTGTTATGTCAGGAAGAAAATGCATCCCCACGAGTCCTCTCTATCCTAGGTCTGTTTTTCTCAACGGATGATCCAATTTTAAAGAAAACAAAGACTATATTTCCTGTAACATCCTAGCAAAAGATGTCCCAAGGCCATTTCAACAGATCCATTTTGTGCATATCCTGCAGTCAATAGTCCCCAAGGCCATGTTTTCCTTTGACATTCTTTCAAACATCTCATGCATTTGACTAAGCTTCCACATTTGCGTACATATCTATCGGAGCACTTGCAACTAAAATATGAAAAAAATCATTTATCTAATATGCTTTGATGGATGTCCACTTCCGTTTCTAGATCTCCCATTTTGGCGTAGGCTGGGAAAGGCAGGAAAGGGCCGTGGAGGCTAGATTTACACCTGCCAATAGCATTTTCTCAAAAGTTTCTGAGCCTTTCCAACAAACCCATTTTGTGTATATCCTCCATTTCTTGCAGTCCACGAGGCCACGTTTCCCTCAAGCATTTTGGTGAGCAGTTCTTGATCCTGTCTATGCTTCCACATCTTGCATACAAGACTACCAGAGCCGTGGAAACTACAACATCTGACAATAGTCCGCTTCCCATTATATTTTGATGGACACCCATACCTGTTGTACACTTCCCACTCGCCACACTCCACCGCCATGTCTTGCAGACCATTGACACATGCCACCCCCTTGTCCGCTTTTTTATAATTATATTTTATTTATTTTTATTCATTTATTTAGTTGGTCACTACACTTTGCTTGCAAATTGTGGAAGCATGTAAATTGTTCAACCAAATGCCTGAAAGATATGTAGCCTCATGTATTGCAATGAAAGTAGATATGTGAAAAATCGGTTAGTTGAAAAAACCTTGGAAATTTTTAGGAAAATATAATCTGTATGTGTAAAGTTAAAGTCCACAACCATTGTCAGCATCTTGTTAGCTTTTGTCAAAATGGAGACTTTAATCCAAAGTATTTTCCTCCTCAAAATCCAACACTTACATATATTGTGAGATATAGGACATCACCTAAATATGGAGAAATTGGAGTTTTTTATACCGCTTCTTCAAATTTTCATGATATTACTCAAATGATTGACTGCTTTTCCTAATAGAAAAATGTTCCAAAGACTATTTGGTCATACAAAAATGAATGAACTCTTAATAATATTTGAGAAGAACTTCCTATTTGGAGAAGAATTGAGTGTCTCTAAGTTGTGTCGTTATAAAAATATTGATATATGTCTCTATAGGAAACTATTAGAAAACCAAAGATCACGATTCATGTAATCTACACATGCCCAACCTCTATATTTAAACATGTGTAATTTTTTTCCACCACGTGTATTAAATCATCCAATACATGAGTTAAGTAATATACTTTTCATTAAAATAAGCCTTCAAATATGTTTTGTCAATGTTTTTATGAATAAAAGTAATATTTATGCCTATCGGCCTTCCACAATCACCTATGGATGATGTTGTAAGTTCCTATGTATATCTAGGACAATTATATTTATATGGTTGTGGTTCTTTAACATCTTGACTCTACACTTTTGGGGCTATTCTTTTTGTAGGCCCTTCAAATTCATTTTTGTGCCCGTTGCATTTTAAACTCCTCTTTACATTTTTTTTTGCCGTCGCCAGAGGTTACGCACCATTTGCAAGTCATAATTGTAATTCAAAAGTGTATATTAAATAAAAAAGTGTATGAATGAATATGATATAGCTCTAAACGATTATAAAATAACATGTGAATTCTAAATTGATTACGGCAGTTTAAAGAAAACGTTTGATCAATTAAAGAAATCCAAAACATACAATTTATTATTTTTACATTAAAATTTGATTTTAGAATTGAAAATGAAAAGGGTTAAAGATTTGATTAATTACTGAAATAAATAAACATTTAAATTATTATTTATATATTTACAATCGATTAAAGAATTGAAAATGAAAAGGGTTAAAAATTTGCACCATAATATACTACCCAATTAACATAACATCGTATTTAGTGTGTTGTTTACAAACGTTGTACAACCTCCTAAATTGATTATGATATTTTAAAAAAAGCGTTTGATCAATTAAAAAATTCAAAACATACAATTTATTATTTTTACATTAAAAATTGATTTTAAAATTGAAAATGAAAAGGGTTAAAGATTTGATTAACTACTGAAATCAAAAACATATAAATTATTATTTATATATTAAAAATCAATTATATAATCGAAAATGAAAAGGGTTAAAAATTTACACCATCATATACTACCCAATCAACATAACATCATATTTAGTGTGTTGCTTACAACGTTGTACAACCTCCAAGGGACTTCAAAATGATGGTAGGATAACATAACCCCTTAAAACATTTTTTTTTTTGTGTTTTCATAATGCGTTGTTGAATTATTAATGTTTCACAGGATCATGGTTGTTTTGACATCCACATAAGATTGTTTAAGATTGAGAAAAGCTTTTAGAGCACCATCACATACCAACAAGTTCATCAAATGAAAATGATTCTATGCTATAGTTTCCATATGCCTAACTTGACTATGCAACTAACTATTTACGAAAGTTGTCTATATGATTCTAAAAATAAGATATTCCTATAAATTTTAATCTAATAATATTTATAATTACATTAAATGGATAAGCTGCTTTTATGCAATTAAATCTTAATCTATTCTTTCATGTATAGCTTAAACTCGCTGCAATGTTTGCAGTATATGTATCATATTGTTCATGTAAAAGTATTTTCCTATAAGACATTTTGGTGAAAGTGTATTGCTATCATTGCTTGATATAGCCGTAAAAGATTAGATATTTTTTCAATTGTGATTGATATAGTTGTTGAAAGGATTGTAACAATTTATTTTCTCCATATCTATTAACAATGGATATTGATTTATATTTCTAGCCTAACCTCTACGGTTATATAATATTGTATATATTATATAGTATTCAAAATAATTTTGTATAAAAACCCATTTAATAGGAGTATAAGGATGAATTCCAGGTTATTGTGCAAGTCTTTTTATTAATCATAAAGCTTGTTTGGAAAAATAATTGGATTCTCCAAATGATGTTAGTATTGTACCTAATTTTTATTTTTCTGCATATGCCAGTGTTTTTAATGAATTGTTTTTGTGCATGTCAAGTTATCCCATGAAACAAATGTTTTTAGATGAACAAATTTCAATGGAATGGATTGCATAAATAAGAAATCATAACTGTTTACTAGCTTGATTATCCTATTAAGATATCATCAATGTGAAATACTTGATGAATATGAGATAAACGAGGTTACAATAACATTTGTACCACATACAAAAACAACATATATTAGAATGATAACATGGGAATAAAATCTAAAGAGAAACTATTTAAATTTCAATTTGGATAATTATTTTTCAAATATATTTAATGAATTTATTTCATTACATGCTTCATATAATTATTATGCTTCTCTTTTTCTCAAATATATTATTTCTTCTCATATTTAGTGGAATCAACGTTTGTTTCTATCTTATTCTCATTCGTGCTCTACTAGTATTTCTAATTCGATTCTTAAATTATTATGATAATGAGTTTTATATGCGACTTTCAAAATCAAATCTTAATGTTATTTTAGAGTATTTTTAAAATGATATTTCACCTAATCCTTTGGCGTATGAAGTGATTTCTTTTTGCCGGATAACATTTTAAGCTCTAAAGTTTGAAATATTTAAAAATAAAGGAGATTTCTTAACAAATTATGTCATTTTATGCATGTTTAGTTTTTTTAACATGGATATACTATTTATAAAGACATTTTTTTGATGAAAAGATTTTATATTATATTAATGCAATAAGATACAAGATAGCTTTCAATAAAAAGCGGGTGTTATGAGAACATGTCACAAAACCACAAATAAGTTAGGCCAAGCCTATAACATCAAAATTCAAACTACGCCAAGCCTAGGAAAGCACAAAGACATTCGAACGAAACATAAAAGTTTATTCACATGATTTTTATGCCTTACATTATGGGTTCGAAAAAGCTATTACCACATTAGTTAATAATTTTCATGTCCATACTTCAATCGAATTTTCATGAAATTCAAATTTCCATGAAATAACATGAGATAATATGGTTGGATTACATATTATTATTTTTTATTAAGGGCAAAAGGTTTTTGACTAGGATCCTACTCAAAAATAAAAATCCAATGCCAAAATAAAATGATGAAGACCAAATGGAACAAAAAAGAAACAAGTAGGGTTCTCATGGTTAGATTGCATATTATGGTTACAAAGATAACTCATACATTTCTAAATGCAAACACCTATTTTTAATAACACATGTAACACCATCTACATTTTCATAAAATTATGCTTTTTTATAAATACCTTTTCCGTTTATATTCCACCCCACATAGATTATACCACAATCATTTGCTCGAGACACACAATGATTCACTTTAAATTTTTCTTATAGAATCATTTATACCTATTTATACATTTCCATTTGTTCTTTTTTATTTTTTATTTTGTTCAAAAGTTAAACTAGGCCAAACTTAAGAAAGTACAAAGACATTCGAACGAAACATAAAAGATTATTCACATGATTTTTATGCCTTACATTATGGGTTCGAAAAAACTATTACCACATTAGTTGATAATTTTCATGTCCATACTTCAATCAAAACGATCATGAAATTCAACTTTCCATGAGATAACATGAGATAATGTGGTTGTATTACATATTATTATTTTTTATTAAGGACAAAAGGTTTTTAACTTGAATCCTACCTAGGAATAAAGGGCCAAATGCCAAAATAAAATGATGAAGACCAAATGGAGCGAAAAGAAACTAGTAGGATTCTCGTGGTTGGATTGCATATTATGTTACAAAGATAACTCATACATTTCTAAATGTAAACACCTATTTTTTAATAACACATTTAACACCATCTAGATTTTCATAAAATTATGGTATTTTTATAAATACCTTTTCCATTTATAGTCCACCCGACATATATTATACCACAATCATTTACTCACGGACACACAATGATTCACTTTAAATTTTATTATAGAATCATTTATAAGGGAGACGAGCCAGTAGTTGTGCACCCAAGTTGAGGGGTGTACAACACACATATAAATACATCAAATTTTGAAAAAAATTACCCTTTAATAGATTTTTTTTTAATTTAAATACTTTTTTGAGCATTTTTATTTTATGGAAAGTGGTTTTAAATGGATTTAAATCAAGTAGTTTTCCATACAAAGGAAAAAATGGTGGACCATTAGTAAGGCATTATGTCATGCATTTTTTTCCACTTATGTGGCATCTCATGTGATTGGGTGATTCTTTGATGTGATTTGATGTGACACATTTTATTAGCTACTTTTTTTTCAAATGTTGAATGACAAATGTACATGTCTTGGTCACTCCCTTCACAAATACCTATTCATATATTTCCATTTGTTGTTTTTGATTTTTTATTTTCGTCAACCAATAAACGATAAACTTGATCATTAGCGAAAGAACATAATCACTAGAAACATAAGCTTTATCACCATTGCCATTTAGATCAATCCAATTTTAGTCACCTATCTCTTAATCACCATTACCACATTTGGTCATGTTTAAAGGTTATTCTATACTTTGAATTTGGTTTTTATTTGGATGGAAAAATTATTCTCTATTAGATTCCTACATATTCTTTTGATTTTTTTTTGCTGTTGATTCAAAGGGATAAGGCCTAGCCTGCAAAAAAGTTTTACATGAGGAACCAGTCCTAGATAAAACCTACATCTAGGGCTCCCATGGAGATTACAAGCCTATTATTGTGCTAATTGCAAATAAAAAATTATGGGAAAGAGTTGTTAACCAGCTCTACAAAAACCCATAAATACAACCTGATTATCAGTTCATTTTTACATTCATACATATAGCCCTAAGACTCAAAACCATAAACCAGAGCACAAGTACTAAGCAGACAGGAAAAAATTGAAACTGAAGAAGACATGAGGAATCAAAACGTCTGACCACTCGACTCCACCTCGCCTAAGATCTCCACGTTAGAATCCCCCTTTGCTGGCTCAGAGGAGGAAGACGAATCAACACAGCACTCCGACATATGCACTTTAGCCTCAGCAGGGAGCACAATACCCTGAGACCTTACAACCTCCTCAAGACCACGCACCATTGCCTACATCCCTCATGTCAAAGCATGAATATGGTACTGAAGGCTGACTAGTATCTCTTCCAGCTTCGCATGCTCTTTGTGTAAGATAAATTGACCAGAAGAATTTGACAAAATGTTCGCAACACTTAACCCCTGCACCCTATCAAAAACGTTCTGCCACCCAATTGAATGTTTCGGGTCCAGCATAAGCTTGCGCATACTCTCACATATATCGGCATCTTCTGCTTCCTCGAACTGCTTCGCAATCGACCACACTTTCCCGAGCCAGTTCCGCATTTCCGTATTTCTAATCTTTATATCCATCCCAAGCAGAAAATGAATCCCCGATAACCTCCCGTCTTTGCTCGCCTCTTCTTTATGCTAAGACTAGCCTCCATTAAAGCCAAGAAAAACCTACCCTGTCACTGATTCAAAGAACCACAGAAACCACTACTTCGAATAAAACCGAGGTACAGGTAAAGCCAAAAGGCTCGAGCATATAAATCCTCCCACCCCTACACACGAATGGAGGCAGGTGCAAAACTACAATAGATCATCAAATATATTTCCAATCATAAATAGCATCCTCCCCTTAAAAACTTCGTAAATGTCCGACGCCAGCGAACTACACCCTCTCATCATTATCTGCCACCTTTGCATCAAGATAAATTAAGGCCATGGCATCATGAAAATCCTTTTCCCAGAACTACTTGCTCAAATGATAATCTCCCAAACATCGACCCTCTATTAACAAGACGATCTGCAACACGATTCCCTTCCCTTTTGGCTTTAGGAAAACCTTCCTTCTGCCAAACTTTATCGGCTGGAAAGTGACTCCCATAAATCCTTACCTTTTATCTATTAAAGATACTCACATACGCCTCATTCACTGTTACCTCGCCCAACTTCCTCATGCCTCAAACGAGTTTATCTTCTTCACCGACATCATGGCAAGGGAAGGAATGCAAAAATTCAAAATATTCACAGCCCCATCCAACCCATCCCTCCCAACCTCAGAAGGATCAATTCAAACATCCGACCCCATCAAGCACACGTGTAATTAACAAACATTGAACCCCACTTGTAAAATGGATACATCCTTGAAAGGAATCAAAGTCTCCATCTCAGCTAGGGGACCGGCTGGATGCTAGTTACCATTCCAAAAATTCACTCAAGACCCATTTTGAGGCATCCATTTCAAACAAGGAGAAACATAATGCGTACAACCTTTGATAAAATTCCAAATCACTGATCCAAAATGAAGCTCTTGCTGAAAAAATACTTCCTAGGGACAAGACATTCTAAGTACTTAGCTCTTAGGACTTTTCTCCAAAAGTGATCCTTATCATGATACATCCTCCAAAGAATATTTCACCCTAGAGCTTTATTTACTAAAGTACAATCCCTAAATCCCAAACCACCGTCTCTTTTTGGGCGACACACCTCATCCAAAACAACCAAACTAAATTTTAATTTAGTATTAGTTCCACTGCACAAAAAAACCCTTTGCAAACTTTCAATACTCTTAGCCACTTTCTCAGGAAGCTTAAAAAGTGACATAAAATAGGTTGGAATGGCTTGCAGAGATGAAGGTATCAACTCCGCTGTTCCAACCAGAGTTAACCACTTCCCTTTCCAAGAAGACAATTTTTTCGTATCCGAACAAGAAAAGGCTTCCAAATATCCTTACCAATAGCACCATCAATCAAGGGCATACCCAAATATGAGCCAAGCAACGCTCCCACAAAAAAACCAAAGATATTTACAATCCTCCTCTGTAATTTAGGGTCTACATTGATAAAATAAATAACATATTTAAGAGTACTCACCTTCTTCCTAGTCTCCTTTTCATAGGAGACTAAAATTTCCTGAAATTTTCTCATTTAAACTACGAAGGATCACCGAAAAGTTTGATGTCATCAATGAATTGTGCATTAGTTACATGTTCTAATTTTTAAGAAATGATAAGTCCTTTAATCTCTTTTCTTACCAACACCTTTTGAATAGCTCTAGAGAGTGCTTTGGCCATGTTACTAAACAAATAAGGGGATATGGGATCCCCTTGTCTCGATCCCCTTGAAGAAGAAAGTTACCCAACCAGGACACCATTAATCAACATAGAGAACCTTGGAGAAGAGAAGCAATTTATAACCATCCTAACCCAGTCAAAGGGAAACCAAACTTGGAGAGCACTAATTCCAAAACCTCCAATTTACTCTTTCATAAGATTTCATCATATCCATCTTGATAATCATGCTTGGATTCTTCCTATGACTTAAAGAATGAATTTTTTTGTGAGAAATCACAATTCCATCAAGAATTTTCTTACCTTCCACAAACCCATTTTGGCAATCTGAGATGACCAATTGTAAAAAGGATTTTAATCTAAAGGAAATAAATTTTGAAACAATTTTATAGATGCTCTTACACAATGCAATCGGCACTGAAAGAATTAAAGAACAAGGCATCATCACTTTTCGAATTAGAGCGAGAAGGTTGAGTTCCATTCTTTAAGAATCGAACCTTTCTTTTACATTCTTCCATAGCCTCCCACACAATGTCTTCCATTATGTGTCGAAATTCTGAAAAAAACAAACTGAAACAATCTAGGCGATGCCTTATCGCCCCCTGTATCTTGAGTTGTGTGGCATGTCCGGGGTTTAAAAAATTGTTCTTGGGGGTGTTTGTGAGAACATCTTTCTTCTTCTTCTTCTTCTACTTTCTCTTTCCTTCTAGCAGGATTCTTTCCTTCTTTCGGTTTGAGATTTCTTCATGTATATATTCTACATGAGTACACGATCGAGCCTAGTTGTTAGGACTCATATTGTGGATATGCCACTTTTATTTTAGGCCCCTAGCTTCACTTGAGGGGGTGGTGTTAGAGTAGGTATTTACCTTAGCTCATGTTTACTTATGTACTTTTTTACCTTTATTGTATTTATCCTCACCCATTTATGTGTGCGGATATTTATTTTATTTTATTTAGATATTAGGGGATATTATCTAGTTGTTAGGTATAGTTCTTTCCTTGATCTATCGTATTGACTAGATCTTTGATGTCTAGTTCTTTCCTAAATATATGGTCTTGAATAGTTCTTTGATGACTAGTTTTTCCTTTATTTGTGACTTGATCTACGACCTTGGTGGTTCTTATATTTTTATTCCTTTCCTATATAAGGAAAGGCTCATTCTCATTGTATTTCATTGAGTTACATAATAATATATGATATTTTTCTCATTTGTTTGCAAAGGTTTTATTAAAGTTATCTGGCAAATTGATTTTATCTTATTAATCATTTTGTTCGATTAACATTAGATTTCTTGGCTTGGTATGATTTGGTTATCATTCCTTA
This sequence comes from Taxus wallichiana var. yunnanensis, assembly GCA_018340775.1. NCBI lineage: Eukaryota > Viridiplantae > Streptophyta > Pinopsida > Cupressales > Taxaceae > Taxus > Taxus wallichiana. The sequence goes on along the minus strand of CM031243.1, from coordinate 500,752,612 downwards.
TAATCAAGAGAGCTTTGAGGTAAAAACTTCCCCCGTTTTCTCCTTATGGTTTAGAATGGCATTAAAATTTCCTACTAACACTTTATTTTTTCATCTAACTCTAAAAGGTTGGAAAAATCATCCTGCAATCCTTTTTCATCCACTAATATATGCCCATACACATTCACTACTATAAACCTATCATGAGAAAGTAAATCAAGATAATCCAAAATTGTGAACCATTTTCACTTAGCTTTTAGGAGGCATTTGGCTTTACTGGATTCCCAATAGCATCCAAAATCCCTTAACTACCAACTGGTTCAACTTCTTCCACCTCCCCCTTAAACCAATTTTTTTCCTAGTTACCTCCACCTCTTCGCAAGACATCTTAGTTTCCTGCATGACAAAAAAATATTCGATTCTCCTTATCTCTAAACTACTAAAAAAGTTGCATTTGTTAGAGGAATTTAATCCCCTGCCATTCCAAATTAGGATTTTCATGGCTCCTACGTGGAAGGACACTCCCTTCCACCAGAAATAAAAGCCTCTAAGGTGCTTTGATCTTGGCCTCCAACCGATTCTTTAGGGAATTCGATCTCTGACTAGCTGATTTAGTAAACCCTGTATCTGGTTGAGGCTTAGAATTAGATTAAGCAATTCATTCTGATTTCTTTAGAGGATTATCCAAAGGAAAAGACTTCTTATAGGTGCAAGGGTTATATTCAAATCTACTATATTCTCCTTATTTGACACATTATCTTCTAGTTACCTTATCCTTCCATAAAGAGCTCCAATTTTTTCTTATGTTAACTCATAACTCCCTTGCAAATGAGGATATCCAAGACACTCTCCATAACACGATTTACATGCTCCAAACATCTTTAGATATACCTTTGTTGCTACTACACACACACTTGCATTGAGATTAGCATTCATGTGAAAGCAATAATGAAATAGATGTACCTATGGTTATTTTTCATAAATCCATTCCCCTAGACAAGTCATCTGACTCTAATTTTCTCTTATATTCTCCTTATCCATCATTTCTTAACAACATACTCTCTGGTCCTAGTCTTTATACAATATTCTCCATACTTACTTCTATTGAGTAACTAGTATAGGATCTCAATGGTCAACATGCTCAAAACTTGACCTAGGGTTTGAAGCAACATCTCCACTCTTGGAACACCTTATCCATCCTATATCAAGGTGTTTAGACCTTTTATGCCATCATTCCCTTATATTTCCTATGTAATCTCCCTTTTAGGTCCTAATGGCTACCATCCCTCTTAGTATACAAATGCCCTTATATCTTAATTTCTCATGAAACAACATTACCCTCTAATGATTTGATTTGGAGACCCTTTATGGGGTTCTTAGATGTGCCTAAGTTTCAAGTAATATTCCTTTGTACAAATTTGTACTTCCTTTGTACAATACCATGCAAATTAGGCCTAATTAGCCTCCTACTCATGACAATAGACACTTACCTCTATGATATCACTTGGGAGTTGATAGATCCACCTTTGGAATTTTTCCAACATGATGTCTACTAAATTCGGTAGCTTGACTCTATGATTTGATCACCCATGCACTCCAATTTCTCTCTTCTCTATACATGTATAGTATGTACTGAAAAACCTCATGTATCTCCTTCACACATGTGAATTGGAACCTAAAACTTCAAAAATATTTATTCCTCACCAAAATAGAGATGCTCCAAAAATTTCATCAATTTCTGATGGTTAGAATTTAAGATATGGGATGCCCTAGTTAGGGCCCGAGAGGATAGATTTAAGGCTACAAGAAAATTTCAAAGTTTCAAGAGCTACAAAATATTTAATGACACTCCATTTACCTCCCTTCAACTATCCAAACCTTTACAAATCTCTAAAATCCTCCTTGGGATGATTGTCATATTTCTAGCATTCAATCTGAGAAGGGTTTTCAACACACAATGTATTCAAAGACAACCATTCAAACAAAACTTACAAACATTTTACCTACAACACCAATGTATGTCTCCATTATTCATTAATGACCTTCATTACATCTTGATCCTCCATATTCCATGCTTGATCCTCGATGAAATATCACTTATATCCGTAACTAGTCCACTAAGAATGGTTTATTCTGCTCCTTAGAGAGCTCAACAACATCTAAACTTAGAATAGGATGAAACTACATCCCTATATTCTCTCCACACATCCAAAATCCTATTTCTTGACTCATAGAACAACAATATTTCCTTACTTAGGCATAAATAACAACTACCTCACTTCCTTGCACACCTAAGACTTCATTTTACAAGAATAGTTACTTTTTACATTCACTCACAGATTTTTATTGACTCAACCAAGTCATAATCACTCATTTATATGTAACAAAACATATTTGAATAACCTTCCCTATGATTATCCTAAAGTCTTGATGCTCCTGCATCAGAGTGCCCTTGTGAGAAAAATTTGAGCTCCTGCTCAAATACAATGTTGTTCTTCTCTTTTTCCTGGTTTTCCAATTCACTCTTGTTTCCTTTTCTTGTACCTCTTGTCCTTCTGGTGTTTCCAACCTCCCTACCAACACTCTAAACTCATCCTTGCATTTCTTCTTCCTACACTTTATCTTCCTACTTGTCTCTTGTTCTTGTTCAATTTTCTTCATCATGGATTCCAACTCTACCTTGCATTATTCATATTTACCTATACTCATAGTATCTAGACTGAATTAGACATCAATTTCAAGGTCGAGTGTCTTTTTGACCAGCTCTATGACCAATTTCTGCTCATATTCACACCTAGCTTCTTGATAGGTTTTTTTTAACTTTACTAATGAAATGAAGGTCCTTAATACTAAAATCTAACGTTTTTTAATGCCTTGAGAGTTCACACTGTAATGATTTATCCTCTTCTTCACCATCTTCTTTACAGATTCCTTACATGATTTCCTTAGTTTTTGTTCCCACAATGGACTTCTAGATGTCCACAAACATTTTCCATTGAACTTACCCCTTTTTCCTCATTCTTTCTTGTATTTAAGTTACCATGAACTTCTATGTTGCCAATATCAAGCTCATCTTGTAGTTTCTTGTCACCTTCAACCATTTTGACTTGAGAATACCCTCATTATGTTCTTCACTATTTGTGTTAAGGATATCTTTAGGTTTCTTGTAACACACCAATGCTTCTTCTTCAAGAACACGTTCTTCCCTTAGCCAATGTCTTAACTGCTACAACATGAGAGTATCACTAGTTTTCTTTTTCTGATTTTGGCTTCCCATTGAAACAAGCATGCTCTCCAAATGATGATTTCCTTGACTGAAACTTAAGTTCTTGAGACTATTTTTAGCTTCTCTTTGAGGTTCCTCTATATTAGCAATTGTGATTTATTGCAAAGAAAAAGGTTCCATAGACTTACCTCTAAATCAAGGATCTTCCTTAGTCCTAAGGACTGATTCCTTGACTGTAATATCTTCTTTCCCAACTGATTTTTCCTCAATTTTCTTTGGTTTCTCTCTCATATGTTCACCCTTGCATGTAGTTACTCTTTATGGTCCTGGAACTCTTGCATGGTCTCCTCATACTTTGTTTTCATGAACTTACTACTCATTTCCCAATTTTTCTCTTTCTTACCCGATATTGGTCTGGCAGAACTCATTATATAGGTTGGGTTACTATCCACAGTTGTTATTTGTGTTCATTTGCACTGCTATTGGAGTAACTAACACTCTAACATTTGTATCCCAACCTCCGAATTCTTCTTGAAATCTAAGAACATACTAACAAGAAATATCATATATATTTCCTTGTTGTGTTAGATACCTATTTTCAATCATTTTGAATTCTTTGGCTTGTATCAAACTTTCCTTGTTTCTCGATGGTTCTATGTACATTCTCATGCTTCTTGACAACTGTTTTGATTCATCAACAAACATGTAAATGGTAATTCTTCTTCAATTTCGCTCCTTGCTCCTTGTCTATGTGATACGGTCCATGAGACTATTTTTTCAATTCTTCTCTCATTCATAATTCCATTAGGTTTGACTTTACCTAGCATACAACTTGTATATTTATGTATCTTGAGATGATGTTTCTAGACTCTTAGATAGCTTTAGGAACATTTCATTGTTCCCTCCTTCACTAGTTTCTCTTGGTCCTTGTCCATTCAAGTTCTTACTTGTCAAATGACATCCTCAATCTGCATTCACACATGCTAACACAAGTTTGGATTCAAAATCAGATTTTCTTCTCTCCTCCTTGACTACTCCTTGCTTGGATACCACTTGTTTGTTGTTTCCTTTCACTTTTGGCTTGTATGTAAGCCTTGCTTCTTCCTTGTTCTTTGTTGTTCATCATTCATAGCATCTTCATCTAATTTATACATTTTGTCCTAAGGATCAAATTTCATGTTGTTGGATGTCTCATTATTACTTCTTACTAGTTGGTATTCTTCTTGGTTTTATTCTCTTACAAGGACTATTTGTCCTTCTTATCTCCTATTTTGGCCTTCAAGAGACCCACTTGTTTCTACTTTGTCCATGACACCTTCTTGTGTCTTCTCATTCTCTTCTTCTCTTAGATCTTGCATAATATCTTCTAGGATCCAGTCCCACACTTTTTCCTTCTCATCATTATTCTACAATTTTCCATTTTCACCTTCAACTTGGTGATTCATTTTACCTTATTGGTCATTACTCTCTTTTTCTGTCATGGCCTTCATTGTATTTCTAAGCCTTTCTTGGGATTGTCCATCAACCTCAACTTGTGTTTCTTGGTCCACTACATTGGACTCTAACTATTGCACTATGTCATCAACTTTATCTTCATCTTGTCCTTTCAAGGAAACACTCACCTTTTCTTCTTTCTTCAATGGCTCCCTTATGAACACTTGCACCTGATTCTTAGATTTCTCCACAAATTCCTTGAAGCCAAATACCATGAACCTCCTTTTTTAGCACATGCATGATGATCCATCAAAGGCACCAAAACATGTTCTATTCCATCTTTCATTAGAAAAATTTTGTTTAGTCTACCATTATACACTACTCGTCTGTCATATTTCTATGGTCTCCCTATAAGTAAATGAAATGCATCCATAGGCATCAAATCACATAATAATTCATCATGAAAACACCTAATCTTGAAAGGAACTCTACATTTCTCATTTACAAGAATCACGGTGATCCTTCTGAACCTATGCTTTACCCTATAAGGAGTAGGGTGAACTAGCCTGTTTAAACCCTACTCCTTATAGGGTAGTTGATCCATTAGCGGTGCTTGGCTTGAGATATTTGATGGTGATGAGGGATTCTACAAATAAATAAAAACTTTTACCTCTATTCAGATTTCTAAGGCATTCTTAATGTTAGCAGTAATATTATTGTTACAAGGTTTGTACTACTCAATAATGACATCAGTTGTTCTAGTGGCTATGGAATCCTTGTTGTTGTTCACTTCTATTTTCACTCCCTTGTTCCATTTTCTCCTACCCCCTGTACAATCTCAAGAAGGGTTACTCCTTTCCTTTAGTGAGGTGGTAAGGGTAGGGAAATGTCTCAATAAATCTATGCCTTGTGAGCATAACATCCCTTATGTGACATTTAGGGAAGATGTACTTGAATCTAAGGTTTTTAATCGGGAGAATGGATTGATATGCACATTTAGTGGCTTCTGTCCCATCCTTCTAGTAACTCACATATGGATATCAGAGGACTCAATTCTACTCCTTCAAGGAAGGTTAGATATCTACCTTTGTGCAAGAGGTTTTTTTATTGTGGTTTTTTACTATGCCTTGTGATAATTTTTCTATTTTTAAAACCCTGTGGGAATTCCAATCCCACTTTTTGGGCATGAAACCCCGATTCCCCATATTCAATCCCCTTAATTAAACATTCTCATTCAAATTTGATTAGGTTAGAATGTAACACCTTCCTTTGTAATTTTGGGATTGAGAATGTCTTGTGTCCATTCGAAGCACATTGGGAAAATTATTGAATGTTGATTCTCACACCATTCATTTCACTCATAAAACTTATGGCCAAATCCTTGTTGAGCTAGTCATGTCAAAGAACCTTCCCACCAAAATAGAGCTAAAAATTTAAGACAAAACATGTACCTAATCCCTTGACTATGAAGGAATTCCCTTTAGATGCAGAAGATGCTTCACTTTGGGTCATATTGTTGCAGAATATATGATGGTGAAGAGGAAGAATGAGAGAAAAACTTGGTGGAAATATTTCCTCCCAAAACATTTTTAACTAAAATTAAATTTAAAGGATGATTTAAACTCAAACATAGATTTAGAGGACATGGTGGACACATCCTTGATTCAACAATAATAAATAAAGGGATGCCTGTTAAAATAAAAAAATTGATGAAGAGGCTTATGAGGGTGTTCCTCCTTTATATGTTAAATTTTAGTTGATTAATTTTATGGAAGTCCTCATGCATGGTGTTTTTCATCCTAAGGTTGAAGGATTGGTGTATGAATTAGAAGTGGTGTTAAAAGAAGGGTTTTTATATCAAGATTGTTGCTCCTCTCATCAATAGTCTCGTTCGTTGTTAGTCGATTATATTTTTTTCTTTGTGATATTGGGTAGTTGTTTCTCTCCCTCTTCTTGGGTGCTTTATTATAATATCTAGGTTTCTAACCTTATTTGTTCCTAAATAGAGTTCCAATCGAATAATTCCTTTTTACCATTTATCATAAAAATTCAACCATTTCAATATATTTAATATTACATACATTAAATAAAGGTTTATGGAAGGTACCACTAAACTTATACAAGAATAAATAGGAGATAAAGCATTAACAATTCTCATTAATGGTTTATGGGTAACTTCCACCACTAGCATAATCCTCATTAAAAGTTGAATTAATTTTTTGTGGATGAGGAAAATTCTTAAATAGTTCTTCACTTCAAGTTAGAATATTAAGTAGAATCATCATAACCTATCGGAACCAAGTGGTAAGGAAGGAAATCATTCCACCATGACAGTCTTCCACTAACCTTCTACTACATAATGTGGCAGTTCACAACTAAATTATATAAAACTAAGCACCTTCTACACTGAATGGAAACTTAAGAGTGATAGCTTGATTGATAACCTTCTCTATTAGTAAAGGTGTATAAGTGTGCACTATTGAATGACTTATACAAAAGTATTATTACAATAAAATATTACAAGTTCATATTATAACACATAATAGTGAATGGTTAAAAAAATAATCTTATAACTCCCCTTACGATGTACTTCAAATAACGAAAGGATATATCAATTATATAACTATACATCTTTGATTATACATTGATTCATGCCGAAGAACATTTAAAATAAGTATAAATCCTTAGTCAAGAGATTTGTGAAGATAAATTTATGTTTATCATCAATCTTAAAAATATTAATGTCAACAACCTTTTCGTAAATTAGTTGAAGATATTACACATTTGAATTTCAATATAATTTTTGTATTGGGAATTTTTATCACCAAATCACAACACCCTATGATTTTCACAAGTGTGTGTGCTTGATCTCACAATGTGACTGGGTAACATGGGTACTATCTCCAAGTTGTGGGACTTGCTACTTGAGATAGACCTCCAGAGAAAGTTGGTTCTTCTTCCTAATCCTAGTGTAAACTAACTCTACTGAGATGAAGCTACTAACTATCTCTATCCTATAATTTCCAAGGGACCAGGGAGAGAGAAATAACATGCAAATGAAGGAAAACTACACTATAGAGGTGATGCACCAAAATAAGGGAATGAGAACAATTTCCAATGTGTGAAAATGGAAGCAAAATGCAGATCAAAGAGGGTGATGATAGTTCTCCACAGTCTAATAACAACATTCACAACACATTTCCATGCATACACAATAATAATAGGTCCTTGCAAGAGTATAGAGTAGACATAAACATTTGTAATAACATTAGAGAGGCAAGGAGAATGCAACAAACTCAGCAAGGGAAGATACATCCACAAACTTGAATCTATTGCTTCATTAATATGCACAGTCCAAACTATTACAAAGGAAAGGCCTAGATCACCATGCAAGGAGTCCACTACAAATTCATGTAGCACATTGGCTTCACAAAACCAAAATGACAGAGTTTTTCTACTCAAACTATCCTCCCCTTACAATGAGCCCAGTATTCCAATTTATAGAATTTTGGAAGAGAGAGAGAGAAGGTATGTAAATCCTAAAATCCACTTTTCAACCAATTTCAAGTCATAATAAATGACTATGGTTGGTGATTTTAGACTTGTAAAAGCAATCTTAGGGTGTCCCATAACTTATAGTAGAGAAGAAATGGAATCCCATGCTCATTAAATGCCTTTCCAACCACTAAGAAAATAACTTTTCAGATTTTGGAAAGTTTTCCTTAAAATCTTCATCAAAACTTCATCAATTTCTACATTTCTTAATTTTTGTGTGTTTTTCTCAGAGTTACAGCCCAACGAAACCAGTTTTGTGAAAATCCATTGAGAATTGCAAAATTTATGGCCTTCTGAGTGTGAGTAGCTATTTTGAGTTTGTCAAGGATTTCTTGCATTTTACGGGACTGAGCATTTAATTTATTGGAGATGAATATTTTTCTTTAATTTTCACCCACCTACCCTTACTAAAAATAATAAATCCCATTTTTTTTTTGCATAGAGGATGTCGAGAGATTTCCGAAAAGTCCAATTTTGTCAAAATCAAAGCTCCGGATCAAAAGTTATGCCTATTTTAAGATCAGGGTTGGGGTGTTCCACATAGGCTCTTATAATCCACATTTCCTTTTGTATTGAGGTTATTGCGGGTATTGTATGTTTTTGGGAACTCGTAGCACCGGGGTACAAGGTTAACTTTCGCCGCCAATTCCCGCCTTACCCACATCCATCTTACCGTGGATGTTTCAGATTTTACGGGCCCTGGGACGCACTTGGGCCACTTAGACCGCCCGACCCCACCATCGCCGCACCATATAGACCTAGGAAAATTTTGGATTTCCTATGTTATCACCTCCAACTCGCCCAAGACATTTGGATCGTCCAAATCCACCTTCGCTGCAATACATGAACCCATTCCATTCCTTTACAAGTCGGGAAAATCAGCTTTTAGGGAACTTGTGTCCCGATGGAACTTGGACTTCCTAGGCCATGCACTTCTGCCTTTTCCACAACACAAAGGACCCGCTTCCATTTCTTTGTAAATCGGGTAAATCGACTTTTTGGGGAACTTGTGGCTTGATGGAACTGGACCGCATGGGCTGCTAAGACCCGATTTTTCCGCAATACATTATTCTCTCTCGGATTAAAGACCAAGTCAAGGACAAGGAACCCTAGTTCAATCCAAGTCATTCCACCTTCACCGCTAGACTGCAATACATTAAAATAATAATTTTTCTCCATTTCTCCAAATTTTTCACAAATTTTTGCTAACTCGATTTTTCTTGTATATGGGAATTATAGAAAATCAAAGGGGTGCCCCAAAATCCAAATTTCTATTTTTCACCATTTTGCCTCTCCAAGTCCAAAGCAATTATGTAAGTTATTTAAATCACCTTGGGATAAATTTCAGATAATAGGAATAAAACGAGATGTGTTTAGAGTTTTTATGAAAATTGGGTAGGGTTTATAACAATATGAACTCAAATAACATGTGTCAAAAACATAGTGATCAACATCATGTACTAACATCTCCACTATACCTAGTTTTATAGTAGAAAAATAAATCAAATCTATCTTATAAAAGAATAATTCATTGAACATCCCAAAAGTTGGAAGATTTATACTATTTTAAACATTGTAGTATTTAATCTCTTTCCTGATTCAACACTTTATTTTCTCTCCAATTTTGTTATATCATTAAAATGAGTAATATTTATTTCTATTTTTACATTGAATTGAAACCTTAAATTTATGTTTTTTTAGGTTGTACTTAACATTATTATTATCACTACTAAAAAGATATATTTAAAATTATTTCAAAACAAACTCTATGTTAATGGGGCTAAGAATGGATTAAAATAGGAAAATTGATGGAAACTTCCATCCGTTGGTTAGGTAAAGCTGAATTTTTATGGGGCCTCAAAAGGTAATCTGGGGGCCCTACGGTGTGAGCTTCCTAGTTCAAGACCCTCGGGGAAAAATAATTTTTATGTTGGCTCTAGATTATGGTAGATCACCCAACAATATTTTGAAGTTATGGCTCTTCTACGGTGGTCTCGGTGAGATTAACTCCTTTCAATGGAAGAAGCTTTGGATTGAAGGTGACTCTAAAATTATCATTGATTTTCTCTCATCTCGCTCCTCTAAGGCTTGGATTTTAATTCATACTTGCAGACACCTATAATTATGCCTAAGTAATTTAAATACTTAAATTGTGCTAATTATCTCCTTTCCCACAAATTGACGACATATTGTCAATAGCGCTCATCTTCTCTTCCATTGTCATTAATTGATTACATTATGCTAATTAATTAAGTCGCCTATCCAACACATACCCTAATTAACGACCCTTCGTTAATCAACACCTTCTATCTAGTCTAATTAATTATTATTAATTAATTAGCCTCTCTTCTCATTAAATCAATAAATCACTATTTAATTGGTTTAATTCCCTCCTAATGGTCCAAATCACACTAAAATCCATCTAAAAGTTTATAAAAGCTTGCACATGTATTAATTAATCATCTTGAGTAATTAATACACCCCCTTTATCCACATGAGTTACTAAAGGACAAACTAAACCCTCCTAAAGTTAACTCAACCCCATTTAAACCCCACTTATCCATAACTAAATCTACATCTCCATTAGACCCACATTCATGAGGATGTGTTGAATCCTTTATCCTTTGGGCTATTTAAACAACCCTCCCTCTACTTATACACCTACACCTAAATATCTCAAGAGACAAAAGAAAGCACATAGTTTCATACTAATAGCCTTTTGTCATTATTGAGCCCTCCATCCTTCATTCTTGAAGAGCTAAGCCTCACACCCAAACATCCATTAAAGGATCAAAGCAAACAAATATGATTTGATTTCCATTGGACTACTTACATTCATTTTAATGTTAAATTAGGCAATTAAGGAAAATAGAGTTCATTAATTTACATTATGTTTTGATCATTTCAAAGTTATAATGTTGAGGGTGGGACTTGCTTATTTCTTCATCATGTCACCTATCCAACACATACGCTAATTAACCACCCTTCGTTAATCAACACCTTGCATCTAGTCTAATTAATTATTATTAATTAATTAGCCTCTCTTCTCATTAAATCAATAAATCACTATTTAATTGGTTTAATTCCTCCTAATGGTCCAAATCACACTAAAATCCACCTAAAAGCTTATAAAAGCTTGCACATGTATTAACTAATCATCTTGAGTAATTAATACACCCCCTTTATCCACATGAGTTACTAAAGGACAAACTAAACCCTCCTAAAGTTAACTCAACCCCATTTAAACCCCACTTATCCATAACTAAATCTACATCTCCATTAGACCCACATTCATGAGGATGTGTTGAATCCTTTATCCTTTGGGCTATTTAAACAACCCTCCCTCTACTTATACACCTACACCTAAATATCTCAAGAGACAAAAGAAAGCACATAGTTTCATACTAATAGCCTTTTGTCATTCTTGAGCCCTCCATCCTTCATTCTTGAAGAGCTAAGCCTCACACCCAAACATCCATTAAAGGATCAAAGCAAACAAATATGATTTGATTTCCATTGGACTACTTACATTCATTTTAATGTTAAATTAGGCAATTAAGGAAAATAGAGTTCATTAATTTACATTATGTTTTGATCATTTCAAAGTTATAATGTTGAGGGTGGGACTTGCTTATTTATTCATCATGATGGTGCACATTTCTCATTTCTAGCTAGGTTAGGAAGCTATTTCTAGGTGGTAGTTTCTTGCTTTAAATCTAGCTAAATTGTAGAAATACTTGTACACATTTGGCATGCCCGGTGGGACCCTTAGTCCCATGGCATTTTAGTTTAAGTTTCATTGTTTTGGCTAATTTTTGATATACACATGTAGTAATTAATGTCCATTTTCTTGGAATTTTTGCTAATTTGATATGTGTAACCTCATGTTCATAGCCATAATTTTAATGGGTTATTGCCATTCTTAAGCTAACTTGTCAAAAATTGAGATATTGTGAGTTTTCTTGTATTTTTTTGTATTTTGGTTACAGTGTGCCTGCAGTACATTATTAGGGGCACGAGCATAGTTTTCATGGTGCATACGTTGTTTTATCGTGCACACGTCTCTCTGGTGGCGCAGTGCCTGGTAAAACTTGTTACTCTGTTTTCCGACCCCGGCGCATGCTCGCTAACCCGAGCACACACCCTTACCAGCACTGCAGGTGCACTAACCCAGGCACAGACATCATTTCATACTGTACCTTCACTGCATTTTGAAACCTGTCAAATCAGCGCACATGCCCTAACCAGAGCGCACATGTTGTTTTAGTGGCACAGGCACATTTTTCTGGTAACACATTTGTTATGTCTGTCTTTCTATCTATTTTTTCGGGAGTGGTGCATACGTTGTTTTTGTGGTGCACATGCCTCTCTAGTGGTGCAGGTGCTTGGTAAGTCAAAAATCCGCAGAGTGGTGCATGCGTTATTTTCATGGCGCATATGCTATTTTCGTGGCACACACACCTCTCAGTGGCGCAAATGCACTGTAAATCAGAAACACACAGAGTGGCGCACACGTCTTTTGGTGGCACACACGCATAAAAGGGGGCATAGGTATATCTGTTTAATCCAATTTTTTGTTACAACTTTTTAGTGCTCCTTATTTTGATCATAACTTTTGACTCGTTAACCCGTTTTGAAGTTTGAATAAGCATTGGAAAGATAACGGAGTGTACTTTGCGAGGAAATTCCAAAATTTAGATACATTTAGTATAATATCTTCTATCACAAAACTCCCAAAATTCAAATTACTAAAAATTGCTAAAAAAGTGCAAAAAATTGGATTTCTAGATTTGTTTTTTGATTTTCTTGGTTTTCTAATTCTTGCAAGTTTTATCTAATCACATACTCATTTTTGCAGGATGTTTTTACATGATTTTACTTGATTAAATAAACTTTTCATGTTTACTTATAGGAATAAGATCGCGTATGCTCTTCCCTCTCATCCCTTGGGGCGATCTTGGGAATCAGAAACGATTCTTAAGTCCTTTTTTATGCTTTGAGGTTGTTAGGAATATTTGAGTGGAAATTGGCTTAACTTGGCATAGTTGAATTAAAAGTATTTTTCCATTTTGATATCTTTTTGGATTTTTGAAGACAATCACATATGCTCTTCTCTTGCGTCCTTGGACGAGCTAGAGGATCAAAAATGATGCCTTCTCTTTTGATGGAAAACTACTAAAAATTGTCATACAGGACCAAAACACCATTGGTTTCCAAAGAATGGAGGAATAAAAACAAAATTCAGAAAACTACTAATACAATTGTTTTACAGGTTACCAAACGGTGTTCAAGCAAACAACATCTAATTAAAAAAGATAAAACGAACAACATATTCAAAACATTGTATTGCAGGTTTCAGAAAAGGGTACGTCCCTCTCCACTCAACTAGAACATAACCCCTTTGGCATAATGCCTTAAGATACAACAATGGGGGTGGTTCCAGGAACCCCAAAGTAGTCCACACAAGAGGGAACCTTGTGGACGAAATGGGAAGTGCTCCGCACTACCTATCTGACTAGTAATTCCTTTGTGAGATAGAGTTACAAGTTGTCCCTATGTGACCCTTTTAAGTACAAAATTGGATGCATCTAATGCCCACTGTGCTTGAAGGGGGAAAAGTCGAGATACTCCCAAACTATTCAGTGTGACTTTTTGGGTAAATCATCCCGCTCGTGGATAATCTTTGTAGCACCTAGGACAAGAGAACCACCTAGGAAAATATACTTTGGCTAGGAGCCCACTTTGACCATTCTAAAAATGTGTTGAGTTGTGAGCCATCATTTTCATCACAAAATGTGTGACGCGTTACTCTGGCCTAGTTCTTCACTTACCTTAAGGTAAGGCAAAACTCTGCCAAAGTAAAGCCAACATTTTTTCACCCCCATTTTGATCTGCCTCCTTCACCTTCTTTTGACACTTTGTTGATCAAAGGAAGGGTGACTACCTTTGTGTTACCAATCGATTGCTTCTGCCACTTTTTTGTCCATTTATGCCCATCCATGTTTGTGGCTGGGTAAGTTAAACATCTAAAGTGTGCGGAGGTGTATTTATATCATTGGTAGCCTTTGTGATCTTGATACCCATGTCAGGATCGTCATCATAGTTAGGATTGATTCATAATTTTATCTCCCTTTGACATGTTACCTCATTTGCATTGTCTCAACATAATTAAGATACTTATGTCATGTTTCTCGTAAACATGATCTAAGTTTCTACATTGTGGCGTTACGCTGCCCACATTTTAACACATTGTTAGTATACTTTGACTTAGTTTGATTTTAAACATTGTCCTAAATCTTGAAGGGTGTCTGTACGTACCTAAAATTGTAGGGTACTGCACCACTAGAACAATGTCACACATGCCCCAATGATGATACAGGTCACCTCGCAAGGTGTTTGGGATCCAGAGAATCTCGCAAAGTATATGTTAGCATCCCAAATGCTTTATCCAAGTTCCTTGTGCTTTGTTTTATCCATTTCCCTCCTTTTTCTTGGCCTTTTGACCTTCAATAATGAAACCGACGCCCGCCAGTGGTGGCGGTACTACAACCGATGTCCTGCTCAGGGCGGCGGTCCTTCACGCATTTTCCAGCACGTTCCTTTAATTGCGACTTGCGTGAATTTTATAAATTTACCAGCTTTTCTCAACCTCCTTAGCTTGTATTTATGTTTTGGTTCCCTGTAATAGTGTTTCTCCATTGTTTAATGGTAACAAAGTTCCATTCAAGTTACCCTTTGGTGAATGGGAATTATATAAATAGTTTCTTTGTTTTCAAACAAATGGCCCATCACCTTCTCAATTCTATTGTTTATTCTTGTAGTTTCTTGTTTAGGATTCATTTGGTTTCATGTTTTGCATCCATGCTAGTTTTATTCTACTATTTAGAGGCCACGTGATCTTCTTGTTTCAGTTTCAGGTTGCTTTTTCGTATAATCAGCTAGAGAAAGGTAGTTTTATTTCAATTTGGAATCCATTAGAGTTGCAGGTCGTGTTCTTCATAGGAAGCAGTGTCTAGAATCTCTTAGTACACTTGTGTTATATTCATGTAATAAATCCCTCTAGGAATTTCATAAGCCAAGCTCTATCACTTGCGTTATCCCTCTCTACTCGCATTGTATTCTGTCTATACCCAAAGATGCCATTGTTCGAACATATTCTTCTATTGATGCTAGAATATACACACTTTTTGGATTCACGTGAACACGAAGGAACGAGGAGATGACACTAAGGGGACAAAATCACACACGATTTGGATTTGCCACTTTTGCAAATGCCATGTTTGAGTTGTCAAAAGTTCTAGTTAAAACATATCAAATAGAGTAGTGAATTATTTCATTTCAGTTAAAATTCACTTTCGATATTACCGGGGAAGCTGTGGGGATTGATAGTTTTTGAGAAACTATGATTCATTCCTCACTTCGAGGTAGGATCGAGAGTCTTTCAATTTAAGTTAAATCAATTATCTAGGTATTTAGGTTAAAATAACAACTACATAGGCAAGTAGCTATACCGGCTACCTTGCTTGTTTTAATTTCGTTATTAGACTAGTTGTCATTTTCGAATATATTAAATAGATTTTCTTTAAATTATGTTAAATATTCTATCAAAAATTAAAAAATAGAGGAATGTATGCATCTTTATAAATATATCTTGCATAATCGAGTTTACTTTTCTTTAGTTAGAATTGTATCATCTTTTGCTTGACAATCACGGGACCTAGAGAGCCCAGGGAATACATTTTGAGCCAATCGTGCCTCAACCAAATCCTCCCACGGCACTAGCCGACATAGACCAAAATCTCAAAATTCAGGTCTTCCGAACAACATCATACCTATAAGAAGTTAGCACACAGCTGAGAGGATTAAACATAAAAGATGACAAAGCACACAAGTTCTAGTCAAATCAGCCAAATTATAGACTGCCTTGATAGATATCTGCATGACTGTAGAAGGAATTGAAAGAGAGAAAACATTCGGTTGTGACCCACTAGTCCCACAACCTGATGCGGGAGATATCCTCATTGACATAAACACTAGCTTACTTAATTATAGTTGCTAAAACACCGTAAGGTATTACGAGAAAATTACACAAATCCTAGTTACGAACATAGAGGCCGAAAAGGCATACGACTACTGGATACTCAGAATTAGGGATTGACTCTTCATATGACCATAGGAGGTCCACAACAACCACAAACTTATGGTTGTGATCCATAGGTCCCACAACCCAATGGGCCTACAAATCAATCCGTCATTGATGTTGGTTTACGAACATTAGTGTTTAGATCTTCACCACTCCCGCCTTGAGATATCATAGCACGCTTTTTTACGTATTAAACATAGAAGACAATCAATCCAATATTTTTCACGGGCTAGACAGAAAAGCGCCCATAGATAACCATGAAATCCACTAAAATGGCCTACCACTACTTTCATGACCTTTTCTCGGAGATATATACGAAGCTCCCACAGTCACCTCCCACATATCCAACAACCAAGAAATAGGATCTCGACAAAGCTCAACATCGATTAGAGCCTCCGAGTAGCCATTATATCTGAATGAGCCATTACAGTAATCTAGGTTAGGAGGGAATTCTTCACCTTAGATTCGTAGATTCCATTATTGCTTGTTGAGGATTTAACATTACTCGATTAGCTTATACATATCCATTCATATTCAACATTCACCGGCTGTCTCGACACGACCTCGGGAAGTCAAGTACGAGGAAAGGGTACTTGTAGATTCCCATGCTCGCTTGTCACTTTTCCATCGTACAAAATTGGTGAACCCGACGTGAAACAAACAACTGTTTCATCTTCTCTACCTCATTAGCCTTCACATCAGCTTCACCAACAAAATTGGTGAACCCGACGTGAAACAAACTAATATTCCTCTTTCTATTTTCATTTCTTCCATCCACCTTCGCTCTTTCCCATTATTCTGCGGGTATTCATATACCCCGAATATGTCGGGATATGATGCATATGGCAGACCTCTCTCAGGTCTCGAAGTAAACTATAGTCAAACAAATAGACAACTGTCACCCTCACTTTCTGCATGGGTTGATAACTATTCAAGTAATTACTTGTCATCTCAAACTCCCCTCACGAACCAGTTCTAGTTATTCATTCGAATTGAGTAGTTTGATCGGTTTCCACAAACACAATAGCTTGAGCATTCGAGTTCTAACAATATGATGTTTACTAGAGAATCCACTTCATCTCCTCAGGTCTTGTTTAGACTACAGATCAGTAGACAATCAGACTCACTCCCCTTTTTGGATGAGGAGTAATTAGCACGCTTTGCTAAAAGTGAACAACGCTTCCAAAATATGTATCCACCTATAGGGAGTTTACAAACACAATCGATACCCTATTCCAAGAAAACACTCCCATTCCTCCACCTATGGGAAATACGGTTGGTGAAGCTTGGCGAGGTAACAACCAATTCATAGCAGGTATCATACCCCCTTACTGACCTCAAGCCATACAACAAACACCCTTAAGGTAAAGCATTGCATCTTCACCAATGGAGGTCATTTCAGCCTTAAGCGAGAATGTTAGAGGGCTAGAGCTTGCTCAAGCAAACCAAAATTCATATTTTGGACAAGTGAGAACCCCCAACCCTCTGTATCACTCTAGTCAAGTTGACCTCCTTATAGGAATAGACACGTTAGGCACGCCTCCTCAAAATCCTTATAATTATCCACAACAAACGCCAACTAGGACAGCATTTTCAAATGCCACTCCAGTTGAAAACATGACACCTCCCGGCTTGGCACCAGAATAATGCTCCTCCTTATTTAAACATTTATTCAAAGTCACCAAAAGGAGACATGTTCTCTTCTCCCGGGATGTTCATTCAAACCATGAGGATTCCCTTATGTCCCTACAAATGCATATGCTATGCCATATCAACAACCTATTCCACCTCAACCCCCTCAAAGAAACCCCATCAATGGTCGCGCCTACGCAGTGAGGGACTTATTGGGAATATTTAAAATAACCCTAGACTTCACCATACGAAGTGTTATGCTTCCAAGACCTCTTCTGATTTACCCAAATACAAAGGGAAGGGGACCCAAACACACACATTAAGGCCTATGCCATGCCATATGGGAGTTACTCCTTGGGACGGGGTTGTCACTAAAATATTCCCTAAAACCTTAGAAGGTATTGCCCTTGGTGGTATTACAGAATCACAGAAGCTTCGATACACTCATTTAAACAACTCGTGCGAGAATTCATCAAAGCTTTCGACATGAACAAATTGTTAAGAACGGGAATCAAGGAATTCTTGCATATTAAGCAAGAACATAATGAATCCACTGCTCATTTTATCCAAAGATGGCGTACGGTTCTCTACTCATCAGCGAGTGTTCCAAATATTGACCAAATGGAACTATGTGATTTATTCCTTAATTCACTCAATAGAGAGATAAAGGAAGAAGTCCAAAAGTTCCCACTAAGAACTTACGATGAAGTACTCGAAAGTGCTCTCTGAATCGACCAAGCAATGATTGATAGTGGTCGTAAAACATATGGGACAAATGGGAAATTAACCACTCCCAATCAAAACATCGCGGCCTATCCTAATACTGGGAATGGTAATCAAGGACACGAGATCCTTAACAAGAACCGCGTGTTTACAAAAAGATGGAGTAACTGACCAAGCTAAAAGGGAAAATGTTGTAAACGTTTTGCCACCTGTTAATAATCAGCGAAATAATAATTTTACCCCAAAAATCAATGCGGTGGATTTTAATCGTCCACGATGGCAACAACAACAACAACAAGTCCAGATGCAAAGTCCAAATCAAAACCCAACTAGATATCGAGTCAAAACCAAAGGCAACAGCCTCGAAATTTAACTCTAACAACCAGCAACCTTATCAGAATTTCGGGCCACAACAGGTTTTAAATCAAAACCTCGAAATTACAATCCCAATCTATATTGTGGCTTCCACAAGATTCAAGGCCATGATACTAGGACTTGTCGTGAATATAATAAATTCATGCAACATTTTCCGAAGATAAAAAAGAACTCTTCATAGATATGTTTTTAACAAATTCTATAGTACCACACAAAATTCTTATGCAGGGGAGTTTCCCCTCAAAATGCATCCTCAAGATCTTCAATGACCCACTCCCAAAGCATTCTAAAAACAACAAGTTAGATCCTAACGAAACAAATAAGGGTGTCATGACATGAAACAATGATCACGAAGCTTCAACTTCATTAAATCCACGGTCGCACCCCAACTAGGAACTCGACCTCAAACTAAGATAGTTGGTTTAGTAGAGTTAGACGCCGAGCTACCCATAGAAACCATAAAACGAACAACGGATTATTCTCGATTAGCCAAATCCAAGTTATCCACTAGAACCAAATAACAGTCAACAAACATTAATGAAACCCATAGGTGCTTATGATCTAATTAATGACTTAACGAAGACCTTCTCTCACATCTCCTTCTTGGATTTGTTAAAAAATTCTCCCTCCCATAGGGCTGCCCTCTTAGAAGCGTTAGGCCTTGGCCATTTAATCAACATCACTCCTCCTCTAGAAATGTAAGTAAACCATGTTAATTTTGACGTTTATCCTCTCCGGGGGCAGCTAGATAGGGATACTAAGTTTATATTTGACGTAAACAAAATGCCAACAGAGGTTGAAATTATATGTAGATCCAGCCTTACATTTACAATTGTGGGTTTACAATAATTATGTTAAATGTGTAATGGTTGACGATGGGGCAGCAATTAATATAGTCCCCTTCTCTTTTCTTCAAAAGCTAGGATATGGAGAAACAAACTGTTCCTCGACACGAAATACGCTAAGAGGTTATGTTAGCCTAAAAGCCACTTTAATTGGAACCATAGTTTTACCAGTCACTTTAGGACCCAAGACGGTCCTCGCCGAGTTTTATATTATAGATCGGGAAACCAATTATAATATGATCCTTGGTTGGCCATGGATACACCACATGAAGGAAATCCCTTCCACGCTATTCCAAGAAATAAGATTTCTACACTTAGGGAAAATATTCGTGGCACAAGGTGACCCAAAACCCTTCGATATACACCTAGCTGACTTAAAGAAAAGATGAGGTGTTCACTCCGAGTTTGAACTCCCAACAAATCAGCTTTTCAATCCAACTAATTCACAACCAAAAGAAAAGATGATACCCACCACTAAGTTAGAAATTAAAAATCCAACCGAGCACGTTCCAAAGATTACTCAAAAAAGAGACCAATTCTATAAAATCAATATCACTAGGGACTACCACAAAAATTGTCGAATTCTTTGGAGAAATATCTACCAATTCTCCTACCATTTGATTCCCACAGGTATGGGATGCACCTTAGGAGTTAATTCCCTTCTAGTAGAGGAAGTTTGCATGGTAGAAGTAATCGAAGCATAAGAAATAGAAGTAACAAATGTCATGACATCCATTTTTCATAGTAAATATTGGACTCTCCACTTTGATGGAGCTAGATGTCACTTTGGAGTGAGGCGGGGTGATCTTTATTTCACGAGGGAAAGATCCTACCTTTCACCTTTAAATTAAAATTTGAATGTACAAACAACGGAGCTGAATACAAAGCTCTCCTCCTTGGCCTCATCCTAGCTAAAAGGATGGGTGTTAATAACATTAGAGTGCTAGGATACTGCAACTAGTCACAAACCAAGTCTCCGAGGTATATGAAACTAGGGTTGAACATTTACAACTATACAAAACAGCCGTGTTAGATCTAAGCAAGGGATTTAACTTCATATCAATTGAAGCAATCCCACAAGAGCAGAACCTTCTCGCAGATTCAATAGCAACCTCAGCTTCACATTTCACTCCAAACAGTGAATTGGAAGATACAAATTTCACGGTATCACTTTGTACCAAACCATTAGTGTGTAAAATACCAACAAGCTCACTCTTGACTCATGGAGAAGCTGAGGATGATTTTTCTATCATGGATCACTTTGATGATGATAGAATCACTCTCAAATATCTAAACGCCTATGCGGAGCTACACCTTGCTCACCGTATAGTTGATCTTTCCCTAATACCACACTCCTCTTCCTATTTTGGAAATTCCACAATAGAGTCTCCCCCGCAAAATAATCTTTATATTTACAAGATAGAGAATGGAGAATATTTGGAACTACCTCCAGCCCCGCCTGAATTTGAAGAAGGTAACGCTTCTTTGATAGAAGAAACCATTGATATAAACATTGGAACGGAAGAGGAACCAATAATTTTGAAGTTGGGATCCTCGTCAACTCCGGAGGAGATAAAAATACACACCCAAATCCTCAAAGAACATCAAAATTCTTTTGCATTTAATTATAAAGAAATGACGAGGCATTGCACCACAAGTCGCGGTACATAATATTGTCACTAAACCGAGATGCGAAGCCAATTAAAGTCAAGACCAATGAAGCCAAAAGTGGCTCTCATGGTAAAAGAGGAAGTAATAAAACTTCTCCAAGTGGGATTCATCAAACCCGTTGAATATTAACAATGAGTATCTAATATTGTTCTGTTCTCAAAAAGAACGGGAAAATACGCATTTGCATAGATTTTTGGGATATTAACAAAGCTTCTCCCAAGGATGATTTCCCATTACCATCCATTGATGTTATCGTTGATGCAACAAATGGATTTTAACTGCTATCCCTCATGGATGGGTTCTCAGGGTACAATCAGATTAAAATATCAGAGTAGCATCAACCCAAAACCACATTCATAACTCCCTGGGGAACTTATTGTTATGTTGTCATGCCATTTGGTCTTAAGAATGCCGGCGCTACATATCAGTGGGTAATGAATTATATATTCCACAATATTATCCATAAAATTGTGGAATCCTATGTGGATGACTTGTTGGCCAAAGCCAAGACATTTTGTGATCATCCGAAAGTGCTCTGTATCATCCTCTCACGACTAATTGAGTATGGCGTCACATTAAATCCAAAAGAGTGTGCATTTGTTGTGACGGAGGCAAACTTCCGGGCTACATCATATCATCACGAGGGATTGATGTTGACCCAGTCAAAATTTGGGTTGTTCTTGAAATGATTCCACCATTAGATGACTCTGGTATCAGAACATTTCTCGGAAAACTTGGTGCAATCCAAAGATTCATTCCGGACTTAAGTTTTGTTGTTCATCCGATCAATAATTTGTTGAAAAGGATTGCTGCATTATTTGGACAAAAGAATGCCATGAGGCCTTCAAAGTAGTTAAACGCTTCTTACTGTCTCGACCAACGCTAATGCCTCCGAATCTAGACAACCTTTGATCCTATACTCATGAGCCACTCATGTATCGTTGGCCTACATCTTTGGCTCAAGAAGACGATGACAAATGAGAATGCGCGATCTATTTCATTAGCCAAATATGTTACACATAGGTAGAGAGAGAATGCCTTGCCATAATTTTTACATCAAAATGTTTGAGACATTACATGTTAAACTAGGAAACAAGGGTCATTGTAAAGACAGACCATTTACGGACATTCCTCACGCAAGGGTCCTTGTCTAAAAAGGTTGGACATTTCATAACCTTAATGGGTGAATTTGAATTAACATTTATAAACCAAAAATCCTTTAAGGGACAAATCATTGCAGATTGGTTAGCCGACAAACTGTTAGATGGAGGTGATCCGGTAGACTTCGACTTTCCGATAAATGCATATATTACATCAAAACTAGACCTCCCATCTCTGTATGTCCTTGGTATACTTGATATCATCTATTTTATCATGGACCATACATACTCGTAAAGGTGCCACATCACAAAAAGAAGTTAGTTACGCATTATTACCGCTAAATATGTTGTTTTAGACCAAGTACTCTATCGTAGAGCCTTGGCAGAATGCTTATAAGGTGTGTTGACACAGAAGAATCCAAAAATATTATTTATGAATCTCACAATGGAATATGTGGAGGCCATTTCGGTGGTCATGCCCTTTCGCAAAATACATTGGATGGGCTTATTTTGGCCCACTCTCAAGCATGATGCGGTGGAGTTTGTACGTAAGTGCCACAAATGCCAAGAATTCCCTCACGAGATTCACATGCCAAAGACAAGCCCTACAACCAATAGCGACTTCGTGGCCCTTATCCACGTGGGGTCTAGACTTGATAGTGAAATTCTCTCCCTCATCAACCGATGGCCATAACTTTATAATCACGGCCACGAGAATATTTTACCAAATGGGTAGAGGCCATACCTCTTACCACTTGTACTAGGTGCCATGATCACCAAGTTCATCTTAAACTAGATCATTTACAGTACTTGTCCCACAAGTCATTATCTCGGATAATGGCACATCCTTTAAAACAATGAGGTCCATGAGTTATGCAAAGTAATTTTAAAATAAACCATCATACTGACCCTCTCTTTACTACCCCCGAGCCAATGGGTAGGCGAAGCAATAAATAAAACATTGAAAGCCATTCTCCTCAAAACAGTCAAGGAGAACAAATGAGATTGGAATTTAAAACTATATCTGGCCTTGTGGGCCCATCAAACCTCAATAAGAACACCAACAAGAGCAACTCCTTTCTCGCTGGTATTCGGAGCAGAAGCAGTTCTCCCACTTGAGGTTGAAATACCCAGTCTTTGCATCTCATTACAAGGGATTCTGGATGAAGAAGCTTATAGGGAGGCACACCTCTCTCAACTAGAAAGCCTTGACGATGCCACATTAAATCTTTGAACAACAGCATAGAGCCTATGTTGACCGAATGTGCTAGCGAGTACAACAAAAAATTCTATGAGTGAGAAATATATGAAGGAGATCTAGTTCTAAGACTAGATAGCCGGATCGATAAGAAAACCGGCAAAGGAAGAAAGTTTCGACACAAATGGTTGGTCCCATATCGAGTCATGAAAGACTATGGGAATGGTGCATATCTCTTATGCACCTTTGGAGAGTGAGGAATTCAATGAATCATTCAATTCCTTGCATCTTAAATGGTTTTACGCATGAAGCATCAACATTATTTGTATAATTATATCTACATTACATATTCATTCGAGTTAGGTTCATTTTGTTCACTTATTTCGTAGAATTTCGTGATCAAGGGATTTATTCTTAAGCAATTCATTACAAACTTCTGATAGTATTGGCAGGAGCATTCAAATCATACTTCTTCATTTTCATAACATCATCAACTATTTTAGAATCATTTCATCAATTAAAACAAGATATGACAAAGTCTTAACAAGTACCCATACCAAGGCTGCATGCTTGTTCTCACTTTTGGTTTCTTCCTAGGATAGGTTTCTTACCTATGGTCTGTTCTAGAAGCTTCATGGTGTCACATCTATCCTGTATATATATCTCTTTGGAAATGAGAACATTCTGACATTTTTCTCAAGTAAGTCAAATATAAATCAAATAGAAAATTTTACTTTTACACATTTCCTTTCCATACCAACCTTCGGTGCTGAGCTTGCATCTCTTACTAGTGACGCAGGGTTGGGAAAGTATGGAAATGCCTTTACTTGCCTGTGCCTTGTCCATGGTGATAAGCCCGTGCTTCCTACTAGTAGCATGGGGCAAGGTGTAGGGGGTCCTCTTGACAGTAAACATTGAAGGTCATAAGCAAATAGTTCAAACAAACCTTTGAAATCTTGAATAAAAAACAAATGAATCAGATGTCCAAAATTCCAAGAGAGTTCAAAACCCTAAAAACTAGATTTTGTCAACCAAGTGGCCATCTACGGATCTAAGTCTAGATAAACTGCAAAGCAAGTCACATTCTAAACTATGGAGTCACTTGAGTAGGATAGGTTTGTAGCATCCTAATTTGGTTCCACCAACTCTTTGTCTATCTCTCATCATTACCATTTCAACACACCTCATAGCTTGTGCCCTTTCTAGCTCTCGGTGGTGAGCCCTTGCATCTTACTAGTTGCGTGGAGTTAGGAGTGGGGCAAGTTCATCTGCTCATCATACCAGTTCATCATCACATTTTGTCAAAATAATATGAAGTACCGGAAAATTGCTTATAGAAACTAAAGTTCAAGATCACATGGTGTCTATGTCATCATACATCAGCATCACGAAATACAAAAAGAAAACATTTGTGACATTTTTTCTCCATTGCATACATTCTGAAAAGCATATAAAAACAAAAATTCTAATAAACATCTAGTATACATGTGGAAATGAATCACAAAACTCTAGGTACAAAGAGATCTAGATCCAAAAAGAGGTATATATATATAATCAGGTTTCATGTACAATGCCATCATACACTAGGAATTGTCAAAACGCTCAATGAGCCCAGAAAATACAAAGTGCTCATATAAACAATCTAGCAAGAGTCACTACAAAAGGAGCCAAATAGTCTCTCAATCCCTATGGGATCCCTCGGGAGGGTGCGTGGCCATGCCTAGGACTGCGGCTCCGCCGGCGCTCCAAATGCACCGAGGGCTCACGGTCACACCCGTGGCTGTTGTCTCATTACGAGAATGGATCCTCCTCATGAGGCACTCGGATTTCCTATATCCGGCCACCTCGGTGCAAAGAGAAGTCATAATATTCACCGCATACCGCAGACGAGAGGAAAAAATATCAATGTGCCTAACAACTCGCTAAGGGCTTCCCACATCCACAGAAAGCTTAGCACGAGTCTTCTTGCGAGGGGAGAAGCGAGGGTATCAAGTACACACTCGGTGAATCAAGTCTCGCCACTCATCAGTGATCCACTTGTAAACAAAGGAGAAAACAAGTTAGAAAATGATCAATGATAAAACCAAGAGTAAGCAAAAAAAAGAAATAACAAACTAAGACAAGTCTAACTAAAAAGGTTAGGAGAAGAGTGACAACTCACTAGGATCACCAGGCCTCCAAGAAGGATCTCTAGGATCCGTACCCTCCATTGATGCCACCGGACTGCGGTGCCCTCACCCACATCTAGGGAAATATGACGACACTGTAACAAACTCGCCATCTCCACCTAAGTCCTGAGAGAGAAACTCCTCTGAAACCAGAGTCACTCTCTCGTGCTCCGCTCCACCCTCTCTCGCTTGTAGAATCTCTCGGCTATCTTGCCGCTCAAGATCGCTATCATCCACCCCACCGCCTTTGTCTCACTAATCTCCATGCCCTCTGTCTCCTCCTTGGTCTCTCCCCCAGTGAACTCCTTAGACTTAGAGTCCACATCGATGGGCTCATCATTCTTATGAGAAGGACCGATGGTAATCTAAAGTAAGGGTTCCCGAGGAGCACCATCTCTCCCTCGTGCACGTACCACCCTCCTATCCACAATAGGAGTCAGGCGTAACAATGGTCCACCCTTGGCCTCTAGGACCTTCCCGAGCCTCACAGATAGATCTATACAATGGTACCACCAGAGGAAGCATGCCACTATAGGGAAGTCCAAACTGCTGTGGAACTCTATCAAAGGGGTGGATCTCCAACTTCCCTACCCTGTCTATTAACTAGCTGGTGGTCTAACAGGCAATCAAAGTAATGGTCTCCTCTCCCCATACCCCTGCCATGGCCTGATAGGGAGTGGCCTCCATGTTTTTTGTAGTCAGGGAAGCAACTTGTTGGTGGGGTGCTCTAAGAATTGTCATCCCCTGGCCACCCCACCGCCCGACGGCCCCGAGATCCTCCGGCCTCTACGCCTATCCTATATGGGATAATGTGCTCATACACCCAACTCATGACAAGAGTCGGATGGCTCAGTGATTGTCTTTATAAATGGAATACCCTATATAAATCATGTTAGGTAGTCCCGAGGATATCTGCTCCCCAAGCGTAGACACATCCATGGCCCTCAATCTGGGCAATAATAGGAGCCCAGTAATATAAGAGGGTGTCCCCTCCCTTGTCCCCAATTAGTCTAGATGCAAGGATGCCCATAATGGCCTTGTGGAGCAAGGGAATGTCTGACTCAATAATAGAGTAGATCCTCATGCCCTTCTTCGACCCCATCGATACAACCACATCTCCCATATATTTGGCCCACTGAACCACCTGTGATCTAGATATTGTTGTCTTAAGAGACAGCCGCTGCCCAAGAATCGGAACCCCCAGTATGCAGTAAACATCCTCCAGGGTGATGGACCACTCACCCCTAACTCCTGGAAATCGGAAGGTGTTCGATCCGCATCCCAATAAGAAAACAAATCACACAATATGTGACTAGAAGGTGCAACATGAGGAACCTGTGCAATCCTCCATATCCGGCCCTCTCGAAGAGTATCCCGCTCTCATGCGGGAGAGTGCCTCCAACACTACCAAGAGCCAATCACACTCCCTCTCCTGGATCCATCTAATGTACTCCTCCTTCTTTTGCATACACCCAAAAACACAAAAAGGAGTAAGTTAGTACCAAAATTACATTGGAAAAACTATTAAAAACATGCAAGAATGTTAAAAATGCAAAAACAAATCAAGTAAAGTGTTGTTTTGACACTCTATGTGCTTGGAACGCCGCAGTGCGGCGGCGGTTACTGTAACCACCGCTTCTAAGGCGGCGGTCCGTAACCATCGCCCTACTTAGAGTGGCGGTCTTGTCTAGCGAGTTCAAATGGGTCATGTGCCCTAAAAATGCTCAAAAATGTAAAAATTGACCATTTTAACTAAAAAAAAAGCCTACCCATTAGCGCACCCCCTAAGTGACCCTATTAACACTAGCATTTCTAAAAATGACCCCCAAGACAGATTTCGACATTTTGACATTTAGGGTGCAAAAGCGGTAAATTGAGAAGAACTAACTTTGAGATCTCATGGGTCGCGTTCCGCTCTCGGAGGCATGATCACTATCTCACCATGGACGTTTTGACTATACTCTCGTTGAAAACCTTTCACTTTGTGGGTCCCGAGCTCAAAAATATCAAATCAACACGCGCAAATGAATAGGAAAATGAGCCCATTATATATATATATATATATATATATATATAGTGTTTTGACTCATTTTGAAAGCCCCTTTCACGGGTTTGGAGTGTTGACGGAGGTAAGTTCTTATCCCCCGCGCAAATGGTAAGTCCTTATTCCATATTAATTTAGTATTTGTTTTCTTGACTTATTTTATCTATCTATACTTGAGTCCTCTTTTCATTTTATGGTAAGGGAATTTGGATGGCGTCACTTCGACACACGGGCATGTCAGGTATAATTTCTAGCTTCCCATTTTGGGACATCCATACTTGGACCCACCATTTTACGCCTCTTCATGGTTAAAATGCTTCTCCGAAGGGGAAATATGAATGTACCCAATATTGTAGGGTACTACACCACCGGAACAATGTCACACATGCCCCAATGATGATATAGGTCACCTTGCAAGGTGTTCGGGATCCAGAGAAGCTCACGAAGTATATGTTAGCATCCCAAATGCTTTATCCAAGTTCCTTGTGCTTTGTTTTATCTCTTTCCCCCTTTTTGTTGGCCTTTTGACCTTGAGAACCAAACCGCCACCCCTGTCGTAAGGCGGCGGTTCTGTGACTACCGCCCTACTCGGGGCGACGGTTCTTCACGTGTTTTCCAACATGTTTCTTTGATCACGACTTTCGTGAATTTTCAACATTTACCCACTTTTCTCAACCACCTTAGCTTGTATTTATGTTTTTGGTTCCCTGTAATAGTGTTTCTCCATTGTTTAATGGTAAAATAGTTCCATTCCAAGTTACCCTTTGGTGAATGGAATTCTATAAATATCTAGTTTGTTTTCAAACAAATGCCCCTCACCTTCTCAATTCTATTGTTTAGTCTTTCAGTTTCTTGTTTAGGATTCATTTGGTTTCATGTTTTGCATCCATGCTAGTTTTCTTCGCTATTTAGAGGCCACGTGATCTTCTTGTTTCAGTTTCGTTGTTGTTTCATACAATCAGCTAGAGAAAGGTAGTTTTATTTCAATTTGGAATCCATTAGAGTTGCAGGTCGTGTTGTTCACAGGAAGTAGTGTCTAGAATCTCTCAAGTACACTTGTGTTATATTCCCGTAATAAATCCTGCTAAGAATTTCATAAGCCAAGCTCTGTCACTTTCGATATCCCTCTCTTACTCGCATTTTATTCGGTCTATACCCAAAGCTACCATTGTTCGAACACCTTCTTCGTTGATGCTAGCATATACACACTTTTCTAGATTCATGTGAACACGAAGAAACAAGGAGATTACACTCGAGGGAAAAAATCACACATGATTGGATTCGCCACTTTGTTATGCAAATGCCAGTTTGAGTTGTCAAAAGTTCTAGTTAAAACATATCAAATAGAGTAGTGAATTATTTCATTTCGCTTAAAATTCACTTTCGATATTATCGGGGAAGCTGTGGGGATTGATAGTTTCTAAGAAACTATGATTCATTCCTCACTTCTAAGCTAGGATCGAGAGTCTTTCAATTTAAGTTAAATTAGTTACCTAGCTATTTAATTTAAAATCACAACTACATGTGCAAGTAGCTATACCGGGCTACCTTGCTTGTTTTAATTTCGTTATTAGACTAGTTTTCATTTTCTGAATATATTAAATAGTTTTCTTTAAATTTCATTAAATATTCTATCAAAAATACAAAAATAGATGAATGTATGTATGCTATAAATATATCTTGCATAATTAGTTTAATTTGCTTTAGTTAGAATTGTATTATCTTTTCGCATGACAATCACGGGACCAGAGAGCCTAGGGAATACGTTTTTGATCCAATCATTCATCAACCAAATCTTCCCATGGCACTAGCGACATAGACCAAAATCTCATAATTTAGGTCTTCCAAACAACATCATACCTACAAAGTAAGTTAGCACACAACCGAGAGGATTAAACATAGAAGACGACAAAGCACACAAGTTCTGGTCAAATCAGCCAAATTATAGACTGCCTTGATAGATATCTGCATGATTGTAGAAGGACTTGAAAGAGAGAAAACATTCGGTTGTGACCCACTAGTCCCACAGCCTGATATGGGAGATATCCTCATTGACATAAACACTAGCTTACGAATTCAAGTTGCCAGAACACCTGTAAGGTATTTTGAGAAAATTACACAACTCCTAGTTCTGAACATAGAGGCCGAAAAGGCATATGACTACTGGATACTCAAAATTAGGGATTGAATCTTCATATGACCATATGAGGTCCACAAAAACCATGAACTTATGGTTGTGATCCATAGGTCCCACAACCCAACGAGCCTACAAATCAATCTCGGCGTTGATGCTTTGGTTTGGGAACATTGGTGTTTAGATCTTCACCACTCCCGCCTTGATATCATAGCACAATTTTTCGTATTAAACATAGAAGCCAATCAATCTAGTATTTTATGGGCTAGACCAGAAAACCACCCATAGCTAACCACGAAATCCACTAAAATGGCTCGCCACTACTTTCATGACCTTGTCTGGAGGTATATACAAAGCTCCCACAAGTCACCTCCCACGTATCCAACAACCAAGAAATAGGATCTCAGCAGAGCTCGACATCGATTAGAGCCTCCGAGCACCCATTATATCTGAATGAACCATTACACCAATCTAGGTTAGGAGGGCCTTCTTTTCCTTAGATTCACAAATTCCATTATTGCGTGTTGAGGATTTAAGATTACCCGATTAGCTTATACATATCCATTCATATTCAACGTTCACCGACTGTCTCGACACGACCTCGAGAAGTCGGGTACGAGGAAAGGGTACTTATAGATTCCCATGCTCACTTGTCACTTTTCCATCGTGCGGTGTCACTTACTTTGTTTGCGTGTTTTGATACCACTTTGACACTAATATCTTACTTCTCCGCAAAGCTTAATAGAGCGTGTCCATTTCATGTGGTTACCTGGCATACATTTGTAAGCCCCACCTTTAACATTTAGGTCTTGTTGGTTGTTGAACTTGTCATGGTATCCTTTGATTGGGAGTCACATCTACCCTTTGTTAATATTTATGCCTTTTTCATTTCGAGCTTGACATAAATATTTACATTATGCTTGATCATATTTGCATCGAATTATCGTTTACAAGCACATTTTACATAAGGAGTAGTTCTTTGTTGATTGAATTTGTGTTTCACACTTACGTGATTGTTCCTTGTGATTATTCATCTAGATAAATCATTTTCTAGGGAAATCCCTTTTGATCTCATTGAGATTGCATCATCACGATGTTTATTTTCCTTAGACCCCCTTTGGAAAATCACACATGCATCTCCATACTTACGAAATGTCTAGTTGGTTATTGTTATGCTTCCCAGATGGACATAGCACCTTCTTCACTTTGAAGAAGTTTTATCACACTATCCAGGCCTAGATATTTGAGATTAAAATGATGCCAACAATGACTGATTATCACACAGTTCCTCATTCTTACGACAATAAGGAATTCAATTTTTGGCGTTCACATCAAAGGATGTCCATCATGACTAAACCTCATTTGGTTCTTCGCGCTAGAAGTCCCATTCGGGTAACTTGTTCCCCACCTTCATCTCATAGTCGGTGGTATGATTTGGATGCTTCTGATCCAAATTATTATTCGAGTTCCCCCCACTCTTCTTCTAATTCTAATCCAAACATTTCCTCTTCCTCTGAGGATTCCAATCCAAATATTTCCTTTGACTCTTCTGATGATTTAGATCCAAACTACTATTCAGATCCAAACTATTATTCGATTCATCTAATTCGACTCCTAAGTCATCTAATATGACTCCTACATCACGGTCCTCCCTTTCTTCGTAGGACTCCTTTTATCAGTTGCCTCAATGACGTCTTCTTCCTTTGAAGATACGTGTGACTCCAAATCCATCCAATTAAACATCTAATACAATTCTTTAATTGCAGTCCTCTCTTTCTTTGCAGGACCCTTGTTATTATTCATCTAGTGTGATTCTTGAATCACGGTCCTCCCTTTCTTAGCAAGACCTTCTTCATCAATCACCCCCAATAAATCTTCCTTCTTTGAAGATTCATGTGACTTAAATTCCTTTGAGTCAAACGTCTGAATCGACCCATGAGTCGCAATCTATAGACTTTGGACTTAATCCTACTAGTTTACAAATGATATACCATCGTATAGGTAGGTCCACACTACCTTCTTCTATTCCTGAGACATCTAGCTACACATCTTCTTCATCTCTCATCTCATCTTCTTCTATCAATCATCATCAAACGTCTTCTAAGTCTTCCACACCAAGTGAACCTCTTTCTTCCAATCAACCCCTAGTGGTCGATCAATAACTCATATTGATTGACCTCTTTCAGAATGAAGAAATAATCAAGGCATTTATAAGGGCACATGAAGATATTCCTTTAGAATATTACGAGAAAGGATTCTCTTTAGACTTCGATGCGCCCACATATTCTGAGAAAAATGTTGATTCCTTTTATCAAGAAATAGAGGAAGAGCCTCAAATCATGTAACTTGATCCTCCTCTTATTCTTCCATCTTCACATTCTTCATTAAGTGAGGAAACTCCTAGGTCTTACATTGATCCATGGCCTATCTTTTCATCACCCAATCACTCCTTGTTTATCATAATTCCTCAATCACAATCTCTTATGGGGTCAACGCCAAGTATCCCTTCATCTTCGTCTAGGTGTGGGTCACCTTCTAGTAGCCCATCCTCTCCTATTTGTGGGACATTTTTGAGAAGTCCACTATCTTTTATTCTTGGGGCATGTCCAACTAGCCCCTTTTCTTCTAGGTATGGATCACCCTCGGGTAGTCCATCATTTTTTATTCTTAGGCCACATCCTAGTAGCCCACTATCTTACATCTATGGGTCACGTCCTAGTAGCCCTTCTTTTTCTATTCTTGGGCCAAATCCTCGGAAGCCCTTCTTCATCTTCTATTAGTAGCTCACCTCCCGATATCCCCTCTTATTCATTCCTTGGACCGTATCTTTTTCATCCATCACATTATTCTTCTACCAAAGACAGTGGCAAGCCCATGGTCATTTCTTGCATCATTTCTAAATGTCCACGTTCACTTTCTTCTACTTCTTAGGATCAGACAAGTCACGTGTTAGCTAATAAGAAACCCAAACAGTTTCTTAATCAAGCTCAAATCAAAACTGCAAAGAGCTCTATAGCTCCCAATAAATCAAACAATCTCAAAATTCTAAATCAATCATGATTCAAGAATGCACACCAACGTAACCATCAAGTATGGTGCAAAGTGCGTAAACCTCTGGATGGGGAATTAAATCTCCCACATACTAAATCCATGTTTCAGAACAAATCACAGTCATTTATTGAGTGTGAACTCACCTCAATCATCAAGATCGGGGATAATATCACTCTCGATAAACAAACGCGCCTAGTCTCCCTTATTAAGGAAGTTGCAAACATTGTTGTTGGATCTTACCACACAGAGTGACTTTGTTAGTCCCAACCTCTTAAAACTATCAAAAATCTAAAAATAAAAAACAATTCAAAAATATAAAAACATTGAGAAAACACAACAAAAATCAAAGGTACAAAGATCAAACATTGCAATCAGGTATTGTGTACACATGGATGTTTCTTTCTTCCCTTCCTTGCTATTTTTCTGCAAGTCTCCCTACCATTTTCATCCCTTTGGTGATGTTTTGGTTAGCTTATTCACACACATTTTGCGACATTTATCTCTATGGTATCCATTTGACCCTGGTCTTTTATCACCTTGGTAAATTAAAGAACAACTGACCTCTTAGAGATCCTATCACATTCACCATCTAATAAACTTGTTGCGAAGAACTTTTGGACATATTTGTTGACACTAGCCAATGTCGTCATCATAAGCACTTCCACCTCCTTCCATCAAGCCATCAGTGGTTCTTAACCCCTTGTCAAACAAGAGATCTGAAATAAGTTTTCAAACAAAAAAGAATCAAAATCAATCAAAAATCAAAATCTAAAAGCTACAAAGCAAAATCAAATTGATATATTACTCTCTCTTGGGGTATTTCCAATAATCTCTATCGGGGCTATGGACGCCTGACTGGTAGTAGAGAAATGTTGCGATTAGAATCAAATACATCTCCATCGGGGCTATGGACACTTGGCTGGCAGTGGAGCAATGTACGACTATCCTTTCACCATCCATTCACAAAATCACCTTTCACAATAAATCATTCCTACACATTGGCTAGGGTCTCTTCACTTGTTGTCTATTAAATCTTCACTTCAAGAGGTAATAAAATCCACGTGCACACACTGGATCTCTATGAGTAAACAGGTTAAGTATGTTACCAAGTGTATTTGTTGGACCTTGTTCAAACTCTTACTCTATTCCATATCTCATTTCATGATTTTTTCCTTTGGCTAATCACTTCTTCGTCGTGAGGCTTCTAAGCTACATTCATATCATTCACATTGTTCTTCTACTTTGTTTAGAACATCCATGTGTATAAGATTACTTGTTTTCCATGTTTGTGGAAACCTTTGTTCCCTTCAACAAAAACAATCTTCTCCTTCCTTTCTATCATGTGCTT
The DNA here is from genome assembly GCA_018340775.1 of Taxus wallichiana var. yunnanensis. Classification (NCBI taxonomy): domain Eukaryota; kingdom Viridiplantae; phylum Streptophyta; class Pinopsida; order Cupressales; family Taxaceae; genus Taxus; species Taxus wallichiana. Next base: position 500,717,986 of record CM031243.1, on the reverse strand, counting down.
TTAGGCCAACTTATGCTGGGGGCATCCTTGCTTCTTCCCAAAACTTCATTGGTTTACGTTCACCATCATGTTCAACCTATCCATAATGGCCTTAGGTCCCACTTCTACCTGTGAATAGTTTGCCTTTGAATATTCCCACCTAATCGCTAGGGCATTTTGTCATCTTCTTATTTCTTGTACGCACGTGGTTTTATGCCCTTGTACATCCCATCTATTGCTGGGGGAATCCACGCTTCCTCATCTTCCTGTATATAGTTTTAGAAAACTTAAAAAAAAAACATTCAAATATGTTAGAAAAATCAAAACATTCAAATATGTTTAAGAAAACTTCTAAAAATTGAAAATCATCCTACAAAACGTTTCTCTTTAGTTCTCACCTATTCATGTGTGTGACTTGCGGATCATCTTGATCTACCTCCATCAAAAAAAGTTAGGTGCTTACTTCATCGTGATCGGGGCACAACGAGTTGCTTGCAGTGCTTTGTTTCGTAGTGCACATTGCTTTTCCATCAGACGCAAGTTTCCTCCATTATTCCCCTCGCATGTATCCTTGCTTGGGGCACCATCATCAACCCTTGTTGTTAATTTGCACAGGTTGTAACTGAAGCTCGATAATAGAAACATTATATTATGTTTCTCTGTTAGTTTAGCTTGTTTACTTTCTTGTATTGCATTACATTTTGTATGTTTCATGGAGTTAGGCATCTTTCACTTTCTCGTATTGCATTGAATTTTGTATGTTGCATGGAGTTAGTGTTTTTAACAATGGACAATTATTCATAGTATGGATTTTCATGTCATTCTACCTTTTTCGTATGCTTATATTTTTCATAAGGACCGATGATGTAGTTCCTATGGCAATATGATGACATCCAAATTGTTCCAATCAACAATGCTAGAGGCTATGCTCTTCTCTCCCCTCCTTCATATTTCTTCTACATCACTTTTCCCTCACCCCTAATCTTCCATCTCACAAGGGTATCCTTCCCCTTCCCATTCTTCTATCTAATTCTCATCTTTTTCAATCGTCGATCGGCTTCCTTCATCACATCATCGACACTCGAGGGGCATCTCTCTCTCCTACTAATTTTTCTTCTATCCTTTCAAAATTTTCTTCCATCTACTATCTTTGAAGTGGAATCACTTATGCCACCCCAAAGATGGGAAAATGTACACACCTATAATTACGCTCGAGAAATTTAAATACTTAAATTGTGCTAATTATCTCCCTTCCCACAAATTGACGACATATCATCAAAAGCACTCATATTCCCTCTTATCATCATTAATTAATTACACTAAGCTAATTAATTAAGTCACCTATCTAACACACACCTAATTAACGACCCTTCGTTAATCAACACGTTCTATCTAGTCTAATTAATTATTATTAATCAATTAGCCTTCCTTCTCATTAAATCAATAAATCGCTATTTAATTGGTTTAATTCCCTCCTAATGGTCCAAATCACACTAACATCCATCTAAAAGCTTATAAAAGTTTGCACATGTATTAATTAATCATTTTTATTAATTAATACACCCCTTTATCCACATGAGCCACTAATGGACAAGCTAAACCCTCCTAAAGTTAACTCAACCCCATCTAAACCCCCCTTATCCATAACTAACTCTACATCTCCATTAGTCCCACATTCATGAGGATGTGTTGAATCCTTTATCTTTTGGGCTATATAAACAACCCTCCCTCTACTTCTACACCTACACCTAAATCTCTCAAGAGACAAAAGAAAGCACATAGTTTCATACTAATAGCCTTTTGTCATTCTTGAGCCCTCCATCCTCCATTCTTGAAGAGCTAAGCCTCACACCCAAGCATCCATTGAAGGATCAAAGCAAGCAAATATAATTTGATTGCCATTGGACTACTTAGGTTCATTTTAATGTTAAATTAGGCAATTAAGGAGAATAGAGTTCATTAATTTACATTATGTTTTGATCATTTCAAAGTTATAATGTTGAGGGTAGGAATTGCTTATTTCTTCATCATGATGGTGCACATTTCTCATTTCTAGCTAGGTTAGGAAGCTATTTCTAGGTGGTAGTTTCTTGCTTTAAATTTAGCTAAATTGTAGAAATAATTGTACACAATACTATTCTCAAAATCCTTGAAGGAGTATCTGGATTTGAGGAGGTTCATTTTCTCATATTTGTAGGTCCATAAATTATTCTACGAGACCATTTAGCTAATATGGGGTTTGGCTTGTTGGAAAAACAGGGGATTATAAAAAATAAATGGACTAATAATTTCCCATTAGCCTTACAAAAGGCCTTAATTCATGATCTAAACCATCAATAGGGGTGGCATTGTATATTGAACCTATATCGATCCTGTAATCATCCACTCATGTGGAGGGGGTGACAAATAAGATTATGTTGATTGAAATACCAAATGACTCATGTGGAGTTTCCTCCTAGCCTTTAAGTCTGTGGCTCAGGGGTATTTTGACACGTAGGGTTAGGTTTATGATTATGTCTTGAAGAGATCACTCTAGAGATGACGAGCGGTGGATGCCAATGAAAGCAAGCTAACAATGAGAGCCAAGCCTCTCCTATGGCGCCTGAGCTCCCTCCACTCTAGCTTTTGCAGTCTTGACGTTGAAGCCTCGTTCGAAGATTGGTTGGACAAGAAGATTCAATATCCTACTATGTGTCACTAGATCTCATAGATTTGGTCAATTTCCTGAGATGTTGATGGATGTGAGGTGGAGGAGATTCGAAACCATTTGCATGGTCTAATATTAGATCCTAAGAAAACAATTAGGAGGTGTAATATTTTTGATGTGGCACAGTGGGATTTCTACGGCACCAACATGCTCTCTAATTCCTGCGGCTAGTTTTTGTTGCACTGGACCATATTGAGCTCGAACGGGAAGGGGAAAAGAGGGAGATGAATCCAAATTTCACACTCATGACATCCTCGGGGCACTAAAATCCCCATTGCTGGAAATAAGGCCATAATGCAGACCACCAGGACTAGAGCTTCCTCCCGAGGTGGTTGTAAATTTCCTTTGTGAGGGAACCTCCAAGTAGTCGAGACCAAGATATGTCCTTGGATTTAGATGTTGTCTTCTGGGGCAAAGGAGTGGAGATGGAGTCGCTGCAGGCAATTTTCCATATTTTCTATAATTATGTAGTATTTTTGTATTTCAATTTTGAAAACAACTTGGATGTGTTTTATGTATTAGGTTAGCCTAATGGGAAATATATCATTGCCATATTATACCTTCTTTCTTACAATAATGTGTATATTCTAAGACCACCAAAATTTGAGTGATGTTATATTTGGAAACGTCGTGTACTCTTTTTGTGGGATAAGACCCTTTCCTACGTAATATAAGCAAAAAAAAGTATTTCAAATCATGCCGATAAATTTCATGAGTTTCCTTACTATATCTCATGATACATGATTCCCAACAAAATAAATTTTTAAACATGTATAACTCAAGTAAAATTGAATTCCCATTAAGTACTTTTGGATTTCACCATCAATAAAAGAAAAACAAAAACTTGAACCAAATTTTTATCCTAGATTCAAAAAGGAAAATATAAACATATAATCTTCCATGTTGCAGCGACCTATAATGTCTTTATTATATTTTTATCACTTAGAAAACCAAATTTCTAAAATTATGCAATATGTGGACCAATCTAAGAATGTAACAAACCAATATAACTAATTTCTCAAAATGATTACGGAAACATGCTTTTAAGTCGAGAATCAACTTTATGTAAGATCCTCTTATGAATAATTCATTTAAATTAAGAAATAATATAATAAATTTAACATTTATTTTCTTGGAATATATTATTTGGTTTGAGTGACATTTTCAAACTAGAATTTATTAGGAACACTTTGATCTTTTCAAACTACTCTTGAGGAATTTGTTTCAATTTGTGCGATGAATTTTTCAATCTACATAAATAGTTAGGAGTTCTCACTAGTGACATATCTTGAGGTTGGACATGTAGATTTCTTCCTGTAAGTATGCATTGAATAAGGATAAATTTTAAGTAATTTTATTGAATTCCCCTCAATTTGTTTGTAGCCAATGAGATAACTATGGGGATTGCATTCATATTTGAAACTCGACTAAAGGTTTCATGGTAATTAAATTCTTCAAACATTGAAAAACATTTTACTACATGTAATTATTTATACATTTCAATGGGTCCACATCAAATGTGGAACACCTATATACACCTCATTATTTTACAAATCATTATTTTTTCTCTATTTGATAAGAGAGAAATTCTATTGTCATGTTTTCCTATTATTCTAAATTCATATAAGCTTTAAAAAATGTGTATGCATCATGTGTCATTAGAATCTATATAAAATTTAGAAACAACATGGATGCTATGATATCACCCTTCTTTGATTTATAGGATCCCTAATCATTTCAGAATTCTTAGTATATTTTTTCAACAATTGTTTTGTTAGAGGTTGTGGTTCAAGGAAAAACTTTAAGAACCCATGAAAAAATACTTATAGAAACCGTGGCAAATATTGCTGAAAAAAGATTCATTGGGATAGTGAATCTTACACAAACTCCTATTGTGACTATGGTGAAAATTGGAAAAAATCAATCAAAATAGTTGCAAATGTAAATGAAAATCTTACTTAATTTTTCTAATTTAAAAAAAAATCTGAATTTGAATTTCCTTTTCATATTATTGTCTGATTTATTGATGGTATGATGTGCATTATATGCATTTCTTACATACCTAGAAAAATTATCGAGTTATGAAATTTAGAGCCATTTTCCCCATTGCTTTCGAGATTACACATTGACCATTTATCCATTGTCTATGTTTCATCATATCACACAATTTTAGGAAAACCCAAGATATCTCAAGCCTTCCTTAAAAATTATATCTGAATCATATCACATATGTTGATCTAATGCCTTTGTGTCAACATCCTATCCTATTTTGGCTCTAGAGTCTCCTACCTTAGTATTTACGTACTTTGAAATTTGTCAACACTTTTCCAAAATGTGTCTTGTAAATCCTTTCCTCAATATAGTAAGAGATATTACACACACACACACACACACACACACACAAGAGAGAGAGAGAGAGAGAGAGAGAGAGAGAGAGAGAGATGGTGAATTTAACCAAATTAAAAAAAAATCCTCCAAAAATATTTGCGGGGCCCATAGAATTTATGATGTTCCACACATGCTTTAAAATCATGGCATGTCAATTTAAAGATGGTCCATTAAAAATAAAAGATTGATTTTAGAACTTATTTGGATATGTGAGTGGGAGATAGTAACATTTGTGATTATTTTTGAAAATATTGATCATGGTATCCAAATAGCCAAATGAGACTTTAAAAAGTTCGAGAAATAACCAAAATACAAATATTAGTCACGGTAAACTTCCATATTGTGGTTGTTGTGTAAGTGTAACATGAATGTATTCATGCACTTATAATGGATAATTATCAATATAATACATATAATAACCATCAAGAATTTTAAACCCAACACTTTAAAAATAAGTAGAAGAGTTCCTTGAGAAAAAGAATGGTCCACTCTTCTACTTAGTGTATTTTATTTCTCATTAAGAATATATTCTTGAAATTGACTACCAAATCTTAAAATCTACAATCATAGGGCTTGTAATGGGAAAGCATCCTTTTGAGTGGACAAGAGTATGATACTAAGGAGAAGGTGCATAGAAGATTCACATGTAGGAGTAAAGCATAGTAAAAGGTGCAGAAGGGTAGGAAAGGAAATGCATAGAAAGACAAGGATAGATTTGGGACTTAGCCATTTTCATGAGTACGAGATATTCTTGGAGATAGCATACGGAGAGAAAAACTAGATAAAAACTTGAGCGACATGCATAATCTATTTTTGGAAGAGCATATATTAAGCACTTTACATGAGTTCGGGTTAAGAATAAAATTACCACCTTTGCCGAGTTAACTATAAGAGATCTATTATTAGCATACTTGCATGTGTGGCTATTATTGTAAAGGTGCATGGCTATTTTCAGCATGTGACCTATTTTGGGAATGATGTAAGCGGTGAAGGGAAAGTCCCCACCTATATAAATATATAGTGAGCTATGTAGAGTGTGTGTAAGAGAGTATGTAAGAGGAGCGGTAAGAAGTAAGTTATTATGAAGTTATGTTACTAGATTTGACACACACTTTAGCGTATATTACTAAATATTGTAAGAAGCTTATGTGTATTTACTATGTTTAATATAATGGAGTGTATTGGCTGAATCAAGGTGTTAAACATGATTATAACTAGTTCTTGCATGGTTGAATTCATTATGGTTATTATTTAAATCTGTTACCCTTAGATCTAGATCTGGAATATGCTCTGTAGAATGTTATGCTATTTATGGATTTGAATGCATTAAGTCTTCATCATGCTAACATCCTGCACAAGCAACCCTAAAGAGGGCTTGGTACCTTTGTGTGCTTCGGGTGAGCGCTCAGTCTAGGATGAGTGATGTGCCAACGTACCTAGGTTATTCTTGGTAAATTCTAGGCTACATCATTAGTTCTATTTATGGGACCTCTTTTTTAGTTTTTTTCAAGATGTTTCGTGATGAAGACGTACCTATTGATCATAGCAAGTATTGAAGAGTGGATACAAGATCTAGAAGAAGAGTATGCATGGAGGTTAAACATTTGATCTGATTCTAACACATGCACATGGGTGGAACAAAATCTATATGATTGTTTGTATGAGAGATTCTTTGTTATCTTTCTGGTTGAGTTGTACGAGTGGCTGGTTGCTTATGTAGCTAAATAGAACTAGAGGTATCACACACTTGTCTAGACAAAATAATAATTGCAGGCCCTTTATGATGCTGATCTGATTTGGACACGCATTGTGGATACTTGGTTCCTTGGTGTTTTGAATAATTATATTTTGGAGTACTCAATTTCCACGTATTATTTCCCAGAGGTAGATGAGTTCCAATTCTTACGATATCCTAGTGGAACTTACTTGCAAGGCATTCCACTAGTGATCAAGATATTTATGGTAACCCTGAACTTGGAAGAAAAACCTATGGCTAGTTAAACTCCACCACGCGTGGGGGCAAGAGTAGGTTTGGTGAAAGATAGAAGACCTAGTGGTAGAAAGACAAAGAGAAGAAAGGTGGCTTAAGTATAATGAGGTGCACGAGAGGGAGATAGAGAAGCAACATGATGTTGCGAGAATGAATGGCATTAAGGAGAGAGATTGCTTGCGAAGGATTTGGAGCTCACGTGGGAGGCATGGAGCTAGAGCATCAGGAACTCCTCCATTTGGGTAAGCATGATAGGGATCCCTCCCGACCTCACGAAGAAGCACACTAGAAGAGACTTCTGGGCCACGAGGCATGCATCTTAATCTACTGGATACCTCACCCTTGTGCTTGGTTTTCTAGTATCTAGTACAACAAGTATTCAAAACACTAGTTTGGGTAGTAGAGGATCATGAGTAAGTTAGGTGGCAAGTAAAACTATGGCAGGACAAACATCTTTATTATTGTTTGGAGGTACCTTTTCAGGCGCATCATCCACACAAAATGTGAGGCTGAATTTTGGAATCACTTACGGGAGTGGTACCACCTCATAGAAGGTAAAGGTTCGATTTATTACTCTTTGTTGGGACATACGAAGTACATATCCTAGTCTTTTCCATCTACGGGTGGAGGATTAGAAGGTATAGGTGGTTCTAGTTACGGTGGAACTCATGGTTTTGGAGCGAGAGGTAACACGGGGGATCTTGATTACGTAGGAAAGGTCTGCACCAACCCTAGAGTATTTATATGAAGATAGTCTCCCAGAGTATAGGGGCATAGAAGATTTTGTTGAACATGTGCACATTTGTGAAATATTGTGGCATGCGAAAGGGATCACGGCTTTTGAGCACAAGGAAAGTCAATTTTCCACTACATTACAAGGACACGCACATAGTTGGTACAGAAAGTTTGATCCTGATCAAACTTGCGTAGACTATGCAACATTAAAAGATGATTTCCTTAAGGAGTTTCACATCCCTAAGTTCGAGTAGAAGATTATAAGGGAACTCAAGGGTATTAAATAGGAACTACCGAGAGTGTCGGGAATATGATGCCCACTTCAAAAAAAAATTATCTAAACTTTCTTATGATATTCACACAACCCAAAGATGCGTACAATGGTTCATTGGAGGACTAATCACACATTTTAGAAGCCCGTTGTCACATAATACATACACTTATCCATAGGAAGCACTTGAAGTAGATTTACATGTTGAGGCGGTTGAGAGTATAGAGATTGGCGTAAGCCCATTTTTTTAAGCACAGATTGTAGCTATGGAAAAGAAGTTGAAGAAACTATCGAAAAATTCAGCACAGAGACATGCACGGGAATTTGGTGTATAGATTGTGAAGTGGAAGGGAACCCCAAGGATAGTTTTCCTCATAAATCATTGTGTTCATTCTTTGCTAGATTGTGAAATATGTCATTTAAACCATGATTCTAGCTACTTCCCATTATTACAATGTGCGATAAGGAATATTGTATCTTGCTTATTGTAAAATTTACAGTCCATGAATCATGATACAAAAGACTACCATTTGATTGGTTAGATCCATGATGCTATAGATATTGGTGTACAATAGACAAGAGTATTAGATAACTCTAAAGGGAAGGGTGAGCATTAGGATCACAATCACAAGCGCTATGATCGAAATGAAGGATGTTATGTAGGAGGTCGTAGAAGAGGTAGAGGATCTTTGTGGTGGTTTTGGAGGCCAACTCCGTGGTGGTGGACGAGGCAATTTTCCTTATGGAACATGTTTTACATGTGGATATCCGACCACTACAGTGGAATGTCCCCAAAATATTACAGGTTCTTTATGTGGAAAGAATCATAGTTATGAGGAATTCCCAGACTTGTATGACCATCTTAGTAAGTAACATAAACAATAAAACAAAGGTGGAGGGATGGTTTAGATACATCATGTTGTGGAAAATCGGTGGATGCCCAAGTCGACCTTTGGAACTGAAGTATTACTGTAAATATTACTACATGTGCTGAAGTAGAACGTGCTAGAGAGGCATTACGGGAGAAGCCTACAATCACTAAGGAAGAGATTATGTATGCATGATACCCAAATCCTACCCATGAGAAGGAGGTTTATAAAAAGCTGTGGAAGTCCTCATAAATCTTGAGGGTGAAATCCGGTGTTTAAAGGAGCAATCATGAAATATGGAACAAAAAGAAGGAAGAAGAGAGTTCAATATGATATTGATGATTTAAAAGAATTATGCGAGAATGTTGCACCAGGAGAATATCATTCCATTATTAGGGAATTTTCGAATGGAAACACTCGCGTGTAGGTATTGAGAGCAGACGACAAATCTGCATACCAATCATCCCCCTCATAGTTTGGACTATGAAAAATAAATCACTCTGAATGTTGTTTTGGATGGATGTGTTTTGAGCAATATATTAATTGACACAGGCACAGAAGTTAATGTTCTCACTTTAGATGCATAGGTACAGATGGAGAGACCTCCATTACAACCATCCTCGAATGTGTTGTTCATGGCTAATTGAACTAAAGCCAACCCTATTAGATTTTTAAAAGATGTATCCATTACTATACAGGGAGCTAAGTTCACTGTGGACTTTGAGGTTTTAGTGCTTGCAGAGGCAGATAGCTTCCTAGCTCTACTTGGGTGCCATTGGTGCTATGCAAATAATGTTGATCTATGGTTCAACAAGGGATATATCAGTTTTGAGAACAAAGAGGAAATGGTTATTATCCGTTAATAGATGGAAAATATATGCCTTATGTTGAACCTTTAAATAAATAAGACTTGAACCAGATCTATGTGCATGTCATTCGAGACCCAGAGGTCCTTGAGGTACATGTCTAAGGAGGATATCCTTTAGTGGGAAGATGCATAGTCTATTAGTTACACTATGAGTTTTGCTTGTGATAATAGGGCCCATGGTACTTATGATATGATTCTATGTGATGTAAGGAGCGCACTTGTACAAAAGAGCACTACTCACTATGTTACGTGCATTGGTAACAATTTTGTACCTAGGTACACTGGAGAAGGAAATACTACATTATTTTTATGTGCCATGGAGGAGCAATGGATGGACCAAGTGGAGAGAAGAAATATGTTGGCATATACATTACACGGGACAATAGCATTTGGTGGGTGGTTCATAGAGATAACCTTATAGAATGGAGTGAAATCAGGATTGCTCTTTCCACTCGGTTTTCAGGAGAAATGCACCTACTCAAATCTACACTTATCATGGTAATCAACTTGTTCATCACCATGTTTATTAGTGTGAGAGACTCTAGAAAGAGGGGTAGGAAGCTTTACCACCTTCACTTTGGGTGCAAAAATTCTATTCCACTTTACAAGGCTGTGTGCATGCTTGGTATGTATATGCAGAACTACATAGAGAGACTGGAAATTGGCAGGATTTGATTGCAGGAATGATCCAAAATTTTGAATACTTCTCTACTAAACCTTCAGAGGAAGAGGCATTAAAGAGGTTGAACAAAGCAACACCATTTTAGTTAGTGTTTGGCGCGAGGCGCTTCTTCCTATGGAATTCATGTTACCTTCTTTGCGTATTTATGCGCTTTGGAGGTCTAAGCGATGAGCAAGCATTAGAAGAATGGTTTGATAGATTGATACAATTGGATGAGAGATGATCCATAACACATTGGATTTAAAAGAAGGAAAAATCTAGGCAGAAGGCATGGCATGATAGGCACATCGGGGATAAGAAGCTCATGCGGTTGGATAGATGGTGCTCCTTTATGATTCAAATTTTTGTGCCATCCATGCATGCTTAAAGTGCATTGGTTAGGACTGTATGTTATCACTCACATAATTGAAACATTCATTTTTCAGTTAGAGACATTTGATGGAATACATTTACCGGGTTACTTCAACAAGAGTAGGTTGAAGCCCTACTATAAATAAGTCTTCTTGGTGTTTGTAATAAGGAAGTATTGTCATTTAGCTAAGGTTTTCATTTATGTATTCCCTTAATGTATTTCCTTCTTTGTTGCTATGATTTTTCAATTTATTTTGGTGTTTTGTGTAATAAGCAGGTTTACACACCTGGAAGCTAATTACCATTTGCAGTAGTTTTATGCACAGAAGAATGCACATACCACATATGTGGGGTGGTTGTTACTTGGTGTTCACAAATGGGTACAAATCAAGGAATAAAATAGTAACATGTGCTATTTGAGTTTGGAAAGGAATTGTTAGAGAAGATATTGCTTCTAAATGATGACCATAGATGGGAAAATTAAGGAACAATATAATGCGAGGTAAACAACAATGAGCCATAGGGACTACTGGGAGAAGAAGCAATGACAAGGTACTCGGGTGCATGGAAGTGCGCTAAAGAGAAGTATGTAGCTAGAAGGTAGGAAGGTGCACTAGAAGGTTATAGCTGTGGTGTGAATATGTGCCGCATGGAAAATGTGAAAATGGCCAATTAATGAGAGGATTGTGGGTAGGTGAAGGAACAATAAATGCACTAACTTTTTGAAAATATATATCAGGATGGGATGTGAGTTCATTCTTACCATTGTAATCGCAAGAATTTGAAAAGAGATAAATGCCAATGAGCTTTGCGAATCGTGTTGAGGTGCGGAGAGTGTGAAACTAGATGTGGAGAGTAGATTTGTGCGCAGGAGAAGCTTGCATCCCCATTGGTGAAGGGTTTGAGTGAATCAAAGCATTACAAAAGAGCTAGGGCACATGATTTCAACTAGGGCATGTAGATTTGAGCTAGTGTTTGGGCTTGCATGTTGTAGAAGATAGTAGGAGAACATTTGAGGAAAGAGAATTGTGATTTATAGATGGAACCAAAGAAATCACCTTCTGCAGGAGCCAAAGGAAAGAAGAAAGTGGAAGCAGAGGTTGAAATTTTTCTTGAGAATAATTTCTCGTAGATGAAATACCGGAAGGAATAATATTGGAAAAAGAATGGGATTTCCACATCTATAAGTGCAAGATCAATGACTACAACCATTTTACATCAGATAACAAAAAAGAGTTAGATGCATTGTTGAGTACGAAGAGAAATAAGCACACAATAGAGGACATGCCAGTGTATGATGACGTTGGAGAGAAGTTGTTAAAGTAGATTGGAGTCTACCAGTTGTACGAGCTCCCATTCTTCGGAAAATATGAACCTTTGTAACAGTGGTTGATGAACAAAGTACATGATGACTTTTTCTATTTCACCGAATGAAGGGTAAGGACTACTACAAAATTGATTTCAACAATAACAGGATTAAAGGGAACATGAGTAGATCTGGATAGTGAATCAATAGATAGAGCAAAATCCCTAGAGACATGGAAGGAGTTAGGGTATACTAAGGGTCCACGTAGAATGGATATCAAAAATTAAAGAAGTACCTAGTGGTACATGAAGTTTGCGCACACCTACTAACCAAATTGAATGATCAAGAGAGATGGTCACGAGGTGAATAAAAAGTGGTTACATATTGGAAGGATAATTTCATGGGGAGTAATTTACAACATATTAGGATACGATCAGAGACTATCATCTAGGAAGAACACACGGGTGATAAAATCAGTTTTGGCACTATCCTATTGTCACGGTATTTATGGAGATCAGAGTGCCCGATGGACCAAAGAACAAAATCGGGAGTATCCCATGCAAAACAAGTCACTTGCGAAATATTTGAAGATTACTTACGTGAAGGGTCAATGAGTGGGCCATTCAAGTAGAGGGTGGAGATGTGATACGATAGGCTCCATGTGACATTTGAGGAGGAGTAACTCATTTCCAAAGAGTTGCCTTTGGTGGTAGTCAAGGTAGTGAAATTCACGGTGTAACAACAGGTTTTTATCATGCGATTTACAATGAAGGATGGGACTTGGAGCCCTGGTGAAAATTTCCATATGCCTTCACAACACACTACTTCTAGGCATTAGTCCAATGTTTTATTGATGTGTGTCACTTGAAATTCATTGTAGACAAGGTAAATTGTGACTACCACACTTTGAGGAAGACATATGTATATCTAGGTTAGACTGCCTACATTGAGAGGCTAATTTCAGACATGATAAGCATGAATCCTGTGAGTTTAGTGATTGGAGACAGTGGAGATACACTTATATACCTTCAGCTTAATCCTAAGTTGGAGGGTAACAAGTATGTAGAAAATGAGTTTGTGCTCACAGGGATGCCTAAGGGAAAGCAAACAATGGAGAATGTGTCATCTCTAAAGCCCACAAAAGCATAGTGGTGGAGGAAGAGGAATAAGAATGAGAAGACAGTGGTGGCTTGGATCATGGGGATGAAAGAAACCCACTGAGACATGGTAGAGGCTAAGCGTGCAAGTACTATACCCCAGAACAAGAAGAAGGAGATGAAGACTTGGAGGTAGGAGAAGTCACGGAAGAATGCCGAGTTCAAAGCTGGTACTAAGAAAAAAATAACCCAAGACACTACTCTAGAATCAATACGAAGATCTCCAAGACTCTCTCCTCATAAAAGAGGCAATGAGAAGAAAAGGAGAGAAAGTTAAAGCTAAATGAGGAGGCGGAGGAGTCTCGCAGAGATCAATCTTGGCTCCCTGTACCACCAGAAGAAGTAGAAGAACCTAGGGGTGAAGATATGAAGGATGGAGAAGAGGAGGTAAAGGAAGTAGAAGAAGCGAGAACTAGATAATTCTTAGAATATAGAATCTCCGGCTATAAATCTTGGTGCTCCAGTTCCTAAGGGGCCAAGAACTAAGAGAATAAGTGGAGAATATAATGTTCCATCTTTGGGCTATGTTGAGGACACAAGTAAAATTGTTCACACTCATTTTTAAAGTACGGTGAGCCCTAAGGAGTTATATGGATGGGAGATGATGGATGAAGACATGGCCACCGTGCATACAAGGAAGCAACTATCTTGGTCTATGCACACTCACATGGATGAGCCAAACTTCAACGTATGTAAAGAATCCTATGTGTCAAGAAGATTGAAGAAGGAACCTTAGACCAAACACATAACTATAAAGCCCTCTATTATGTTTGATGAATAGTTTAGCAATGCCTTGGTGAAAATGTCTATAGAGGTGGTGCGGAGGAACATAGACAAATTTTCTACTATCAAAGTTCTATGGGAAGATATCAAAGTTAAAGCTACAAAAATAGTGCATCTAAATGGAGAGGACTTAGAATAGAAGAAGAATGAATCATTCATCAATATGGTAGAAGATATCCGCGATCATGTCCTTAAAGTGTGATGCGCCAGAATTAGTAAGAACTTGACAAGGTCATAACTTGAGTTCGGGTGTCCGTTTGAGTCCTTTTTTTTTGAAACCACATGTTTCGATGAGACGAATGCAGCGGCAACCCGCCCTACCAATTGGGGCAAGTTTTTGACACGTTTTTGGGCCCTAAATCCGCCATCTTGAGGCTAAAAATTAGGATTTAAGTTATAGTTCGGTTTTTTCCTATTTTTGAGCATTAGTTAATTTTAGTCTATTAATTGCATTATGAGTTAGAAAGTTGGAAATTCCTCTAATTTAGGGATGTAGAAGATGCGTGGAAATTTTTGTGCCCGTAGGAATAAGCATGCGAACTTACTAAGAATAGCAGGTTCTAGTAAACTGCTAAAAATAGTAATTTCCGCCACCTAGAGTAGATTTAGTCAGAGTTAGCTAGAGTTTACTTGGCAACTCGAGTTGGGAGTTTTTTTCCTACTTAGGAAACATTGTAATTCATTATTTGATAACAAATAAGGTGATATATTTTCTTTTGGAGTTCATAATATTTGTAGCATATCTGGTTTGTTCTTAATTTGGCTACATTAAAGTGAGACCACACTTAGAGTCCAAGGTACGTGAAAGGTTCCCTTCAGATAAACACTATGTGAGTACATTAGTCGATTTGGTGCTTGAGGATGGACCAATTCACATGCCAAAACCAAAGGACCCTGCTCATGAGGTAGAGAGAGAAAAGGATTCATTGATAAGGAATATTTCGTCATACGAAGCATTGCTTCAAACTTTGCAGGAGGAACTGAAGAAAGAAGACCAAGCATTGAATATTTATGTAGCTGCAAAGGTGGTAATAAGAATCGAATGATAGTCAAAGAAAATGAGGTCTTGAAGGCTATGAAGGATGAAACATTGGCATGCGTAGAGAGATTGGCGCTAGTCAAGAAAAAATGTGAGGCCCTTGCAGCACCTGAGAACCCCCATAAGGAAAAGGCTGGATGAGATTGGGAAGCGAATAGTGTAGAAGATCGATCTATTGGAAGGGAGGATGTCTGTTATGTTCAACATCATCCTATTGTTACATAATGAAAAGGAATACATTTCCCAAGATGAGTTGGAGTCTATTTCACCGGACATTCCATAGAAGATAGAAACCGCGCTAACTAAGTGGCAGACTTTGGAGGCCGAGATAAAAGAAGAATATCAAAAATTGATTCTTCCGGTTGAAACAGAGGGTGATGCAGAGTAAAAATTCAATCTTTGTATAATAATTATCTAAATTCTTCACATTCCCATTCTTTATTCTTTATTATTCAAAGACCAACCATTGTGGGCGACAATGCATTTTAGTGTGGGGTAATGTTGAGCGGACAAGAGTACGATACTAAGGAGAAGGTGTACAAAATATTCGTGTGTAGGAGTAAAGCACGGTCAAAGGCACGGAAGGGTAGGAAAGGAAACACACGAATAGATAACAATAGAGTTGGAACTTAGCCATTTTCATGAGCACGGGCTATTATTGGAGATAGTGTGCAGAGCACACAAACTGGATAAATACTTGCGTGACACATATAAGCTATTTTGGAAGAGCATCTATTAAGATCTTTGCATGAGTTCAGGTTAAGAATAGAATTACCACTGCCAATTAACTATAAGAGATCTATTATTAGCGTACTTTCATGTGTGGTTAATATTGTAAAGGCGCATGGCTATTTTCAGCATGCGACCTATTTTTGGAATGATGTAAGCGGTGAAGGTAAAGGCCCCACCTATATAAAGATATAGTGAACTTTGTAGAGTGTGTGTAATAGAGTACGTAATAGGGTTTAGTAAGAAGTAAGTTATTATGAAGTTATAGTCTTTGGATTGTGACGCGCTCTAGTGTATGTTACTAAATATTGTAAGAAGCTTATGTGTATTTATTGTGTTTAATATAATGGAGTTTTTGGCTGAATCTAGGTGTTAAACATGATTATAACTAGTTCTTGCATGGATGAATTCATTATGGTTATTATTTACATTCGTTACTCTTAGATATAGATCTAGAATATGCTCTATAGAATGTTATGTTATTTATAGATCTGGATGCATTAAGTCTTACGCATGCTAACATCCTGCACAAGTTACCCTAAAGAGGGTCCTAGTACCTTTACGCTCTTTGGGTGAGTGCTTAGTCTATGTTAAGTGATGTTCTAGCGCGCACAGGTTATTCTTAGTAAATTATAGGTTGCATCACCTCCTTAGGTGTAGTGTTTTAGGACCTTGGAGGGAATTTACTTATGAATTAATTGTAAATATAGAATTCCTTAACCAATAAATAAGATGCCATATTCAATGAGTGGAGATTGTAAATTTTCATTTCCCTTAAAGTGTCAATTTTTTCTGATACCATTTTATTGAGGAAAATAGTAAATTATGTAATGATATTATATACCATGCTTTACACCAAAGTTTTTAAAATTTATATTATCCTATTACCCCATTATACGTGTCTACAATTTTAATGGTAAGTGAATACATATTCTGAAAACATTTCTTTAATGTATTTAAGTGGTCAAATAATTCACTCTTATTCTAGAGAAAGTAGATTCAATATTGATATGTGAGAAAAAAAAAAAAAGGAAAATAGGTCGCATACATGTCCCTTAAGAAATAGATAGAGGCAAAGAACATGAGGTCACTATGTAACAACTCAAGGGGACAAGTAGCTATCGAATACTAAGCATTTATGAAAGGATTTATTGAATTTTTCCAAGTAAACAACTTCTTAATACATTAACTACATCACACACACATTAGGTAGACCAAGCCCCAAGTCTTAATAATTCTTTTATTTCAATCATTTGTTGTTCGAGTATTCAAAATCATTCATGATAAAGTTTTCCTACTAAATCAACATTAAAAATGATTGATGTCCCTTTCAAGTACCAAAACCCTCAAATATATATAATCAACACTATACAAATAAATCATAACCTCTGGTTTCTCTAAATATAATATCAAAATATTATGAATAAATAACTCCATAATATTGTCATTTGTATAGTAACAAATATGATAAATGAAATAAATATTGGTGAAGATGTTGGCCATAAAATTATATAGTTGATGTGTCCACCCTACATGTATATCTAAATAACTCTTAGGTGGATGCATAGAATCCAAAAGTATTGTCTGCAAATTCTTTATAATTATCAAATTTTGGAGATGCTCATTCTATGCATCACATAATTAGAAGCACCTTAACCAAATATCTTAATTTTGCATTCTTTGTTCTTGGAAAAAATAAAATAGAAACTCAAAAATATTCTAGTTCAATTCTTCCTTTAATGAAATCATATAAAACAAATAATTTTTAATAATTTTTATTATCTAATACAAAAGAATATTTCCATGATTATTGTTTTTCATCTTAAAGAAAAAAATTAAATTTAGTGAAAGAAGGATTTGTGTATTCAAATGGTGACTCCAAAAATATTGAGTTTTTGTTGACTTGGTATGCATTTTTTCCTTTGGATTTATCTTACATTTTCTCCGAGTTATAGAGTCCATCACTTCTTCTCAAAAAATATTAACATCAAGTTGATAAATATTTAATTTTTCCCTTATTACCTAGAGGACTCAAAATTCAGTTTATTATGGAATCACCCAAGGAATCCATGGCAGAACAAATGTAAAAGAAAAACGTTGTATTGACCATCTAAAATAGACAAAATATGAAAAATAAACTTGTAAAATGTTTTCCCTGAGAAAAATATTCTAAATTCAAGATAGTGGACTTCTTGGGGTAAAAGTACTTAATAAATAGAAAATTTGCAAGTGAAATAGAGGAGAATTTTTGTGTCACTAAATCTTTGAATTCTTTTTTCCAAAATAATGTGTAAAAATTATTCACAATGGATTTTAAAGTTTTTCAATTCATGATGCGAAATAATATACTATCAAAATATGATGCATAATGATCCTCATTACTTCATAATGTTTGTTCTTGTACGCAAATGGTTCATATTCCTTGTAAAAGGTGATATGTTATTATTTTCGTATATACACAAAACCCTCATATAATAATAATTGTTGTATATTATCTTTCCATGTCTGATAATTATTTTGACATAAGATACCAATTGGATAATATTGAGGTATTTTATAATGAAAATTTCTTCAATGGACCTAATAATATATGATTATAATTTGTGAAGATATATTTTTTTACATTTTATTTATTTTTGCTTTCAATTTTTTCAAAAATCTTGAGGTTACAAAAATGAGCATGTAGAGATTTATTAGTCAATTGACCCAAAAACTATTGTATGTGATATGATTTAACTCTCTCAATAATTCATGTCAAACATATAAATTTGATTTGTCAAAACATCTAAAGGAAACCCAAAACTACCACAATACATCCCAATCATTATTTGTAGGAGTAAAAATTTTAGGCTAACTAGGGGATGGAAGCAAGAGAGTACTCGAGATGAAAGTAGAGTTCTTGCATCTCAAATTTATTCAAAAAATATCCGAAGGAACCATTACAATAGGAAGAAATGAAAATTTTGACGAAAAATTAACACCTTTTCCTTTTAGAAAAAATATTTTTATTTATTTTTTCTCTAGATGAATATCTAGATTGTGTTATACGAGGAGGTCCATGGTTCATGGGTGAACCACTCTCTCCATTGCTAGATAGAAGTTGGGAGAAAAAACCCATATCTCATCTACCTATCTGTGCGGGTAAGTGTAACACCCGCTAAAATGTCCGCACGAGACCCAAGAACAACTTAGGGTTAGCTAGAAAAATTATGGATTATTTTTTTAAAAGTGTGCCCGCACAAAATTTTGAAAACAACGATTGCTTCACTAACATTTTTGGTCAATTATATTTAATAGATAAAATTTCCCGTTATAATAAATATTAAACCCACATTAAACTTTAATGAATTTAATCTGACTAAGCATGGAAAATTTCCTAAGTGATATTTAAGTAAACAAATTAATTCCTACTATAGTTGAATATCCCCCCCATGGGATGTCAAGGGTAAAAGAGGCCAATATAATTAAATACCAAGGTTATTTAATTTCTACAAAGTTAAAACAACTAGCAAGGTCCCTCATTTAATATTGGGTTAGAATAATAAACACTTCCTTACCCCAAAAGTGACCCCTTAAAAAGTCAACCCATGTTTTTGAAATTAAAACATTTAAATTAAAAGGTAATTTCCACTCACCCACTATCCACGTACTTTTTGTACAGATGAATCTCATCCCTTGATGGATTCAATTAGGACCCTTGATGAAAAAAGGGCAACTAACCCTAAAGCATTCTTATGAAGGCTTCTTTCTCATTTCATTTGGTTCATTATTTTCTTTTTTTTTTTTGGAGGTTGTTGGAGGAGGAAGGGAAGCCATTGGAGGCCATTTCAAGCTCTTGGAAGAGGCTTACAAGTTTCATTTATTTTCTTATTTTGCTTACACCCTCTCCTATGGTTTCAATGTATTTAAATATTTTATTTAGCTCATTTTTTTGGGTTTGCCCAAATGGGTTTGTGGGTATTTTTCCTATTTTATAGAAATAGCTAGATTTGATTTATATATCCATTTGAGTATATGAAAATGTATATTTATATATGTATACATATATAAATATATTATTTTATTTATTTCATATATGGGATAAACTGAAATAGATTTAATTAGGAGAAACAAGATGTAATACATATATATTTAGGTATATATATATGCATGTATTATATATATATATATATATATATATATATATATATATATATATATATATTATATATATATATATATATATATATATATATATATATCGTATATATATATATATATATATGCGGGTTACATATTGGGGGTATCCAGATAATATATGCATGTATATATAACAATATATATGTATATTGTATATATGTATAGTATGTTGTGGGGGATAGAGTATATATCACCGCACCCCCATACCATTTATTATGGGTGGGGGTGGGGTGGTGACCCTCCCTCCAACCCCTTTCTATACCACACTTTTAACTAACTTCCTATTTTTTTGTTTTAATCGAAATTTGGTCAAATTCTTTCCCACACATTTTCTTGTAAAGTCTTAAATTTAATAACTTTTCATTTATCTATATACATGCTATATATATAGATAAATGAAAAGTTATTAAATTTAAGACTTATATATAAAATGTAATATATAAATTTACATACAAATTCGATTTAAAATAAAGTTGTAAAAGTATGGCATTGTATATTGGAGGTAATATGTAGGGTCACCGACCTCACCCCTAACCATTTATATGGGGGTGGGGTATTGACCTCCTCCAACCCCTTTCCGAGCCACACTTTTAACTAACTTCCTTTTTTGTTTTAATAGAAATTTGGTCAAATTCTCAATTCCACACATTTTCCTTATAAAGTCTTAAATTTAATAACTTTTCATTTATTTATATACGTATATATATATATATATATATATATATATATATATATATATATATATATATATATATATTAAAGGTATCTATTAAATCTATTAAATGTATTAATATTAATAACATATTAATAATTAATATATTATCATGTAATTAATTTCCCCTTTTTTATATATATACTTACAATTTGATATTGTAGTGAGAGGTAGGAGAAAATAGATTACATTTTTCCTTAACCATTTTTTTGTAGATTTGCAATAATTTCAAAATGAGAATTACAAGCTAACCTTAGAAATTAACTTTCTTCATTAACCAAGGGTAAAAAGACAATTGCAAATTGAGTTTTAGGAGATGATTTATTTAGTAAGAGATCACTAACACTTAAGTTCTTTCCATTTCAACATACAAATTTAAAATGTCTTTCAACCAATATAAGAGGATGAACAATTATAACTCTTTCACTATTTTATAAACATCATGGAAAAGAAGTAACCATCCCTTTTCTTTTTCAAACTACTATTTTCCAACCATTCACACAAACAATTATAACCAAGTTTTTCAATAAATCTCAAGATGAGAGCTACTAACTTTCCAATATTTTTTTTTAAACAAGAACAACATACTTTTGTGGGAATAAATCAACTTCAATGGAATGAAATATTTCCTCTTTAAAAGCTTCTTTTCTATCTCAACAACTAGCTTTACAAACACAAGTCTTTCCTTCCCTTTTCAATAAACAATATAACTATCATATCCAATAATTGAATGCAACTTTTCTTCACAAGATTATTACAATGTCCTCCACTTAAAGTGGGAATAATACAAGAATGTAAGCTAAAAATAAATACAAGGTTACAAGTTCCTCCACCCTAAGTGTGAACAACAATAAGGCTTCTCACAAGAAGGGATTTCTTAAGGACTCCAACAAAATCTCCAAGCTTCACATCACCAACAAGAGAGCTCCACCATGCTTCATTTGATCACAACAAAAAAGGGGGGAGAGGAAACACTCTCCACCCAACCAAGAATTCCAATGAGGAGGAGAAGCCATCCTCCTCATTGGCCCCCGAGCCCCAACCACATTGCAATGAAAAATGGATTCAACTCATGGAAACAAAACAAGCTTCCACATCACAATACAAGATTCTACAACCATACCAAAATACAAAAATACAACTACAATCACAAGAAGGAAGCAACAAAATACACAAGGCTTCAACATGCAAAAGCCAAAGGAGTAAGATCTATGGGGAGGTCACTTATGCCTCCCAATGGGAAATGGGTGCCCACCTACAAACCCTCCAATAAACATCTCAAACCCCTACACACTCTTATTCCTCCCTCAAGTACCTCTTATGCCTCCCACATTCTCTTATGCCTCCCTACAAATCTCTTATGGCTCCCTCATAAAATAGACCAAGTAAGAAATGCAAGAAATTTCTTGTCCAAGGTGGGGCACCCAACCCAACTCCCTCCAAAACATGAAATGAACTCTTATGCCTCCCCACATGTAAGATCCCCATAGTCCCCTCCTACACCACACTTAAGAAATCTACCCAAGCACCCAACAAGCATACCAAAACACTCAAAAACATGCACATATACACAATATAAAAGAAAATATTTTACAAGAGTATAGCTCCTACCTTTCCATGGTAGAGCTTGATCCAAGAGTCCCACACCAAAGCTTCTTCAAGCCCAAAAAAATCACCAAGAAGCTCCAACAAATCCACAAGCACTCCAAAATCTTCTAACTCCCAAAAATGCAAGAGCACAAAGAAATGAAGTAACCCCAAACAAAAAAAAGAACTTGAATAAATAGAAAAGGGAGAGAGGAGGGTGAGGTGGCTCCATGTAGGATGCCACATCACTCATCCTCAACTCCACCTCACAAGTCAAACCTCAACCCCAATGCACCATAAATTGGTGGGTGAGAGGAATGACAAGTTACTTACACACACAATCCAAGCCCACACCCCCTAAGGACAAACTTAATTACATGAAAGAAAGTGCAATAATATTTTACCTTTTGTCATCCCAAAACACATAATGGGGTCTATTTTTGACCCCCAACCCATAGGTAGGGTTGGTATAGAAATTTAAGAGGTGTGGGACAAGTTTAACTTGTCCCACAAGCCTCCAAAATTGGCCCTTAAGGCCAAATCCGAATTTTCATGAAGGGGTAGAGTGTACAACACTCAAGGTCACAAGAACTCAACTTACAACACATAAACCAAGAGCCATCAATTCTAATAAATGAATTATTTTGACCCATTCTTAATTAATTTAGTAAACTAATTAATTTACTAATCTAGACATAAATCAAGTGATTAATAAAAAGGGGAATACATCACTATAATATCACATACTAAAATTAAATAAAGGAAACTAAATGAAAGAAAACACATAACCCCTTGGTCACAATTGGAGGTGATTCCCCCCATGGGAACCCCTAACAACAATTCACACACACACACACACACAACAAAATACATGTTGCCATGGTGACCCTTGTTGAATTCATCTAGCATTCCAATGTGGTTGGTCTCAATCCCCCGATGTTTTTTGTGACATGTTTACCTAAAAACACATAACACCTCCTTCACCTCATGGCCACATCAAAACATCCAAAATAAATATACAATATAACTCCACAATCATCTATATATGAATCAAAACATCATCTAGGAAAGTAATGATATCATTTACAATTTCTAACAACATCTCGATTCCTACATTTCATCAATATCCATATGATCATAAGATTAGTTCAATTGTCTAGGTCTACTCAATATGATGAAAAATATCACATGTATGAAATATATATATAACCATGTCAACAACATATCAACATCAATATAAAATGTCTCTAATAATCCACACACACGCATCATATATGAATCAAAATCAACAACAATCCAGTATCTCTAACATCTAACATCATGCTAAATCAAAAGCTACAATAATATCCATAAGTATAGTCGAAAAATATCAAAATCAATAACAAAAAGGTGTCGAAGGGAAGTGGGCACTACATCCCCTCCCCTTAGACTCAATTCCTCCTGGAAGTCACTAGAACAGGTGTGGAAACTGAACTCGTAGAAATGTAGCATCCTCCCATGTAGCCAGTCTCATCATATCTATCCCACTAGACTTGAACCTGGTCAATCTCTCTACCTCGAAGGCCCAGGGTCTTGCGCTCTAAAATGCAGATGGGCTCCACCATCACCTACCCCTGATCTTGCACCTACAAGGAGGTCTAATCTAGTACATGAGAAGGGTCTACAATATATCTCCTAAGTACAAAAACATGAAACACATCGTGGATGCGAGACAAGCTGGGTGGAAATGCTAGACGATAAGCCAAAGGACCGATACACTCCAAGATCTCAAAGGGACCCAAAATCTAGGAGCAAGCTTAGAACCTTTTTCGTAATGGATAGGGATCTTATGTGGTCTGACATGAAGAAACACCTTCATGCCCACCTCATAACTATGATCTGTCCTATGTTGATCCGCATACTTCTTCTTGCATGTCCTGCACCTCCTGCAATCTCCTCTGATCATAACAACCTGCTACTCCATGTCTGTAGTAAAGTTGGCCCAAGAGAAACCCTGTCCTCTAACTGTCCCAACTAAGAGGTGTCTTGCACTCTCTGCCATAAAGTTCTGAAAAGGAGCCATGCCTATCAAACTCTGAAAACTATTATTGTAGGAAAACTCCACCAAGTAAAAATACTCCTCCCATCTTGACTGATGATCCATGATGTACATCCTAAGCATGTCCTCCAAAATCTGATTCACCCACTCAAGTCTATCCATCTATCTCAAGGTGATATGTTGTGCTAAAATTGATCTTCATCTTCATCCCGAGCATGCATGCATCGTATTCCAGAAGTGGGAAGTATACAAAGGATCATGATCACAAATGATCTTTTGTAGAATCCCATGTAACCTGACAATCTCATCAAGATATACCCATGTGCCATTGCACTAGCTATGTAGGTGGTCTTCACCAGAGAAAAATGAGCCACTTTTATTCAATTTATCCACCATGTAACCATGATGGCGTCATGGTGGTATCTCGATGTCGGTAACCCAACTATAAAGTCCATGGAAATGGTGTCCCATTTCCACTCGGTATAAGCATGAGGAAAGAGAAGGCCAACTAGATGTTGATGCTCAACCTTCACCTTCTGGACACTCTAAAAAACATGACACAAACTAAGCCACATCTCTCGAAGTCCCCTCCAATGGTACAACTATCTCAAGGTGGCATGCATCTTCTTCACCCCGAGATGGGCTGAATAGGGTGCACGATGAGCCTCTGTCAAAATGTCTTGTCTCAAGCCTCCATCTCTAGGAACATATATCCAACCTTTGTTAGAGAAGGCCATCTTCCTCTAATGAAAATCCATCAAAATTCCCCTCAAGGGGTCTCTGAGACTCAATCTCTACTCTGCTGCAAGGTAGAACTATCGTGAGGAAGCTTGTTGTAAAATCCTGCTCCACAAATTTTTACCCACTAAAGTGGCCATAACCACATGTCTCCATCTACTAAGGCATCTGCAACCACATTCTCCTTCCCCTTCACATGCTCTATCTCCATGTCATACTCACAAAGAAACTCCATCCAACGCCACTGATGAGCGTTGAGATTGGGTTGCGTGAAGAGGTGGCAAAGACTCAAGTGATCAGTCCTGAGTGTAAATCTCCGGCCAAGAAGGAAGTGTCTCCATCAAACTAAGGCATGAAAAACTACCGCAAGCTCAAGATCATGATTCGGATAATTGAGCTCATAATCCTTGAGTTTTGAGACTCAAAAGAAACTACTCTTGCCCTCCTGCATCAACACACCTCCAAGTCTTGCCAAAGAAGCATCTATGCAAATGAAGAACTCACCCTGAGGATCTAGCACTACAAGAATAGGCATTATCATGAGACATTCCTTTAGTGTCTGAAGTCTTACTCACATTTGTCTGACCATACAAACTTCTTCCCTTTCCGTTGAAAGGAAGTGATGGGGTGTGCAACCCGAGAGAAGTCTGTACAAATCTCCTGTAATATCCTGCTAAATCCCATGAATTTGTGCACCTCTGTCACACTAGTGGGTGTTGGCCAATCCATAATAGCTCAAATCTTGGAAGGATCAACTATGATACCTTCCCAAAAATGATGTGGCCCAAATATTGCACCTCTTTTTGAAAGAATGCACACTTCTCCAGGTTCCCATAAAGATGTTGCTCACAAAGACACTGAAGAACCTGGCGAAGGTGCTCCTCATGCTCCTCACGCACATACATGAGTAAATCAGAAATTTCATCAAGAAAATGAGCATGAAGTGATCCAAAAATTCCTGAACACCCCATTCATCAAGCTCATGAACACTATGGGGGCATTCGTCAAACCAAAAGGCACTACTGTGAACTCATAGTGGCCATATCTCATATGGAAGGTGGTCTTATGAATATCTACCTCCATGATCCTCAGCTGATGATAACCTGACTTAAGATCTATCTTGGAAAAAATTGTGGCCCCCTTCATCTGATCAAATAAATCATCAATGCATGGAAGGGGGTAATGATTCTTGATCATTACTTTGTTAATCAGCTGGTGGTAATCAATACACAAACCATAGAGATCCATCCTTCTTCTTTAAAAAATCACCGTGCACCCCAAGGGGATACACTAGGATGGATTAGGCCTTTCTCCAGAAGGCCCTCAAGCTGCAACTTGAGCTCACAGAGCTCTCAAGGGTAGTCATCCGATAAGGTTCTCATGAGATAGGATCTCTACTCCCTGGAACCAAATCTATGTGAAAATATATCTCACGTGGGGAGGTAACCCTGGTAGCTCCCCTGGAAAGACATCAAAAAATCTCTCAAGATGGGATGGTCATCAAGGGATGGCCCACTAGACTCATCCTCGATCTGTCACTAACCGTAATAGCATACATCTGACAACCTCGTCACACACACCGCTTAAGCTGCATAGTGGAGATGGTGTGAATAGAAATGGGCCTCCTAACTCCCGCTATCACTGACTCAACTCCTAGATCATCTATACATGATATAGTCTTATGGTAATAGTCCACTTTGGCTCTATGTGTAGACAACCAAGTCCATGCCCAAGATGACTCCATAAGAACCCAAGGAAGGATACGAAGATCCGAGGTAGTGGTGAAGGGTCCCAAATCCACTACACTCCTTAACTAAGGAGTCTACAAAAATTTTGGCTCCAGAAGCCATTTCAACATCCCAACTAAGACCCTACCTAACTGCCACCAGCCTACAATGCTCTACTAAGGATGGTGCAATAAAATAATATGATGAACCAGAATCAAACAAAATGGAGGTAGGAATACCACCAATGTTACATGTCATCTCTATATCATGGTACTTTGGTGCTCAACCTGGTGGTTCTTGACTATTGTCTACATAGATCCGATGGCTATGCCCCATGTCACCAACAGTAGGATCTGAAATCTATGTCTTACCCTTATTACTAGGGTTCTATGGGAACTCTCTCCAATGATGTCCAAAACACCACAACCATAACAACTTGCCATGGTCCTCTCCAATGAGATATAGCTCCATCGGTACTCTAGAGGTCTATGTTGTGGATCCTGATGATCCAGCTATGGAATGTTGAGGTCTCTGTTGATGAGCTCCTATTGACTGAGCTCTTAGCACACCCTGTGTCCTAATGGGACCCCTAGGAGGAGGCCCCATAATTTATCCTCTCTGTGTGTTGAACCTCTGAGTAGGTCTGAATGGTGGACAAGTCTCTTCTTTCTACGGCTGAGGTGGCTACTGTGGTGGCTTAAAAGAAGACTATACTAAACCTATCCACCACGAGGAGGAGGAGCTTACCCCTCGATTTGTATCCTGCATCTGCTAGATGTGGCTCCAAACTCTATCCCTAGCCTGCTACGTCTTTCCTCATGTCTCCTCTGTAATATAGCCTTCTCCATGGCCTCTACTAAGGTCTGTGGGTAGTGAATGCACCGCACCACCCAAATCAAATTCAGGCCCCTGATGAACCTGTGAATTTGTACCTGCTCATCCTGTATATAGTCGACATACTAGAGTAGGTCAGAAATTGACTCTCATACTCAGCTATAGTCATAGATGCCTGACGGAGGTCATGGAAACTCATCTATCTATCCACTACTTGAATAAACCTCTGGGATAAGTACCTGCTCCTGAACCACTCCTCAAAGAGCTCCTAGGTAACCATCTCTAAATCAACATGGATTTTTCTCCTCGGTCCTCCACCAGACACCTACTCCATCCCTCAGAAGATGGATCGCAACACGAGCTTTTGTGTTGCTAGTACAAGGGAAGAGCTTGAAGCACCCACTCAAGCTCACCAACAGGCCTCTTCCTGAAATCCACATGTATCTCCAGAATAGTGAGATGGTCGTAGCTTCAAGATCTCCCTGATATGGTCTGTAGCTATCAATGGTGACCCCTAGGCCTCTCTACATGCTCATCTCTAGGTCTAGGGCTCCGAGACCTATCCCTGTGTCCTGAAATCTTGTCTCCTATCCCTCTATGGTGACTCTACTGGCTGACTCCACATGGGAGTTCTCTACCCTATGCTCCTCGCTGTGTCGAGGAGATACATGAGCCTCCATGGATGGATGGCTCCCTATCATGTTGGTTTATCATCCTCCTAAGGACCCTCCGTGTATAGTGGACATTGACGTCCTGAAGCATCTATAAAATATGGGGTAGAATGGCCGCTATGGCCTACTCTGAGAGGTGGCAAGTCTAGGTCTATGTGAAAGGACCCCTCATCTGGTCCGTGCCTCTGCAAAACCAAGGTGAGAGTTAGTTCATCATTCTAGGTTTTATTCCAATTTTCTATGTTTACTAAAATATACAATTTTTAGACAAGTTATTTTCTAGGTTTAGTATTGTGCTAGGTTTAATATTGTACTAGGTTCAATGTTCGTGTCTCACGTTTTCCTGTGTGCCCAAGGGTCCAAGATTTGAACCCATGGCTCTGATACCAAGTGTAACGCCCACTAAAAACACCCACACGAGACCCAAGAACAACCTAGGGTTAGCTAGAAAAAATTATGGAATAATTTTTTTTTTAAAAGCGTGCCCAAAAAGGTTTTGAAAACAATGATTGCTTCATTAATGTTTCTAGTCAATTATATTTAATAGATAAAATTTTCCATTATAATAAATATTAAACCCACATTAAACTTTAATGAATTTAATTTGACTAAGCATGGAAATTTCCTAAGTGTTATTTAAATAAACAAATTAATTCCTACTATAGTTGAATATCCCCCATGGATGTCAAGGGTAAAAGAGGCCAATATAATTAAATACCAAGGTTATTTAATTTCTACAAGGTTGAAACAATTAGCAAGGTCCCTCATTTAATATTGGGTTAGAATAATAAACACTTCCTTACCCCAAAAGTGACCCCTTAAAAAGTCAACCCATGTTTTTGAAATTAAAACATTTAAATTAAAAAGGTAATTTCCACTCACCCACTCTCCACCTAATTTTTGTAGGGATGAATCTCATCCCTTGGATGGATTCAATTAGGACCCTTGATGAGGAAAAAAAAGGAAACTAACCCTAAAGCATGCTTATGAAGGCTTCTTTCTCATTTCATTTGGTTCATTATTTTCTTTTTTTTTTTGCAGGTTGTTGGAGGAGGAAGGAAGCCATTGGAGGCCATTTCAAGCTTTTGGAAGAGGCTTACAAGTTTCATTTATTTTCTTATTTTTTTACACCCTCTCCTAGGGTTTCAATGTATTTAAATATTTTATTTAGCTCATTTTTGTTGGGTTTTCCCAAATGGGTTTGTGGGTATTTTCCTATTTTATAGAAATAGCTAGATTTGATTTATATTTCCATTTGGGTATATGAAAATGTATATTCACACACACACACACACACACACACACACACACACATTTATTTCATATATGGGATAAACCCGGAATAGATGTAATTGAGAGAAACAAGATTTAATACATATATATTTAAGTATATATATATAATATATATATATATATATATATATATATATATATATATATATATATATATATATATATATATATATATATATATATTAAATATATATATTTATATATTATATATACATATTTATATACACACACACACACACACACACATACATAGGAGTTACATATGGTTGTATATATGTAAAATACATGATCCCATGATAAGAGAAAACATATAGGTTTCATGGGGTAAGGGGTCTTATATATATAGTGTAAAGTATGTTGGGTGGTGGGAGGGTCACCTACCCCTCACCACCCCCATTCCATTTATTAATGGGGTGGAGGTGCGTTCAATGACCCTCCCCCATACCCTTTCCTTCATTTAAAAACAATTATATAAAGCCGCACTTTTATAATATTCCTTTTTTGTTTTAATAGAAGTCAAACTACAATTCCACGCATTTTCCTTATAAAGTCTTAAATTTAATAACTTTTCATATATATATATATATATATATATATATATATATTAATATATATTATTAATATTATTAATAAAATATTAATAATAATATATTATCATGTAATTAATTTCCCCTTTTTATATACTTACAATTTGATATTGTAGTGAGAGGTAGGAGAAAATAGATTACATTTTCCCTTAACCATTTTTTTGTAGATTTGTAATAATTTCAAAATGAGAATTACAAGCTAACCTTAGAAATTAATTTTCTTTCTTCATTAACCAAGTAAAAAGACAAATGCAAATTGAGTTTTAGGAGATGATTTATTTAGTAAGTAAGAGATCACTAACACTTAAGTTCTTTCCATTTCAACATATAAATTTAAAAATGTCTTTATACCAATATAAGAGGATGAACAAGTATAACTCTTTCACTAATTTATAAACATCATGGAAAATAAGTAACCATTCCTTTTCTTTTTCAAACTACTATTTTCCAACCATTCACACAAACAATTATAGCCAAGTTTTTCAATAAATCTTAAAATGAGAGATACTAAATTTCAATATATTTTTTATAAACAAGATAAACATACTTTTGTGGGAATAAATCAACTTCAATGGAATGAAATATTTCCTCTTTAAAATCTTTTTTTCTATCTCAACAACTAGCTTTACAAACACAAGTCTTTCCTTCCCTTTTTCAATAAACAATACAACTATCATATCCAATAATTGAATGCAACTTTTCTTCACAGGATTATTATAATTTCATCCACTTAAAGTGGGATATAATACAAGAATGTAAGCTAAAAATAAATACAAGGTTACAAGTTCCTTCACCCTAAGTGTGAACAACAATAAGGCTTCCCACAAGAAGGGATTTCTTAAGGAATCCAACAAAAGCTCCAAGCTTCACATCACCAACAAGAGAGCTCCACCATGCTTCATTTGATCACAAAAAAAGGGGGAGAGGCAACACTCTTCCAACCAAAACAAAGAATTCATCATTGGAACTTGAGCCCCAACCACATTTCAATGAAAAATGGATTCAACTCATGAAACAAAACAAGCTTCCACATCAAAATACAAGATTTTAAACCATACCAAAATACAACAATACTACTACAATCACAAGAAGGAAGCAAAAAATACACACAAGGCTTCAACATGAAAAATCCAAAGGAGTAAGATCTATGGGAGGTCACTTATGCCTCTTAATGGGAAATGGGAGCCCACCTATAAACCCTCCAATAAACATCTCAAATCCCCTACACACTCTTATGCCTCCCTCAAGTACCTATTATGCCTCCCACATTCTCTTATGCCTCCCTATAAATCTCTTATGGCTCCCTCATAAAATAGACCAAGTAAGAAATGAAAGCAATTTCTTTTCCAAGGTGGGCCACCCATCCCAACTCCCTCAAAAACATGAAATGAGCTCTTATGCCTCCCCACATGTAATATCCCCATAGTCCCCTCCTACACCACACTTAAGCAATCTACCCAAGCACCCAACAAGCATACCAAAAACAACCAAAAACATGCACATATACACAATTTAAAAGAAAATTATTTTACAAGAGTATAGCTCCTACCTTTCCATGGTAGAGCTTGATCCAAGAGTCCCACACTAAGCTTCTTCAAGCCCAAACAATCACCAAGAAGCTCCACAAATCCACAAGCACTCCAAAATCTTATAACTCCCAAAAATGCAAGAGCACAAAGAAATCAAGTAACCCCAAACAAGCAAAAGAACTTGAATAAATAGAAAAGGGAGAGAGGAGGGTGAGGTGGCTCCATGTAGGATGCCACATCACTCATCCTCAGCTCCACCTCATATTTCAAACCTCAACCCCAATGCACCATAATTTGGTGGGTGAGAGGAAATGACTTGTTACTTACACACACAATCTAAGCCCACACCCCCTAAGGACAAACGTAATTACACGAACAAAAGTGCAATAATATTTTACCTTTTTGTCATCCCAAAACACATAATGGGGTCTATTTTTGACCCCCAACCCATAGGTAGGGTTAGTATAAAAATTTAAGAGGTGTGGGACAAGTTTAACTTGTCCCACAAGCCTCCAAAATTGGCCCATAAGGCCAAATCCGAATTTTCAAGAAGGGTAGAGATGAGTGTACAACACTCAAGGTCATAAGCACTAAACTTAAAACACATAAACTAAGAGCCATCAATTCTAATAAATGAATTATTTTTGACCCATTCTTAATTAATTTAGTAAACTAATTAATTTACTAATCTAGACATAAATCAAGTGATTAAAAAAAGGGAATACATCACTATAAGATCACATACAAAAATTAAATCAAGGAAACTAAATGAAATAATAACACATAACCCCTTGGTCACAATAGAGGTGATCCCCCCATGGGGACCCCCTAAAAACAATTCAACACACACACACACAAAAAATACATGTTTTCATGGTGACCCTTGTTGAATTCATCTAGCATCCCAATGTGGTTGGTCTCCAATCCCCCGATGTTTGTTGTGACATGTTTACCTGCAAAACACATAACACCTCCTTTGGCCTCGTGGCCACATCAAAACATCCAAAATAAATATACAATATAACTCCAAAATCATCTATATATGAATCAAAACAACATCTATCCAAGTAACGATATCATTTACAATTTTTAACAACATCTCGATCCTACATTTCATCAATATCCATATGATCATAAGATTAGTTCAATTGTCTAGGTATACTCAATATGATGAAATATCACATGTCCGAAATATATATATAGCCATGTCAACAAATATCAACATTAATAAAAAAATGTCTCTAATAATCCACATGCATCATATATGGATCTAAATCAACAATAGTCAATATCTCTAACATCTAACATCATGCAAAATCAAAAACTAAAATAATATCCATAAGTATAGTCGACAGTATCAAAATCAATAACAAAAAGGTGTCGAAGGGAAGTGGGCACTACAGGAAGGCTTCTACAGGTTGCCCCTCGAATTCTGGGAAATGGATGTTTTGGAAGGAACAGCTAAGGAAATTAGAGAACCGATTTATCTAGATCCGACCACAACCATGAAGTCCAGATTCATAGCAGTTAGATTATGTTTAAGTATTCGTGTTGGATTGTCTCCCGGATGCCATCAATTTTATGTCCAGGATGGTGTTTGGAAATAAAAAAATTATTTACAAAGAATCGATGATTTACCATGGCAAATGTGGGAGTGTGGTTCATGGGATCTACGGATGTAAAATAAAATAGGCCCCCAAACCATTGTAGAATGATCAAATGCATCAAAAAAATGGGATCGAGCATGACCAAGGTGACACGAATCTTGTCTTTGGTGGATCAAGAGTGGTCCTAGTAGGATAAATCCTCTTAGGAAATCGATAAGGAGATCATTGTTGAGACAAAGTTGGGAAAGGACAAATGGTTCTAGGAGGTTGGACACCGAGAAATGGGCTACACATACCCTAACGTTTGTGGCAAACATGAGAAAAAAATTCAAATCTATAATAGGTGGGAGGAGACAATTGGCAGGAGACATTGGAAGAGGTGGTGGAAATCCCACATTGTGGAAAAAGACTCTCGTGGGGCAGTTATTTTTATCTATTAGATCCACATTATGTTTATCTTATTCGTAACTAGTGAATCCTACTAATGTTCCAATACATTAACTATGAACACTTTCATTGTTCCCATAGTTATGATATATAATATCTAAGGTAATAAGGTAGTCATTTTCTAATGATACCACTTAATTTTGCAAAAGATAATCAAATATCCAAATGGATTCCTATTAGAAAAAGTGAGTAACTCGTAGGCTATTCATGAGGTATATGGAAGCTAAAATGATTACATAAATTTATCTAATGGCTTAATTGTTGTGGTAGTCGAAACTTGAGACAAAAAAATTATTAGCACTTATTCAATGCATCAAATATCCTTTAGAATTTTGTAACATTTCAAACATTGTTTTAGCCTATTTTATATTTTAAAAAAGTACTAGATTAGTTTCAATAATTTCTAGTTAACTTAAATTCTTATAAATTTTTATAAGAGAGAACATTTTTATAAGGCCTTTATATACGTAATAAAATTTCAACAATATCAAAAAATGCAACCAATTTGATTGCATGTAGAAGAAATCTAAAATAATACGAAATGATCATGAACCTTATATGAATAATTAGGTAAAGTTTCTATTTCTATGATACTATATTATATATTTTAAATTATTTAGAATATTTTTAGCAATCATAAGACATTCATCAACATACATATTTTTGTAAAAATCTATGCCAATGTTATCTTTCATGTTTTAGCCTAAAAGGTAGATTTGTTTTTGCAACATTGGAGAAATCATTAAATAAATGTTATTGTTTCACCAAAATATTGAGTATAAAAAAATAAGGGTAAAGGCGAGGAGGTTTACCTGTGATGTCAAAGATGGGTTGCACGCATTGTAGAAGATCAAGCCCATTGTGAAGAGCTCCTATTTTACTTGGAAGGACTACCTGAAATATAAAACAAGACCACAAGATAACATTAAAAACATCGGTTGGTGGATTTCCTAGTGGAGGCTAGATCCAGAAGTCGGGGCTTCCTAGAATGCTATCAATCCATGTTTTAAGACAAATCAATGCTAATAAAGAACATGAAATAGAGAGACATGTTGTAGTTGTATAGTTTAGGTATCCTACACAAGCATAGTAAATTAAATCTAGTCTAAATAAATGCATACAAGACTAAATATAAAGAGGGTGGTTGGTTTTTTGAGGTTTGTGGGTATGACAGAGGATGTTAGGGAATTCTGGGTGAGATTCTGGGAAGTTTTGAGAGGTTTTGGGTAGGTAAATTAGCTTGCTGGTCTAGGATAAATTACCAGTCACAGAGATCGATATCGGTTAGGCGACCAATGTCAGTACCTAGTAATGACTGATGGTAGTTGGGTGACCAGTGTCGGTAGAAGCAATTGCATAAAATAATTAAAATGGGGTTATTTAGTATCTCTATGCAATCACATAGTGTTGATGGGGCTTAGGCAAGGTAGTAGGATTTATGTGAGGACTCAGCAAGGGTGAGAGAGGTGATTAGAGAAGAAAAAGGGTTCGGGTGGGTAATATATCAGGTAGATTGGTGACGGATGATATTTGGATGATAAAACACTCGGAAAACAGAAGAGGATGGGAGATATAAAACAAAAATAAGAACTAAAAAACAAGGTTAAGCTATTTATCTATAGAATTGTAGATTAGTAGATGGAGGTGGTTGATGGGCATTCGTAGGAGAAACGGGTATGGGTCCAAAGTGTCATAGAAATGAATCATTTTTACTTCCCTATGAATGATCTCGAGACCGAGGAACAAGAGACTAGTTGCAGGTGAAGAAATGGAATGCTCTAGTTCATCATTTGATTGCTTGGATGCTTGAGAGTTCAGAATGCAAGAATGCCCAAAACCAAGATTGAGGAACTCAGGTAAAGGATTGGAAATCCTTATTTAAGGGATCCGACAACGGTTAGGTGAATGGTGCTGATCGAGGAATAACCAGTGTCGGTCAAGGAGAAAAGGTCATACTTTGCCAAAAATAGCCTTTTCTTCCCAATTTTGGCGTGATTCAGAATTGATTCCGGGTCAAGAGTGTGGAATGACGCTAAATGGAGTGGGAATTTGGTTAGAGGAATGATAGGAAATTAAGGTTAGGGTTAGAATGATTCCTAGTTAGTTAAGGGGAGTGGGGACTTAGTATAGGTTAATTAATAGGATTGGAATAGGTCTAGGATGAGGTGGCTAGGTGAGGTGGAAATTAATTTAATTTAGGTAATTAAATTAATAATGATGTGAGGAGGGTCATGGTTAGATGTATGTTAATCGAAGGGGACTTGGTAGGGTGTGACCTAATTTGGGTGTCTACATTTGCCCCTTTTTGTATAGCTTGTATTGATAAGTGACGATGAAAAAAATAGGAGGTGGTTGCCCCAAGTATGGGTGAAGGTTAGGTTTCCCTAGGTATGGGTGGAGGTAATCCCCTCAAACTAAGAATTGATGAAGTAGTAGGAAGAATCGGTGATGGGTTTGATAAAGTGGTAGGTGATGAAAAAGGTGGTAAGGTGTGGGTGTAGGTAATGGTGATATCGATGTGGGTAATAGATGGGGAAATTCAAATGCACACACATGTATAGAATGTGATAAGGCACAAGGTGGAAGAGCTCAAAAACTCTACATCATCAAAGGTTGATAGTTTATCTAAACAAGATTGATATGGTCCAAGTATCCAACGTATAAGATATTATCCGAGAAACAAAACAAGGCTAGGTATAGGAACACGCATTAGGTGTGTTCCAAAGAACCCAAAATGTTTGGTCTTGTCAAGATAAACATCACGGTGTAAGGCAAGGAAATTTCGGTAGGCTAAACAACATGAGTAGCATCATCATCGCAAGGTACAATGAGGAAGTGAATTCGAGTGTCCAATGGGCAAGGTCGGGGTGGGTGTATAGGTAAGGCCATGGGTAAGGCTGAGGTGTAGGAAAAAATTTTCCCTTTCGTACACGTAGGTAGGGGGTTAGGTGATAAGGTGAGTAGGTGAGCTGTAGGGGTGGGGTAAGGTTGAGGCGACAAGAAAATGTCATCCTCTATCAAGAAGTTGGGTAAATTAGGTATGATTTGTTTATGCAAGTTGTGATACTTTTAAAGGGGAACCAATGTCAATAAGGGTGACCAATGCCGGTAACCTAGGGCAAGATCCAACTGATGTTGGTTAGGAAAATTAGGGTTTAAAACAAAAATATGTGTTAAAAATATTCAGTGTGTATTTGATGTGGTTGAAAATGACAGAGAGAGAAGTTTGACAAGAAAAACAACAAAGGGGGTGAGAGAGAGGTGAATTATCGAAATTTTAGTGGTTGGAGGAGTGGATTTTGTGGGCCCATGAGATCTACCTGAGTGATTGGGTTGGTTGAGAGCCGAGATATTGATTCAGACATGGCAGAAGTGGGAGAGGGAACATGAGGAGCTCCCATGTAGATACCTAACATCCCACCACGTAGACGGAGCCGAGTAGAGGTAGGATTTGATCTCCTTGTTGTTTCGGTGTAGAATTAAGTAGAATAAATTAAAAATTGGTGTTTGAATTTAAATAAAAAAAAATTATAATACGGTGAAATTGGTTATGGGGAGTATAAAACTAGTTTAAGTAGGGGGGAAATGAATGTAGGGTCAAGTTGGGGGCATTAGGGTGGGTAGATTAGTTTTGTTTTATTTTTTTGGAAATTGGGGATGGGAGGGTTCAACTCTAGGGCCGAACTAGTAACCGATGCTGGTTGGCTATCATTCGGCATTGGTATGTGGACCGGCATCAATGTGGGGTATAATGGGTCTTGGTATCGGTTAAGGTGACCGAGCATCTTGGTCACTATGAAAAGTTACTAATTTATAAAATAGGGTAGTTGGGGAGGTTTAAAGGTAGGGGAAGGGTGGCTAGGGGTGGCTAAGGTAGGAATATGGTGGATTTAAACTAGGTAAATATTGGTGTGGGTTGGGTTTAGTCTAGGTAAGGATTGTTGTAGGGTAGGTTTAGGCTAGGTAAGTATTGGTGTAGGGGTGTTTAAGGTAGGAATAGGGTGGTTTTAGGATACGTTATAGGGGCATGGACCATAGGTTGAGGTTAGAGTGATGACACCTCCCCAGGTGATATCCAT
Source organism: Taxus wallichiana var. yunnanensis (assembly GCA_018340775.1). Lineage (NCBI taxonomy): Eukaryota > Viridiplantae > Streptophyta > Pinopsida > Cupressales > Taxaceae > Taxus > Taxus wallichiana. Next base: position 500,680,104 of record CM031243.1, on the reverse strand, counting down.
GGAAATTTACAAAGATGTTGTGTCCAAGGCTAGGTATTATCAAGATCAAATTATAGATTCCAGTCTCGAAGTTTTGTCATATGCCAAACACAGAGCCCAAGAGGGTAGCTATTGTGAGGACTAGCTCATGGATTCATAGTAATAGCAGCTCTCATAGCAAGTGGTCTCATGGAAAGGGTCAATGAGAGGTGACGACCGCTCGAGACAAAGGCTAGATGAGGGTACTAGAGAGAGCATTAGATATGTCATCTCATAGAGATGATATGGAGATCATAGAGATATTGTTATTTTGTATTTTGATTTTTGATGTATATACTAGTGTACGTGCCAAAGAGGTGAGATGTATATGAAATATTTTGAGAGACACTCATTATTTATATTTGTGTATACATGTATTGACATACATACATTCCAGTTATATAGTTGATGATGATATTTACATATGATGTGTTTAATTTTATTTCCATTGTATTGTTATTATGGAAACTAGATATGTAGGCATGGTTGGTTATGGTTGTATGATTTGATTACATTTCCATTATATTGTTGTCATGGAAAGTAGATGTTTAGGCATGGTTTGGTTTAATTTCCAAGTTATTGATGTTATGGAAACTAGATGTTTAGGCATGGTTTGGTTTAATTTCCAAGTTATTGATGTTATGGAAACTAGATGTTTAGGCATGGTTTGGTTGTGTTTGTTTCGATTTAATTTCCGCATTATTGGTATTATGGAAAGTAAATGATAATGTGTATGGGTGATGTATGGTTTGTTTTGAGATAATTTCCAAGTTATTATTTTTATGGAAACTAACTAACTAGGTTTTTGGTTATGGGGGAAGAATGGTGGGGAAAAGAGTGGCTGAGCTAACCTTCGAGGGCCCCATGCCCTCAAAGTGTTGCCTACATAGCCCTTGTGAAAGGGGCCTTAGGCCAATGTAGTTATCCCTTAAACTAGGGAAGAATGAGATTGGATTAGGTAAGTTAGGTAGGTAGGTTGGGAAAGTAGGTTAGAATAAGTTGGTGGGGTAAGGTATGTTTGAAAATAGGTAAGGTCGAATGTTGAATAGGTAATAGGCAGGGTGAATTAAGTGTAGGCATATATGAAGGTGTTATGGTTGATTCAATTTCGATGGTATTGTCTTATTGAAGAAATAACAAGTAAACAAATAAGAAACAAAAAGAAGTAGCATTCCCATATTTATCAAGGACCATAATTGTCGTAACCCTAGACTTATTAAATGTAAGTCCCTAGAGACACTGCATGAGCGATTAGTCTATATTTGAAAGAAGTTGTGTGATCACAATGTGTAGAATACATGCCATATCCCTTGAGTTGATTTAGAAGATAATAGACAGAAGGTAAGATGGAAGATTTTGTTAGTTGTAACCTTTTTGTGGGATGACATGCCACTTTTGCAAGATACCCAATACTAGAATAGGCAAGTCCATGACCAAAAGTTTGTATTTTCCCTAAAAAAATTTTTTTCCTTTTTGCATGTATAGACTAATTGATGCAGGAAGTCTATATCAAGATAAATAGGTTCTCCTTGAGGTCTTTGTGAAGTTGATCGATGCGGGAAGCTCCAAAATTATTTTATTTGAGAGATACAAATTAGTCTTCTTTTGGGAATAGACTAAGTGCAATAGGTGGCTGGATTTTTATAGCTATCCTTTGAGGGAACAGTCTACTTATAGTAGCATGAGAGAGAGAGAGAGAGAGAGATATGCCTTTTTGAGGGAATCATCTATTTGTAAAAAGTTTGACTTAAAGAGTAGATTTTTTATTATTCCATTTTTTTAATTTCTGGACTTGAAGTCATGAACAATACTATAAAGGAGTATAGGCCTCTTTTAGGAGGGAAAAAACATAACATGAAAAGATTAGCTATGAAAGAGAGGTTTTGTGTGACGAACAACCATGGGATTCCATCCTGTAGAGGATAAAAGTATCCATGAGAATCATGCCATGAGTAGAGCCATGGTACTCATATTTAAGACAAGGATGAATGGTGACAGATAATCGCACAATTAGGTTTGAGTTGTTGGTCCTTAAAAGAGGTAGGTGAAAGGAAAGGTTCACTCAAGGGATGAGCATATAAGTGACATAAAGTGATGTAATACTTTATTCAACAATAGAACGGTTGAAGACGCAAGGCATTAAGGGGCTCGAGCTCACATTTTCCCTCAAGAGAGGATAAACGATAAGCTCTTGATCCCTAGGTGTGTCATCATCTAACATGTCAGGATAAAGAAGAGGAAGGGAATAAGGTGCCTCGCCATCACAATGATAAGTCATAGGTCCCAAGGAAATGGTGTTTACGGAAAAAAATTAGAAGGGATGGATTCTAGATCCATGGACTCCATGGGTGAAGGCGATGCGATAATTAAGGATGGTGGGGAAGAACTTTCTTCCTCGATGAGGGTAACACGAGCCTTCTTAGGAGGAATATGTGAAGAAAATCCAAGTCCACAATGGTCTTTGTGTTTTTAGGTGGTGCAAGGTATGACTGTGTGACATCCTTGCTCATAAATAATGAAGAGAAACCAATTCCACAATTGTCTTTTTGTTTTCAGGTGGTGCAAGGTATGACTATGTGACGAATTTGATCATAAAGACCAAATCCTACACCCTTCTAGGCACATCAATGAAGAAAATTGTGTGCAAAGAAGTGGTTGGTGAGGTATTGGAAGTCGTATGAGAAAGGTCAAGTTTGGGTAGGTGGTTTAGGAGAATAAGAAGAAGTGTCTAGACCCTCATATGTCAAGTTGGTACCATGGAGGGGAAGACCGTATGGAAAAACCTATCATACACGATAGTCATAATGTGGGTGTTGGTGAAGGCTTCCATACTCCTCGGGAATAAGGAAAGTGTCTATATTGTATAGGTGGTACTCTCCCAGGGAAAGGTGTTGAAAAAAACCTACAAAGGGGTTAGAGGTCAGTACTTGGGTAGCAGAGGATGGACGAGCTACTAGAATTTAGCGAAGATGAGAAATATATTACCAGTTAAATTGGAAGGTTGGTAGATGGGTTAGTTATGGAAGTTGTGGAAGAAGTGGGGATAGATGGGCTGGTTGTGGAAGGTATAGAAAAAGTGGTAGATGATCTAGCTATGGAAGGTATAGCGGTATAAGTGGTAGATGAGGCAATGAAAGAAGATGAAGTGGTAGGGGTGGTAGATACCTTGACTAGAACAAGGACATCATTTGGTTGGTAAAGCATGTTTCCCATTTTAAAAGGGGAAGGATCTGCCTTAATGGTGTAGGGGTGCCCTTCATATTCAAACTTTAGGCAATGGTGAAGGGTTGAAGTGACACACCCCATAACGTGAATCTAGGGTCGGCCAAGCAACATGTTATATTGAAATTCCCCCTCAAGCACATAGAATAGTTTAGGACTAGTGCGGGGACCCACACAGATGTGGAGGATGATGGTGCCAAGTGTAGAAGTCATGGCATCATTAAAATAATGCAACATAATAGGGTTTTTATGCATGCAATGGGAGGGTATGCACAATTTTTTATATGCATGGGAAGAAATGATATTAATGCTAACACCTCCATCAATCATAACGCTGTTAAACGTGAATATCATTGATGTAGGTGATGATGAAGAGGGTGGGATTAGGATCATCTGATTATAGAGGGGAAATATTCGAATCATAAAAATGACAATTGAAACCTAAGGAGAGGTAATGTGGGTAGAATTTTGAGGAAAAGCGGTGAGGACAGCTACATGATGAGTGGTAAATATGGAGTCACAGATGTAGGATCATTTGGTAGAACCTCAATAGATTGCAAGACCTCAATGAGGTCCCTGACGATGAGACTTAGAGGTTTGAATTAGGTCATACAAGGAAATTTTTAGAGGAGATTGATGCAGTTGTTTAATCATAGAATGATGTGTGACTCTGTCAAAACTAGGATAAGCCAGCATATAGATGGTTACCTTGGGGAAAGTGCAGGTGGAATGGTTGGTGAATGTGCACTGGATGGGATACCAATTTTCTCTTTTCCTTTATCTTTTTGTGATCGAGTAGATACTCAAACCATATTTATTTCAAACATTAGAGGAGCAAAATAGTGTTGTGGAGATACAGGTAAAGGCTACTGAGTAGATATAGGGATAGGCCATGTAGTAGCGGATGAAGAGGGAATGGAATTCTCCTCCAGCAAGTCATCTTCATCAAAGATAGCATATGAAGAACATAGTTGAAGGATAATTTTTTTGACGGCCTTTTAACTTTTAACATCATTCCCTAGGGAGTGATGATATGCACATATTTTGGTATCGTCAAAACCTAATGGTTTGGATTTGAGTGGGTCATAAGGCTTAATAGAGGCAGTGTGATAGTGGAGGTTTCTAACAACCTAGCGAGGATGTTAGAATAAGATCCTACCATTGGATCATAGTAATAAGTTAGAGTTGGCTTGGATGAAGGTGTGAATGATTTTTGTGAAAGAGGTGGAGTTGGGGGTTGAGTCGGTTTAACTACCTTTTTGGTAGGTAGTGTGGTTTTTGGTTTAGGTTGCACCTTCTTGGGTAAAGGTTCTAGATTAATGCATGAAGAAGAAGGGGATGTAGAAGGTGTAGGCATGTGAGTCAACCAAGGTGATAATGGAGGTGTGGGTAAGATCGTGGTCGAGGGTAATGTAGAAGGTGTAGGTAAAAGAGAAGGTAAAGGCATGGGTGATGAAGAAGGCGTGGGTAGAATAGAAGATTGAAGTGAGAGTGTGGGTTGCCTCACTTTAAGTTTACCTTGGGGGAGAGGTATCTTTACCAAGGTTGATGGATGTGGGCCTAAGATTGATGGAAGAGGAAAAGGTGAATAAGAAGGTATGGGAGAAACTGGGGTGTGAGGCTTAAGAGGTTGGGTCTTCCTCTTAGGTGTGGGAAAAGACTTGGTGGAAATTTATGAAGAGGTGGTAAAATCTATCTTCACATGGGGACAAACTAGAGTAGGCATTAGCAATATCCCCAATGTAGTGGTTGGTTTAGGTGCAAGTGAAGGTTTTGGTACGGATGGAGGTTTGGGTGCAGGTAAAGGTTTGGGTGCAAATGGAGGTTTGGGTGCAGGTGAAGTTTGGGGTGAAGGATAGGCTCATGAAGAAAAGGATGATATGACCAGCTTAGGTGCGATAGATTTGGTTATCTTGAATGCTTTAGGATAAATAGTTGAAGTATCCGGGGAAACATCTACATTTGGGTTGATACTGGGAGTTGAAGTCTCCCTTAAAGTGTGGAGTAATCAACATACTCTATGTGATTGGCCAAACAAGAGAATGGTGTAGAGGTAGAGGAAGATGATGACAAATTGGTCATAATCCCTATGAAGAATTATGAGGTCTGTGAGATAGGGAAATATTTAGCTTCTGGATTTATAGGTAGAAGTGATGTAAGAAGGTTGAATGGATCTTGGAAGACCCTAGGAGAAGCATCACTTACACAAAGAGGATATAACACCGGCTCCTCGATGGGTCAAGAAGGGAGCAAGGCGAGGTGGTGTAGACTCTCCCTTAGGTAGAGAAGAGGATAAGATAGGATAAACCATGGGTAGAAGCGTGGGTATTTCGGGCTACTCGATAGGTAGAGGGATAAGTGGGGTAAGCTCCTCTATAGATGAAGGAGTAGGTGAGGTATGTTGTTTGTTAGGTAAAACAATGGGTAGGGTTAGATCCTCCATGGGTAGAGGAGTAGGAAAGGTAGACTCCTCCATGGGTAGAGGAGTAGGTGAAATAGGATCATTCGAGGGTAGAGGATCTCGCACAAGAATTTCCTTAATAGATGGGATGAGAGGCAACTGAGTAGAAGGGACAGGTATTGTGTTGAAGACGACATGAACCTCGTGAACATTGGTGTCATTGCTATAGGTCTTACCAACTTTTTTGATTAAGGGGTATGGTTTGGAAAAGGTTTCTTAAAGATCGAAGGTTTGATTTGTTGGCGCATTAGGGTTTTCCAAGACGAGATCTCCATTATCTAACATTTCCTGGATAATGTTCTTAAAGGTTTTACAATTTCCATCACTATGTCCCCTAACGTGGTGATAGTTATAGTAGTCATTCTCCTTATACCATGCAGGTACAAGATGGGAAGGGTCAAAACTAGTATGTGGTTTGACAAGTGGAAGGGTGATGGCTCCGCTTTTAACAACTTTTCCAACACATAGGAGTAAGGCTCTCCTTTGGGAACATAACTTTTCTATTCATACTTTTACTCAAATTTCTGAATATGGGATAGATTCATAGGATGTTTCGAGTTGGTTTAATGGATGAGAGGGCCAGCTTTCAGGACCACCGCGTTGGAGGATCCTTTCACCTTAGAATGATTGTTTTGTGGTTTATAAGAAGAAGAGGAGTCATTCAAGTTGAACGTTTTCTCTTATTGCACAACTTAATCTTTTCCTCTTCAAGGGCATGGATCTCTATCTTCCAAGCCATGGTGAACACCTTGTAGAATGTTTGGAATGTTTGTACCTGAAAATTTGGGGAAACGTGCCAAGTACAAGCCCTAGTGAACTACTCTATCAATTTGGGTTGTGGAAGTTGAAAGGTGTGTTGACTAATAAGTCCTGTCAATGTGTGATGAAGTAAATGATAAAATTGTTATCGTATTGATGAATAGAGCATAAATCATTCATGGAGACCTTCTTATAGATATTGATGGAGAAGTAATCAAGGAAGCCCTGGGCCATCGATTGAAAGAGAAGACCGAGTGCCTAGGAAAATCATTGTATGGAAATTCTGAGGAGTAAGGCATCGTTATGGGAGATCAAATAATATACGTGTTTGAACGATCAATTTTTTTTTTTGAGGGTCTTCCTTGCTATTAAATCGATTAAAATTAGGAAACTCCCAATGTGCAGGATAAGGTTGAATGGGTATGGATGGATGAATAGGCTCATTATAGATTTCATTGTAAGTCAAGGCATTGCGAGAGCTAGAAATAGATGCTTCGAGGGTATGCATCTTATCCATCATCATCTTTATAAGATTTGTCGTAGGATTAGATTAAAGGATGCCCCTGCGGTATAAGGGGGTGGATAAGATGAGTGGGTCATGGAAAGCACGCCAATATATGGTGGTGCCGAGTAAGAAAATTGAGATGTGGGTATATAGGCCGCGAAGAGGAATGAAAATACCCTAAATATGAAGTGGAGGCAATAGGATGTGACTGAGGTAAGGTGTAGGTAAGAGACACTTGTGTAAAGACCCTGGTAGTGATGGGTGGGAGAGTTTGGGGTATAGAAAGGACCAAATTTTTAAAGGGAGTATAAATTGTCGATGCCACTTGTCGGTTGTGAAGTTATAGGTACCGATGATGTGGGAATACCTATACTAGGAGCCGTAGATGAAGATCGGCAGATTTTGAGGCACTAGTAGAGGTCAAGGTAGTGACAGATTTTGATGGCATGACAAACGCTGAAGGTACAATAGGACGCTTAAGGTGTGGCAGATGTCGAGGGTGCCGTAGGTGACATTGATGTAGGAGTAAGAAACGTTGAAATAGTGTTTACAGATATGGTAGGGGCATGAAGGTAAGCATACCAAATAGTGGTTGGCTTGATGAATCGTGGGTAGAAGAGTGGGTGAGGTAATGCTGTAAGGCCAAGAGGTTGTGATCGAGGAATTTAGAAAAATCCTCATCACCTATAGGTATAGTCACGATATTAGGATCCATCGGAGATGAGATGGAGGGTGGTGAAGGGCTAGCAGGAAAGGGTACACAACTAGCATGAAAAGTGAGGGCTCGCACTGTTGGTGAGTCCAAACCATATGAAAGGTGGAAAAGAGGTATTCTAGGCTCTGCAGAACTAACAGAACTTAGAAATAGATGTTTGGTGAAGTTTGGAGAATAGAAATAGGTTGTTTTTGATAAAAACAAAAACCACAGAGACCAATACCGGCATTAACCAATTTTGGTTAGGTAGGAAGACTGATGTCAGTCATTGGACCGATGTTATTTACTGTGGATAACCAATAAATTTGGAAATCTAAATAAGAAAGGTGTAAAGTGGGTATAACTAGGTCCTATTAAGGGTGACAAAGACTCATAAATAAGTGTATTGAAATAAATAGAACACAAAAAGTTTATATGTAAGAAGAGAATGATGTTTTTGACATAATAATAAAAACACAGAGTAACTAATGATAGTCGGTTAACCGGTGTTGGTATGATGATGGAACAACGGCGATCACTAGACCGATGTCGGCCTCTTGAGATATTTGAGAAGATGAAGAAATTCTTAAATTTTGAAGTGCATTAAGTAAAAATAAGCCAATGAGAGAAGCTATGTATGGATAAAATATGTCGTATCACACTCATAAAAACTAGAATACACCGGATGTTATGGTGGAGTGTGAAAAAGAAGAAGAATTGATGAATCATCCTCACAACTCAAAACACATAATATAAAAATAAATCAATAGTCCCACAAACAAAAACTAGCAAAAACATGTCAATCCTAGATATCATCTTTTAGTGATGAGTAGCTTATGCCTTTTAGACTTGTTGTGAATGAAATAGAGTTTTTGGATAACGAAGGTTCCCTAAAAGCAAGCTATGGATGATTTCAGGTTAATTTTGTCTAAAGATTCCTCAATATACCTTTCCTTACATGAGGTCCGATCTTTGATATGATAAACCAGCCAGAACATCGGGCGGGGCCCACCGTCAATGGGTTGTTAAATCCTTGACGGATTCTTCTTGAAAAGGAGATGTTTAAGAAATTTGTAAATTGTGTAAGTGGTTTGGCTTGTGCGTGAAATGTGAACTACTCTCAATCCAATCCAATCCAATCACCAAGTGGTCATGACCTCCACTATGTGATTTCTGATTAAATGTATGTGGTCTAATGTAGTAGTCAAAGGATGAAATGCCCAAATTTTAAAAACCAAATCAAAAATGATATTCGATCTAGCTAATAGAAGAACAAGTAGAGGAATTATTTTCACTAATTTATTATAGAAGAAATACGAAGTATTCTTGTTAAGCACCGAAAGATAGATTTCCTTTAGACAAATAGAAAGAAAATAAGATTTACCAGAGAGATATTTTTACTAAATATTTCAGAAATAAACAAACACAAAATATGCAACCTATATGAAAATAAAAAGAACCCACAATATGGGGTCCCACGGAGTATGCCAAAATGTTTCACCACAATGTTGCATATAAAAAAATAAGGGTAAAGGCAAGGAGGTTTACCTATGAAGTTGAAGATAGGTTGCACGCGTTGTAGAATATCAAGCTGATTGAGAAGAGCTCATTTTTTCTCGGAAGGACTACCTAAAATGCAAAACAAGATTACAAGATAACATTAAAAACATTGGTTGGTGGATTGCTATGAGAGGCTAGATCCGAAAGCGAGGGCTTCAACGAAGGCTATTAATCCACATTTTAAGACAAATCAATGCTAATAAAGAACATGAAATAGAGAGACCTACTATAGTTGTATAGTTTAGGTATCCTACACAAGCATAGTAAATTAAATCTAGTCTAAATAAATGCATACAAGACTAAATATAAAGAGGGTGGTTGGTTGTTTGAGGTCTGTGGGTATGACAGAGGATGTTAGGGAAGTCTAGGTGAGATTTTGGGAAGTTTTGAGAGGTTTTAGGTAGGTAAATTAGCTTTTTGGTCTGGGATAAATTACCGATCCACGAGAGATCGGTATCGGTTAGGTGACTGATGTTGGTACAGTAATGACCGACACATGTTGGAAGACCAAGTGTCGGTAGGGAAATTGGGTAAAATGATTGAAATGGGGTTATTTTAGTCTCTCTATGCAATCATAGAGTGTTGAGGGGGCTTAGGTAGGGTAGTAGGATTTATGTGAGGACTCAACAAGGGTGAGAAAGGTGATTAGAGAAAAAAAGAGTGAACAGTGGGGAAGATATCGGGTAGATGCATGACAAATTATATTCGGATGAGAAAAGCATCGGGAAACGAGAAGAGGATGAGAGATATAAAACAAAAATAAGAACTAAAAAACAAGGTTAAGATACTTATCTAGAGACTTGTAGATTGGTAGATGGCAGTGGTTGAGGGGTGTTTTTACGATAAATGGGTTGGGGTCTAGTGCCACAGAAACGGAGCCTATGTGCTTCCTTATGAATGATTTGAGACTGAGGAGCAAGAGACTGGTTGCTGGTGAAGAACTATAATGCTCTAGTCCATCATTTTATTTCTTGGATGATTGAGAGTTTACAATGCAAAAATTCCTAAAACCTAGATTCAGGAACCCAAGTAAAGGATTAGAAATCCTTATTTAAGGGAACCAAAAACGGTTTTGTGATTGACAATAGCCAAGGAATAACCAACGTTGGTTAGGGAGAAAAGGTCACACTTTTCCAAAAATAGTCTTTTCTTCCCAATTTTGGCATGATTCAAAATTTATTCTGGGTCAAGAGTGTGGAATAATGCTAAATGGAGTGGGAAGTTTGTTGAAGGAATGATAGGCAATTAAGGTTAGGGTTAGAATGAGTCCTAGTAAGTGAAGGGCAAGTGGGGACTTAGTCCAAAGTTAATTAATAGGATTGGAATAGGTCTAGGATAAGGTGAAGAAATGAGGTGGCTAGGTGAGGTGGAATAGGTAATTAAATTAATAATGATGTGAGGAGGGGTCATGGTTATATGTATGTTAATTTAAGGGGACTTGGTAGCGTGTGACCTAATTTGGGTGTCTATAGTTACTTTTTCATTTGCATTCAGTAGGTAAACCTATCTCACATGATGGGTTAATTGGGTAATTTTAGTATTTTAACCTTGAAGTAAAAAAGTAAAAATAAAGTGGAAATGATAAGAAATCAAAAAGTGGACTGTGAATTAGAGGAGGTGAATAGAAAAAATATACAAACGAATAGACATAAAGAAATGTTCTAGAAAATCAAGTAACATAAAGTGAGTGAAAAACATTTCCCTAAAGAAAATGAAAATATGAATAGTGGATGAATGAAAGATGAAGATCCCCTAATATCCAACTTGCATATATATGTTCACAAATTATTCACATAAAATCATAAAAATAATGGAGTAACATTGAGCTATTAACCCCTCAATGTTATTAACATTGAGGTTTTAACCCATCTAAGTATTGGATCCCACTCATTTCTGTAAGGCTATCTCTTTACCCCTATGTTAAGGGTTCATTTATTGTATCTTTTCATCAATTTTAGATAAAAAAATCATATTTGGGAACCTTTTTCTTTGTCAAACATGATACCTAGTTATGAAACCTTGGTTCCCTTCCTTTAACCCAATAATTGAATAATTTTCTTGCAGAAAACAGTTTGGATTAGATTGCCTCATCTACCCTTGCAATTTTGGGACCAAACATGTCTTATTTCCATTGGAAATGTGTTGGGAAAAATTTTATTCATTGACTCACACACCTCTTATTTTACCCAAAAACATATGCCATAATACTAGTCATGTTGGACACCTCTAGTAACCTTCATGTGAACATTGAGCTTAAAGTTGAAAACCGAACTTGGACACAACCTTTAGATTATGGGGATTTACCTTCGAGATGCGAGAATACGTTTCACGGTGAGGTCATACTGTTGCTGATTGAGGGATGGAAAATTGCAAAAATGAGAGATACAATTAGTGGAAAAACACCCTTCTAGAACATTTTGTTTTTCGATTGAAGGAATAGATAGATTCAAATGTTGATTTGGAAGATGTGGATGAATTGAAGGTTGATTGGTAGTGTCACGATTTCGTGAGTTTTCCGGTGTCATGACATGGTTCTATCTTACATAATCATGGTTTGAGTCTTTTGAGGTGATTGGTTGATGCTATGAGGTCAAACATGGATGACATGGTGTGTCATGGGTGTCTATGAGTCTCCGATGTCATCCCTGGTCGATCATGAGGTTACATGGTTGAGTCAGGTCATTCTAGGCCTATTCCTAGCCCTAGTGCATATGCAATGAGATATATGAATAATAAATGGATCTGATTAGTCTTGTTGGAGAATGGTAGTAGTATGGTGGCACTATAGCTGAGGTGTATGGTAAGTTTCATGTCAAGCACTCATTGGTTTGGAAGTATTTCGGGGTCCTTGGGAAGTAAGTAGTGAGAAACAAACAAGTAAACATAGATACGTATTCACAAACTAGAGAGTTTGAAATATATTTGGGATAAGTGGTGATTATATATAGTTATCAGATGTTTTCATGATGTTTCATGACAAGTTTTAGGTCATTCTGAAGAAGGAAGCTGCAAGATATTTAAGTTTTGGCAAAACTAGGTAACAATATGTTTTTGAATAAAATGTGCACCTTTTGACACTAATTGTGAATTTATTACTTTGTATGGGATCCAGATAGATTCAAGGATGATTTTTAGTGATTTATGAAGCATTCAAAAATATAATGAGTTTGTTTTATTGTCATGTTTTTATGAACTATCATTAAGAAGGTAAGTTGGTTTAAATCCCTAGCTAATCCCTAACTAGGAGTGACATCAAGAAGATTTCTTGTACCTTCGTAGTTTCGATTAATTTTTTAAAAACTTCCAATTGAATGTTGTAGAGGGATCCGCCAGATTTCTAAAAATGTATACTAGAGCATGTGACAGTATGTGGGCCCTACCTAAAAATGTTTGTTTCTAAAGAGTTCCTTTTTAAGGAGAAGTTCTCTAAAGAAGTTGAAGACTAAAATAGCATTTATTTTAGCTCTAGAGTTTTTCTAGATGTCCATGATATTTTTAGATCATGGTTTAGGTTAAAAATTAGAAAGTTTTTCTTATTTATAAAGATTGGTTTTGGGGTAGTTTGGAGTAATCTTTAGTAAAACTGACATTGCAGGAGCTATAAGAAGAGTTAGTACCTAATTTAATTATTTTTTTATCGTGGTTCAGATATATTTTAAGTGGTATATCAATATTTTGTTTTTGATATGGTATGACTAGGTTATGATATGTTCCTTGAGGGTCGAGGCTTGGAGGATGTTTGTTCTAGCAGGTTCCAAGTTGTTTGATGAGGTAAGGTGATGATTCTTAGTTGTTAATTATTAGTGAATGTTTTTGAGTTCTTATACATCATTTATTAAAAAAATCATGCTTTTTTAAGTATGGAAGTATGTTTTGAGTTGATGGAGAAAATTGCGCTCAACGGGGTTCATTAGCTAGGCAATATCCTAGCACATGAGTTCATATTGAGGTAATTAAAATTAATAAAAGTAAAGTCAATATACCGGTAGACATGAGGGGGTGAAAGGGTTTAATTTATTAATATTTTGAATCAGGTATTGGGGGTAGGTTAGAGAGGTGGGCCAAAGGAAAGGGAGGTTTAATTTTAATATAAAACTAAAACATTTGAACCCTAGTTTTAAAAACTAAATACCTTAAAATTGCAATTTAAGGAGTGTGTTCATAAAGTTAAATTATAATATCTTTTTGAATAAAGAAATATCAATTAAGAGATTCTTGACCAAGAAATAATAAGATGGTAGAAAACTAGGATTGAGTATGTTTTTCCACACAAGTGATATTACTTCACCATATTAATTATTTAAAGAACTAATTGATAAATAATTAAAGTGAACATTTATAAGGTAATTGGTAATAGGTCTTGAATGGATTCAAACTATCTTTCGAGAGAAAATACATATTAAAAAAATGAGTGAGAAATATGATATATTTTTTGTTTAATATATTAGGGTAGAAATAAAAAAGGGATGAATAAAATTTTCAAGGAAAAATGGGTAAGGTACATGGAAAAAGTAGGGGTATTTTCATTCTAATAATATAACGGAAGGGGTATTATCAATTTAATAATTAGAGGTTATAGCTAGAATTAAGAATATTCTTTAATACCCTTCGAATGAATGTGATATACCATAATTTTACTAAGTGAACCCCCATGTTGGGGTCAATGTCAGTTCTTGATTCCTATAAGGCTTAAGAAGAAGTTTGTAGAGATTGTATTGGTAGAATGAATTCCGCTTGGAGCTAGAAGGAATTACAATATGTTTTATAAAGAGGATTCGTAGGGATTTCTAGTGGTATATGTTTTTTATCTTGGTGATTTTATTTGATGGGTTTTTTACGTCAATTTGTGATGAAGAAGGTATGCTGAATTTCAAAAAGGTTTATTCAAGCTGAAAGATTGAGATGATTGACACATGAAATGGATTGGTTGATGCTTGATATCACCTTTAGAGTAATGACGTATGCATTTTTTTCATAATAAAGGCCTTTTTACCTATCTTGAAAGTGACATAAAGGGTGCGAACTAGTTTAGTTTTCAAAACTGGTTTTTGGGTAACTTGTTTTGGTGAAGAGGAACGTTGTTGTGGTTTGAGCATATGGATGTTTCAAGAGGTATAAATTGCATGGATGTGATTTATAGGTCTTGATGATTATAATTATTGGTTACATGCCACAGTTGAATAGATCTTGGGTGGTCATGATGCCCAAGGTGAAAATAGGGTCTTGGAATGTGCTATTTTGTGAAGGATAAGAGACTTTTGAGTTGTGTTATGTTATTTTTATTGGTGCAATAAAATGTATGAATGATTTTTATGATATATTACACATTTTTGATGAATTTTAGAGCTTGAATAATCATTATTTTCGTGTTAGTGGATTTTACTCATCTTAGTGATGGGGTTTTGAGTTTTTGGTGCTTGTATGGATGTTTTGGGCATGGCCGACTTATATTGGTAATATGTGACAATTTTTATGAATGTAATGGGATGTAATAAATTTTATTGGTCATGAAAAAGGTTTTAGAACGACCTCTCTTGGGTTAGAAAGAATAAAAGAATATAAAATTTAAGTTTTGAATCCATTTGTGGGCTAGTCTTACATGGGTGAAACGTGTGACCCAAGTGGAAGTTTTTGTAGATATGAATGCATTATTTTAAATATGATAAAACATATTACAATTTGAACAATAATTAATAGCATGTGTGCAATGGTTTATAGCCAAGACAAGTTGAGAAGAAAGAATATAGAGCGAGTTGAAGGAACGAGGGTTTAAGAAATGGTTTATGATCTGAATTAGAGATCTCCATCAGTTCTAGAAAAAAAATAGATCATCATCATAAGGTGGATTAGTAGGTGCTTATTCATCTTATGGGGTTGTATCCTCCTCGTGGAGTGGGTTCTTAACTAAATTAGGGGTTGGTGCTCCTTGTATGGTTGGTGCTCTACTAAACTAAGGGTTGGTCCTCCTTGTGAAGTTGGTGCTTCACTAAATTTAGTTTTGTGAGTAATATCAGTAAATTTTAAGTGGTTTTTCTTCTTGAGTTTTTTCCACTTATATGTGGTTTCTTGTGTTGTGTACTTTGTTTCGAGGCTCTTGTGGTTGATTTTGCATATCTTAATAACCACACATGGTTATGACTATTGTATGGAAAACTTAATTGATGAATGCATGGTTTGGTAAATGAAATAAGAATAATTATAGGACAATTTACCCTCCCCCTCTTATTCCATTTTTCTTCCAAAACTAGTTGGAATATCATAGCCAAAATTAGGGGATGAGATATGTTGGAATATCATCTTGGAATATTTAACCAAGATGAGATGATTCATAGATGGGTGAGTGTACATTTACGATGATGTAGAAAACCTGAAAATGGGGTTAGGCATAGAAATCCCCCACACACCACCAAGTTATTTGAAGTTTTTAGAGCTTAAGATCGAGAGAATAAAAAGAAGTGCAGCCCAAAGTTGGCCTAGCTATCCGAGTGCATGGTCATAGATGTGGGTTGAGCATGGGATTCCATATTGAGTAGAAAGTTACCATTGGTTTTTATGCAATGTGCCAAGCTACCTTGAGAAATTCATAGGTAAGGAAATATCACCAAAACCACCATAGATATGAGTTCTCTAAAAACAAAATCCACCACATAGGTGAGATATACATAAACGCATTATAAAACACCACACAAAAGGTAGATCCCATGGTTTTTAAGAATATTTATGTAAAATTCTGAAAATTTTGATGACCCTCAATTTTTAATCTGCAAAACCAAAACTCAAAACTATCCTATATCAAGACGGATTCATATCTATTTACACATGAATTATTAGTTTCACGAGATGAATATTCAAATACTATAACCAATTGAAATCAAGTAAATTTTTTTACCAAGAACACTCTTATACCATATTAGAGTTTATGTATCTACGATAAAAAAATAAATACACAAAAATAACATAAATTGAAATAACTAACTATAATATGTAATACGATCAATAAATCACAAGGAAAGAATGGATCCAAATAAACTTAAATGATCCTTATGATGGAATGATGCAAGTGATGTACATATATAAGATGAGGAGAGTGCAACTACCACTTAGATCACCGGTGAATAACCTCGCCAACCGATATTGGCGGTAGAAAGATAACTCCACACAACTAATAAACTAACTCAACAAAACTAGTAAAATAAGTCAATAGAAATTGTACACTTAAACTAGCATATCCATGAGTCTAGTAAAGATCCAAGTTAGGTGGAATATCCCGAGTAGGATAATACAATTAAAGAGAGGAAGATAAATCCTACACTAACAACGAAAGTACATTTAAATAATACCTTTCTCAAATACTTAATGTACAACAAATAATAAGAATTATAGGGGTTAGGATTCAAATAGGTAAACTTATGTCTAAATAGTAGAAAATATTTTCACTTAATGATGGTTGCTTATGAAATAATAGTTCACTTGGTCGGATATTAACTTGTAAAAAATATTTGGAGTTATGTTTTTTCTTTGGGTTGGTTTGAGTTCGCGATGTCAGTTTAGTGGGAGTCAAGTGTTTGACTCTTCTTAGTTTTTAGTCCAGGTATTGTTATATATTATTTGAATTTGATTATCTTTTGGTGGTTGAGAATCCAATATTTACCAATCAAAAATAAAATTGTAAAAATTTACTCAAATATCACGAAATAATGACCAATGTTACACATTATATTCTCCAATTTTAAATAGATACAAACTAAACATAATATTTGAAAAATATTGTTTAAAAATCAGATATACTATAGTCCATGAAGAACTTCATGATAGAGATTACATTTTTTGGTGCTACAAGAGGGTTGGATATCTTCATTTAATTCAACATGTTATACTTATGAATAGTTATATAAATGAAGAAATATATACAACATATTAGCTAGCAAAGTATAAAGTTCACAAGTCATATGTCAAAATGGATACATCTGAAACGAATAGATGAGATTTAATACTGAGAATTATAGATTTGATGTTTCAAATTTCAATATTTAATATCCATGAAAGATTCTCCATATCATAGTTTGAGCAGTGATGTTCGTATTCAAAGGTAGGTAGTAGGATTCATCTATAATATGAAGTCATAAAGATGGAGAGAAGAATATTAAACGAAAAAATTATGCATTCTATTACCAATTAATCATTAAAAATATTTAATACCCATATTTTGAATTAATAATGGAGGTGGCACCACTTTGCGGATGTGTCTCTGCTAAGGGGATCGATTCAGGGATCCGTCCCTATCTTGGATCAATTTGGCCTTCAATGATCGACCTATGTCCCTGTTCCATGTCGGTGGCATGAAACCGATCCATGGACCTCAAGCTTCGAGTGTGGACACAGACAACAGATCTCATGCTTCTGGTATGGATGTAGGCAACGATGAAGATGTATTTTAGGCTCCCTCTGGTGCCTCTCTTAAGGATTCTAGCGATCATTTTATCCCATCCTCTGCAGCTAGTTCTGAATCATCTCATGATCAGCTACGAAGTAACACTGCTCTTGAAAGGATTGGAAAGGGAGCCTCTTCCACAGCTCTTCCCTTTTTGTCACCCCTAAAACTACGTGGTTCTGTCAACGGACCCAACATGAACACCTCTTTCAAAGATGCACTTAATGGCGAGGATCCCCCATGAAACCTGCAAACATTACCCCATGCATTACATTTGGGGAAGAGGTCATTTCATCTTAAAACTACTACAAGGAACATGTGTTAATCTACAGATTTGGGGACTATGGCCCAACCTTCCTACACTTCACACTTAGATCTCCAAGCACTGGACTCTGATTCTAGATGGAAGGTTAGATTTGTATCCTTGTGCTAAAGGTATTTTCATTGTGGCTTTTTCTTCAATAGCGGATAAAAACACCATTGCATCCAAGCTCTGGGTCTGTCAATCTAGGTATTTGGTCATTAAACCCTAGTTCCCCTCCTTTAACCTACTCACTGAATCATTCTCCTGCAAACCTATATGGATCAGGCTACCCCATTTACCCCTACAATTTTGGAGTCATGACTGTCTGATATCTATTGGAAACACCTTGGGAACTATACTTTATATAGATTCTCAAACTACTGATTACACCCACACTACTTATGCTAGGATCTTGGTGGAACTTGACACCTCTAAAAACCTTCCCGCAACCATTGATCTTAGAGTGCAAAATAGAACTTGGTCACAACCTTTAGATTACGAAGGCCTACCATTTTGATGTAGAAGGTGTTTCTATTTAGGCCACACCTCTAGTGATGGTGGGATGGCAAAGCCCCAACATGAAAGACATGATTGGTGTAAAGACACCCTCCGGAACACCTAGTTTTGAAGTCAAATAAGATCTAGACTCAAATGCGTATACAAAAGTTGAATCCAATTTCGTCTCGAAACCCCTTCATCCGTAATTCAAGTTGTTGGCATAGAAGTAAAATACAAAAGTTTTATCTCGAGAATAACAAAGGGCGTCCATAGCATTTCTCTACCCCCTCTTTTCCGAAATTGAACTACAAGCGGCTCCCAGAAAGGGATAAAAATTTAACATTGTTGTCACATTTCTAAAAGAAATCAATCATCCTATAACAGATCAATCATTAAAATAAACTTCAATACCCATATTTTGAATTAAAATATTTTTTTGCATTATTGAAAATAATGTTTTTACATTATTAGATGGAAAACATTTGGAAAAGTCAAAACTGTAACCTAAATATTTATTTAAAAACAAATAGTTTATCATCTTAAATCGTAAGTCCGTATTGCCTAAATAGAAAAATCCACTTTTAAGAGAGAGAACAAAATACCATTTAATTTCAAATAATAAATATTTGAGCATATTACATCACACTATGAAAATCCACTTTTAAGAGAGAACAAAATACCATTTAATGTCAAATAATAAATATTTGAGCATATTACCTCATACTATGAAAATTAAAGCTAGGAACATGACATGAACTTCTAGATGTTGTGAGGGAAAATCCCTAGAAATTAATATTGATTGTGAAAAATAATTTAGAAACATAAGAACATTATTTGCATTGGTTCTACTATAATTCTATTTTTCTTCAAAAAAAAATAACATTTAAAAATCTAAAAAAATAGCCACTTCATCCCTTTACCTCGAATCATTATTAAATTATTCATCAAAAACAATCTTAAAAGTATGTGATTTTTTTAGAAAACACCGTAAACTTAGTTAATTATTTTCACACATAGGCTTCAAAAAAATTAATGCCTTTTTTGATATAGTATGACTCAAAATGCAAATTAATGTCTTACTTGGAAAATATATATTTTTACCTTTTCGTATTTACAACTACAAATTAGAAATTGCACATAAGTAACGTAATGGATCTTCCAATAGGGGAAGAAATGAGTGCAACAAAGTAGAATATAAAATGTAAATAAAAATCGAGAGTAATATGATTAATCAAATAGACGAAATTTGGTAGAGATGTCTAGTTCTTAGAGAAATGTTGAGGGATTGGAGGAGGGCATGTTCCTTAGACTAGAAATCACCGCCACAACGACAAACATTGCAAATCCTATAGTGAATCCTAGAATGTACCATTCGATATATGTAGTTGCTTTCATGAAATGTTAGACCTCAAGAGGTTTGTGGATTTTCAAAGCTTGAACCATTTACAAAAACTCTTTTATATGAATGTCCTATAGAATCAAGTGGAGCAGAATAAGGAGGGAGGTATTCACATCTTAATGTAGTTCAATGTATCTATCAAATTTGGAGACCAAAAAGGGTATTTTAAGTTATTTTTCACCAAAACTATAAACATTTGGAATTAGTTGGCTAATTGGTCCTTTGTGATCCCAACTTCAACCACTACATTAGTAACAAACATAAACTTTTGATGCTTGCAAAGAAGAATTATAGGTCATAATTGATCATCATCAAGGTTAATTTGTTTTTTTCATCTTCTTTATTCATCATTACAATGAGAAGTAAGAATATTCAATGATTTCAACATTTTCTTGTTGTGGTGGTCATCTCATTCACATATCATAAACAAGAGTAGTGACTAAAAGAAATACTTTTTTCTTCGTTGATGACAAAAATATAATTTTCACAAGACATGAGTGTTTCCCAATCATTGAAATGTACTTAATCATTATAAATGTTGAAAAATAGGTGGTGAAAAGAGACTTGCACTAGGTAGGAACCTTATAACGCGAGACATGGTTTTTCTTGTGATACAAAATAATGCGAGGATTTAGAAAAATATTTACATATTTCCTCCATTTTATGTTTCTTTTATTCATCTCGTTTATGTCACATATGTAATGAGATATTTTAAATAAAAAGTATAATTAATGAAAAGGGATAGCAGCGACCCATATATCGTACACATATTTTATTCATTATAATAATAAATGACAACTATAAAGTCATTTTATTGAGCATATTCATGATACAAGTATTTATTCAAATATAAGATAGGTAAATTCCTACAAATTTGTTTCAAATATGGTAAATTAAATTAAATATGGTTATCAAATCATATAGAAAGACAAGAAATTTTGATGCAAAAAAATGGTCCATATAATGTGCACCAACATTCTTCCTTCAAATAATAAATTGTAAAAAATGATTCATTTTTACTTTGGCATTCATGATACTATTTTTTCACACCGATATGGGATGTGAATTTCTATGGAGTTTTTATTTTCAATGTGAGAGCTTAAATTTTATGGCACATTTTTTTATGACATAGTATTATATACCTAAAATAATGACTACAAGAATGTTGTATCTTGCTTAATTGGTTATGAATGACAAAAACATCTTCTGGATTATTATTCATCTTTTTTGGTGGCAAAAGCCAAATTTATCTCAAGGCATGATGATGATGAGCAATAACTCTAGGAATATCATACATAGGTAAATACTATGGTGAAACTCTAGCATATAATGTTTAAATTTACAGGAAATAATCAACTACATGTTAGTTTTGTAGTGATATTGTATAAAAGTACATATATTTTTCTAATTAGATATTTAGGAGGTTTTGAAAGGGGCCTGAAACCTTTTATAAGTGTGGATCATAGCCAAAAGATGGGGGTGATAACCAAAAAGATTGAGAAAATGTGATGCAACAAGAATGACCCGAAATGAAAAATTAATGTGAAAATATTCAAGAAACATATTTCGGATGATCAATAACATTGCCTCTAGTAACCCTATCACACAATAGAGGAGATTTATTTTGTTCGGGGTTTTTATTATGAACTAATTATAACCTTGTTTACTTACATCCTTAATTCCATTCTCCTCCTTCGGATTTTCCGCCACTCAAAACATCAAACTGAAATACTCTTTGTACCTTGTCCCCTACCAAAAATATAACACGCTTAGAGTGTTAGGATCTAAAAATCCAATTTTTTCATGTTTTGGTATGTAACTATGTGATGATCAATCTACGTCTCCTTTGAATACACTTGAATAAATATTTAAATATTTCCCAGAAAAAACATAATTGGGAGAGAATTTATGATATTCTAACCCCACCTCAACATTAGTTTGCTTCTCATTTATGGCTTCCTTACATGGGATATGATCAAACCATCACTTAGAAACAAGGTCATCACAAACTAGGGTAGTTACCATGTGATCAGATAGAGGTGTTATCTCAAGATCAAAAATCTCTAAAGATTGGCCCATATAGGTAGGCTTATAACCCTACTTGTTATCATTACTACCTCTCAAACTTAGAATATTTTCCTCATCAACATGATCAAACATGGATGAAGAGTCAACCAATAGATGAAAATGATAGTCCTAACTCACCAAACCCCTTTTCAAGAACATTCTTTCCTATAGTATTCAAACACATGCTACATGATCAATTCTTCTACCCTATAGGGATAATCAAAACAGGGAGAGATAAAAAAACTATGATGGCTAAAGGGGAAGAGTATCAAACTCTGAACCCTTACACACATCCTATGAAACACATTGGTAGGGGACACCAACACCCACGAGATAATCCTTCATCTTCCATATTGAAACAAAAGCCACATAACCACCACATATATGGATTTCCGCTCAACATTTTCACAAATTAATAAGAAGACATGTTAGTGTAAATAAAAAGCACCCCTGGATGTTGATCAGATTTCTAGTTTGATCATTCTAAGCATCCAGTGTGATTGCACAACATTGAAACCTCTCTCCAAGTGTGGGACTTGTAAAATGAGAGAGGAATCTCCAGAGAAGGTTGGTTCCTCTTCCTAAACTACCTGCCACAAGTTGTTCTAGTGCAGGCAAGCTAATCTAATCCTAATCTAACCTCCAAGGAGATAGGGAGAGAGAGAAAAGAAAAAAACAAAAGCCTACACTAAAACGGTGATACACCAGAGAAGGAAAATGCTGAACATCTATCAAAACTGCTATGAACATAGCTCCAACCTTGCAATGAACATTTAAACGTGCACAAATACCTGCAATGAAGAGAGGCAAGAAGAAAACAAGAAAAAATGAGCAAGGATGGACAGATGCATCACAAAACATGTTTTTGTTGCTCCAGAAGTTTGCACAGAACATCATTTTAATGGTAAAAGGCAAAAACACCATTACAGAGTAGGGGAGGAGGTTCAAACTCCATTTTCAACCCTGGGGAAGAAAAGAAAGGAGAGTAGAGTAGAAAAGATGAACAACCACTTTGAAAAATGAGCCAAATCTAGCTTTTTTAATGCATGGGTCAAGCCCAGGAGAGAGAAAACGTGTAAAAACGTGGGAGCCATTCCTCATTGAATGAAGATGCATTAAAACAACATGGGCATCCTTACTGGACCCATGCCCGACATTTTTGGCCGTCTTTGAAGAAGAATGCAACCCATTTACGCATTAAAACCGGTTGTTGAAGCATCATTTCGGCCATTACCACGTGCTAGATATGTTTCTTGATTTTCTCTCTCCAAACTGAACCAAAATGCAAGATTGACCCCGGAATCTTGTAGACAATTCCACCAGCTTTCCCTTGATATAAATAAATAACGTGGAAATCCGAGCTCTAGATCGAAAGTTATGGCCATTTGAAGATTTAGGGCAAAATGGGCTCAAAACGGATCGGCAGAATTTTTCTTTTGAATTTTACCTCTTTTTGCATTTTGGAAAATTTTCCAAAAAAAATCCCCGCGCATCTGCCACTAAGATGACACGTGGTAGGTGTTGATTAGACGCGGGCCTGTCTTTCCTAAATTTTCCACGGTCACTTCGACATTTTGACTTGGACATGTGTCAAAACCCCATTGGATGCGGGTTTGACCCTCCAAAATTTCCTTGTGGGCTTTTCCAATTTCTGGCGCCACCTAGACACGTGGCAAGATTCTATTGGCTCGCAATAAGGGGGTGGGCTAAAACACTCCTTTTGGATTTTTGGTGAAACACTTAGCCAAATTTCCAACTTTTTCCCCTTCTGACACGTGGCACGTTCTGATTCGTCCGTGGGCCTCCTTGTCTCTTTTGCGGCCTTTTCACCTTTTCGTCCCGTCCCTTGCGTACTTTTGTCCCAACTGTCCCGTGGACTGCACGGGACAAATATCTTTGAACCACCCGAAATGGTGTCTTTCAAAGCAAACCGCCGATTCGCGTCCCTCGTGTACTTTTGTCCTGGCTGTCCCAAACCGCATGAAACAAAAGACTTAGACAATTTTCCTTTGTTTTCGGCCAATTCGGCTTTTCGCGTCCCTCGCGTCCCAACGTCCCAACTGTCCTGCAGACCGCCTGGGACAAAAATGTTTGACTTAGCCGATTTTCTTGCTTTTTCGGCCCCAAGCTTGGTACGATGAACCTCAGTACGACCCGAACCCTTCAGACCGAAATGCTTTAAAACAGTCCTACAACCTTATTTTTGTAATTTTTCCATTTTTTCCAACTCGTTGGGATTTCTTCTTAGATGGGAGAGTTAGAAAAAGGCCGAGGGGACCCCAAAAACATGATTTTGGGCCTTGAATCAATCTTACTTGCTCGGGACTGAATAATTTGATGCATGTTATCAAAATTACCTTGAGGGGTGAATTTTGGATAACAATTTTGGCGACTCAGCGGGGTTACATCCACTGCTACATAGAAGATCGGTGGCCTTTTAACAATCCATTGGGCATGGAGTCATGAGTTGTAGCTCGAAACTAATCGAACTTTGAAAACCTCCTCTCTAAGCCACTTGCAAACCCATTTGAAATGGGTGTGCAAGAGAAAACCAGCACCACAAAAACTATGTACAAAACTGAAAATCATACATGCTCCAAATGGAACATGCAGAGTGTGCACAAGCACTTCTTTTACTGAAAGAAAACCTACCTACTTTATTCTAACTAGAAGCAAAGGTAAGCTAAACAAACCATGCAACTGGTTGTGCAAAATAGCTTCCTTTCTTCAAAATTGGCAACCATGCAACTGATTTGGCATTGAACATGGCTGATTGGATGAATGGAAAATCAACAAGAAGCTGGTCTTCCACCCAAATCATCAAGGTATCAGGTGAAGGAAAATTCAATACCTCTTTTCGTTGTTCTGCATTTGGATTGAAGAGGTATGACAGCTGATCCTTTGTACTTTGTAGCTCACCCTCATGCTTAGAAGAAAGCATGACTGGTTTTGACTTCTCCTTTGACTCCAATGAAGTCAAATACCTTATTGGGCAAGGTATGATCCATTTGATATGCCCATAGCTCTGATTTTCAACTCCAAAAATGGATTCTTCTTGTAGACCTTCTTGGGTGGGTGATGTGGAAGCAATGGTAGGACTTTTCTGCCCTTTCTCTTCCTCCAATGAAGAACATGAAAGATTAAAATCTTCCAATCTTGGTTCCAAAGAGCTGGTATAAGATGCAGGCTGCTGCAAATGAATGCTCTCCTTCATGACAGCAGGCTCAAGTATTTGGGACGTGGAAGATGAAAGAGAGAATGGTAGGAACTCAACCGGTTCTTCTTCATCAAAACAGTCCTCCAAATCTGACAGATAAACTACATTATTGTTGTCTGCGCTGCAAATGCTGAACTTCCTCCATGGTCTCCTCTTGATCTGTAACTTGATCATCATGGTTTCTTTCATCCTCCAACATTGAGTTTGAGAGATCAAACTCTTCTTCAGCACTAAAACACAAGAGGGATGAAGTAGAAAGAAGAACTGAAGGTTCTCCTATAGCCTGCTTTGTGCTCAAAGCCCTTGGACCTGCAATTTTCTCCTCCACAACTAGAATGTGCTCCTCTTCTTTTGGATTTGGAGCAGCTTCTTCCTCCTCTACTACTTGAAGACAATCCTGATCTTGATAGAACTCTTCCTCTAGCACGAAGTTCGTTAAGTCAAACTCTTCGATCTGCTGCTCCAGAGGACAAGTTGGGACTATAGGATCTTCTTGAGCTTCCTCCATGGCTGATTATGCAACTTGAATTGAATCAGCGTTCCCTTCAAATAGAGTACCAACATGGACACTACTTTCTGAGTGAACTGACTGCTGATCTGCTTCTTCTTTTTGCTCTTCTCCTACTGCAACAAATTCAGTCCTAACCACCACTTGTTCTCCAACTCCAACCTCTTCTGAAGGCTTAACCATTAAGGGGATCTTTTTCATCCCAAATTTAAGAGCCCAACTCTTGAGACTTTGAATTTCTTCATCCTTGTTTGGCTTTTTTTTTCCTATTGTTTTCCATAATCGGCATTCTGATTTTTATCCTCCCAACATGGATTTGGGAATGCAAGAGGAGAAGTGTATTGTAAATCAATTGATTTTGCAATTTTTTGTGGTGGTGGAGGAGGTAGGAACTCTTGTTTCTTTGGAGGGAATGGCTGTTTGGAAGGGAAAAGGACAGAAGAATTGAGATGGGGTGGAAGACTAGGGAATGGAGAAATGGATTCAACTCCTGGGGCAGCATTGACTGGATTTAGAATTTGAAATTCCAAATGAGATGATGTTGCTTGAGTAATGGGAAGAGAAAAACCAGATGATGGTGTAGAACTTACCCATTGACAAGGTTGTTCAACACCAAGTTCATAGGCCTCTATTTCTGCTTGTCCATTGTGCAAGTTGGGGCAGCATCTTCATCATAAAGTCCAGCTTCTCCTGAGGGCTGAAGTGTCTTGGAAAAGGGCCTCCCCATGGACAAGGAGTCCTGCAACCAATTCTGAAAGCCTTCATTTGAGCTGCTGCTCTTGATTGCACCATCTTTGCCTCCATCTTTTGGATTTTTTCCACAAAATCTGCATCTTCCATTTGATTGTCTTCATTACATGCGTACCCTTGCTCTTGATGTGCTTCACAACCAAACTGACTTTGCTTCTTTGCGCTCATATGGGTAGACATGTTGATTTTGAATTTGACCAAAATGCTGATTTGGAGGATTTGTAAAACATGTTGGAGGTGTGATATACTATTGTTGTAAATGTGAATTCCATGATGGAAATGAAGTCATGATTGCACAACTTCATGGAATAGAAAAGAATGAAAATGATGGAAAGAAGAATGGATGGAAAAGGATGGAAAATAGGTGCCACTTAGAGAATGAATTATTTACCAGATGGAGTCGCGGATGTGCTTTTGAATAGTGCCTCCAAAAGGTGAATCTTTAATGAAAACACACCAACCTATCAAAGATAAAGTGAAAGACCTCTAAGGTCCCACCGGGCGTGCCAAAACTATTAGTGCAAATCAGCAACACCCCCTGGATGTTGATCAGATTTCTAGTTTGATCATTCTAAGCATCCAGTGTGATTGCACAACATTGAAACCTCTCTCCAAGTGTGGGACTTGTAAAATGAGAAAGGAATCTCCAGAGAAGGTTGGTTCCTCTTCCTAAACTACCTGCCACAAGTTGTTCCAGTGCAGGCAAGCTAATCTAATCCTAATCTAACCTCCAAGGAGACAGGGAGAGAGAGAAAGAGAAAAAAACAAAAGCCTACACTAAAACGGTGATACACCAGAGAAGGAAAATGTTGAACATCTATCAAAACTGCTATGAACACAGCTCCAACCTTGCAATGAACATTTAAATGTGCACAAATACCTACAATGAAGAGAGGCAAGAAGAAAACAAGCAAAAACGAGCAAGGATGGACAGATGCATCACAAAACACATTTTTGTTGCTCCAGAAGTTTGCACAGAACATCATTTTAATGGTAAAAGGAAAAAAATGCCATTACAGAGTAGGGGAGGAGGTTCAAACTCCATTTTCAACCCTGGGGAAGAAAAGAAAGGAGAGCAGAGTAGAAAAGATGAACAACCACTTTGAAAAATGAGCCAAATCTGGCTTTTTCAATGCATGGGTCGAGCCCAGGAGAGAGAAAATGTGTAAAAACATGGGAGCCATTCCTCATTGAATGAAGATGCATTAAAACAACATGGGTGTCCTTATAGACCCATGCCCTTTATATTTTTGCCATCTGTGAAGAAGAATGCAACCCATTACGCATTAAAACTCGGTTGTTGAAATGTCATTTCGGCCATTACCACGTGCGTAGAGATGTTTCTTGATTTTCTCTCTCCAAAATGAACCAAAATGCAATATTGACCCTGGAATATTGTAGATAATTTCACCATATTTCCATTGATATAAAGAACGTGGAAATCCAAGCTCTGGATCGAAAGTTATGGCCATTTGAAGATTTAGGGCAAAAACAGGCTCAAAATGGATCGGCGGAATTTTTTTTTGAATTTTACCTCTTTTTTGCATTTTGGAAAATTTTCCAAAAAAATCCCCGTGCATCCGCCACTTGGATGACATGTGGTGGGCACTGATTAGACGTGGGCCTATCTTTCCTAAATTTTTCGCGGGTCGCTTCGACATTTTGACTTGGACACGTGTCAAAACCCCATTGGATGCGGGTTTGACCCTCCAAAATTTCCTTGCGGGCTTTTCCAATTTCTGGCGCCACCTGGACATGTGGCGAGATTCTATTGGCTCACAATAAGGGGGCGGGCTAAAACACTCCTTTTGGATTTTTGGTGAAACACTTAGCCAAATTTCCAACTTTTTTCCCCTTCTGACACGTGGCACGTTCTGATTCATCCGCGGGCCTCCTTGTCTCTTTTGTGGCCTTTTCGCCTTTTTTCGCATCCCACGCGTCCCTCACGTACTTTTGTCCCAACTGTCCCATGGACTGCCTGGGACAAATATCTCTGAACCACCCGAAATGGACTGTCTTTCGGCAAAACCCGATTCGCGTCCCTCGCGTACTTTTGTCCCGGCTGTCCCAAACCGCGCGAAACAAAAGACTTAGGCGATTTTCCTTTGTTTTCGGCCGATTCGGCTTTTCGGCGTCCCTACGTCCCGACGTCCCAACTATCCCGTGGACCACCTAGGACAAAAATGTCCGACTTAGCCGATTTTCTTGCTTTTTCGGCCCCAAGCTTGGTACGACCCGAACCCTTGAGACCGAAATGCTTTAAAACAGTCCTGCAACCTTATTTTTGCAATTTTTCCATTTTTTCCAACTCGTTGGGATTTATTCTTGGATGGGAGAGTTAGAAAAAGGCTGAGGGGACCCCGAAAAACATGATTTTGGGCCTCGAATCAATCTTACTTGCTCGGGACTGAATAACTTGATGCATGTTATCAAAATTACCTTGAGGGGTGAATTTTGGATAACAAGACCCATCACAAAATTATTTTTGGACCCAAATACCTTAATTTGAAATGTTACGAGATGAGATTAGGGAGAAGGTTACCCGGATAAATATTAATGTATAATATTATAAAAATCATCTTGGTGCGAGCTACACTAGAAGTGTCCATTCATATAAGTTGTCCCAAGGCCTTGGATATACCAAATTAAACATTAGTTTCCAAAACTTAGAGTAGCAAAAAAAAATTATATGGACTCAAAAAAGGATGGGAGGGAGGTTTTTAAAGAAAACAACATGGACACCATCTTGAAATATGTACAAGTGCTTTCCCATAATACTAAAAGCCCTCCAAAAACAATTTGAATACATCCATTTCATGTGAGAAAAGGACAAAAAGTTACTCATTTTAAGCATCACAACCTCTAACCTTCCTATTATCATCCACCTTCTTTTTCGTAGGACCTAACATGGTCAATACTTTGCTCGATACCAACAAACCTTCCCATGAAATATGGATAGAATATCTTTCATGCTCTGGTTATAAAATAACCCTATAGATTACTGAGATAAATAGTATATCTAGATTTCATTGATGAATGTTTGTTTCATAAAAGGAAAGACTCACCATTGCATCTTATATGTGGTATACATACACCATAAACCACATAATAGATCGAAGATATCCCAAAGAATACAATTTGTAACAAAGGCGGTGGTTACATGTCATAGCCACAAAGTACATGGTTGTAGAAGAAATTATCTCTTGTAGAGCCTTCAAAGAAATGATTTTGAGATGCATTGATGGACAAGAAGTAGAAAAGGTCCTCATTGAATCCCATAGTGGAGTCTGTGGTGGTCACTTTTGAGGGAATGCAACTTCTCGTAATATTCACCGGATGGGCTATTTTTGACCCACTTTATTGCATGAAGTTGTAGAATATGTGAGTAGGTGTCAAAAATGCCAAGGTTTCTCACACGAGATACACGTTCCTTCCCATACTCTATAGCCTATAGTAACATCATGTCCCTTCTCTACTTGGGGTCTTCATTTGATATGGAAATTCTCTCCCTCATTATTAGATGGCCATATATTTATTATCACGACCATAGAGTAATTTACAAAGTGGGTTGAGGCCATGCCTCTTGCTACCGTACTTGGATCAATGATCACCAAGTCTATATTAAACCAAATCATTTGTAGGTACGGTGTGTCAAATGTCATCATTGATTAAAATAAAATATAAATAATAAAGCCTAATATGAATGTTATAGAAATAGTAAATAAATGACATTTAAAGTAAAATAATGAACACCCAAAAACCTAAACAATAAATAATGAAACCTTAATTACAAGGAGGAGAAATATTGAATCAACTAATTAACAACCGAATCAAAATTATCCCGATGTGCATACTAGATTAACAAAGAGGAATAAATATCACACCAAAGCCCAAAAAAATGTATATTTGGCAAAATTGGCTCGATAGGGCGCCCAAAATAGGGCATGCGCACCCACGAGCGCTGAGATGAGAAATGGGTGCCTATGTCTATGAAAATTATCAATATCCAAACTTTTTCATGGTCACAAGTTGGTCACTTTGGTGTTCTCTATTTGTCTCTCTGGATTCTCACTAAGATTTATGAGCTCACTCTAAATCTACAATGAAGAATGAACCTAAAAAACCCTCAAATAGACATCAAATCCCAAAAAATAAAGATTTAGAATGAGGGGTCATGTCATAATGGTTAATTTACTACTAAGAATTGAAGTACATTTCAGGAAAAATGTAGTTTTTGGGGTGTGTGTGTGTGAAATCGTGCCATATGCGGCTCTTGTATGTGTCACACTTGATAGAAAAAAGTAACTAGATGTAGAAATGTAAGTAGATGTGTGTGTGGAATAAAATGAATTCCCATCTTATGAAGTATGATGCAATAAAACAACCCTTTTTCCTTGTGATGATTGATAGATGGATGCAATAGAGATCTTAGATTCCTTTAGATGCAACCTTTGGTCGTGATAGCTAATTCTTAGTGTTTGGTCCTTTATTATGATCACATAACTTTATATTTATATGATTCCCTTACTTGAATTTCATAACTAACCCCAAAAATTCTGAAAACCAAAAAGATAAAGTGCTCAAATGGCTAGAAATGACCCAAAAGAGGTGAGAAAAGTATAATGAGGTCGGGCGCCCGGAATGGATATGAGCACCTAGATTTGTTTTCTAGGCTAGGCGTCGATTTCCAAAATTAGAGAAACTGAAGGGTCGAGAGAGTAGAATGAGAAAGAGGATGTAAAATACCAAAAGCGCTAACAAGAAGAAAATAAAGTTGGCCAAAAACATGGGTTAATTATTACTATTCTTACTTAGGAATCATATGATTAGTAGTATGCACCAGGGACTAGATAATTACCCAAAATGTGTGACTTAGTGTCTACATTTTCCACCACTTTATGTAGTTGAGTGAAAGCTTGATAATATAAAGCGAGATATGTATGCGTACCTAATAATCATGTAGATCGATAGTGTGAAACATGATGAGAGACAAGGAAAAAGTGTGGAGTGATAAAAATATGGAGCATGGAGACTAAGGATGAAAAAGTGCAAAAAAATATGAAATGAAAAACTTTGGGTAGAAATGCAATGTGTAAATGTCGTGAACGTGCCTATTGCTGATGTGGATGTTGATGTGTGTAATTTTTTTGAGTTGATTATCTGCTTCCCATACAGATGTACCTTCAAAAGAGAAGATGAATAAGTAGGTAAATATGCATGTGTATGTATAAAAAACATGTAAAAGAAGTGTGTTAAAAAGCTGAAAATATGAAAAAGGAACATGTGCACCTAATCCATGATGAGGAAAGAGTGTAGAAAGGATCCTATAGATGATGTTGATGTGTGAGTTTTTCAAGAAATCTCATGCCATTGAAATGAAAGAAGTGTAGGGAGACTATTTTGGTGATATCCTCCAACCTTTAAATTCTTCCCGCAATGTAGAAGACCACTACTGAGATGATGCAAATAAACACAAGTGATAAGGACCATATGCCCTATAAAATATGTTATGTGGATGTCTATAGAATGTATTGAACTACTAATTGTTGTTTAATTTCCCTTTGGTTATAGGCATCCAAGAAAGGTCGATGTCTTAAGGACCCAAGTTTGATTCTCGAGCCTTGTAAAAGTTGATGTATAAACTCAATAAACATTACTAAACTGAAAAAATATGTGTAATCACCCTTGGTCACATGCAATTATAGAAAAAAATCACGCACTTTGGGTACTTACATAGTCCCGATTACATACTACTATTCATATGATTCCTAAGTATGAAAATTAATAATTAACCCTTTTCTTTGGCCTCCTTTCTTTTCTTTTTCTTTTTGTTTTTAGTATTGTACTCTTGCTTTTTCAGTATTTATTTTTAATCTTAAGCATTTTCCATCCTAGACACTAGCACCCACCGGGGACAGTGGCGCCAAGCACTCCTATCCCCTCTGAGCACCATTGTCCTATCTTTACTTTACTTACACTTTTTGGGTCCTTTCTAGCTATTTGAGTATCTTATGTTTTTGGTATTCGGCCTTTTCGGAGTTAATTAAAAATTTCAAGCAAGAGAATAAAATAAAGATAAATTTATGTGATCATAATAAAGGACCAAACACTAAGTATTAGATATCACCACCTAAGGTTGCATCTATCAAGCATCTAATGTTGGTGTAGGTTATTTTCCATGTATTTATTTTAAATACATGGAATACCTCCACATAGGTGATTCACCATGCTTAGGTGTCCTAGGGTGTCATTATGGCTCTTACACACGTCATAGAGCATCATTGGAGTTACATTTGACCGGCTATTCCAGGAATGTAACTCCCACTTCTCGATGGCTACATTTGTGGGGGAGTTACACACCCCACTACTATTTGTACACCCTTTCATCTTGAGCAACACATGGGGAATGGAATAGAGTTTGGTTTTTTCAGCCTTTTTCCCTCAATGCATGCACATTGCTCTCATGGATGATTTCTTGCTTTAATCTTAAAGCTACATCATTTTATGGTTGAGTGCAACATGTTGATGCTCATGATTCCCTCCAAATATTTTTCATTTCTCTGACATGGTATCGAGCATGGGGATCATAATTGTGTTGCTCGCATGATAGTTGCTTACTACTCTCCATCTCGTAGTTTCTTGTGCAAGATATCATTTGCATGTGCTCTACTTGCATTTTTCAAGGGTTATTGTTTGAGTTTTTGGCATATTTTCGAGTTTAGTGTCTTTGACCGCTCGATTATCTGGGTTTGCATGTGACTTGGAGGTGTTTTCACGAGGTTTGCATGTAGTTTTTTGGAGCAGCTTCAGCTTACATTTTCAAGGGTTCTTGTTTTGTATCGGGTTTGCATCCAATCTTCGTCTGCACGAGTTCCTCTACAATGGGTTGGCCATTTGCCTTGTCTTGGCTCTTCATACTCATGCATTGGATTTCAACTTCTTTTCTCAAAGCCTACTGCTACCCACTCAAAGCTCACTCTGCATCATTATACCCACTGATCCAAGCTTGCACTGGCTTCTCCATAACTTGCTTCGTCCTGCTCACCTTTGGTTTGCCACACACCACACCTACCTTGGTTTACCCTTTGGCTTGTAGTTTGGTCACACTATCATGTTTGGTTTAACATGCTTACAACTCTTGTTTGTTGCATTGCTCACACGTGTATTGAAAATCTGTAAGAATGTGTGAAATATTTGTCGTGCAAGTTAATTACTGGACAACTCTCTGTTGTGTTCCCAACTTGGCATGAGACTCCCATTCTCGGCCTAGTTCCTCACTTCACTGCAAGCTCGGGTTTCTTGCTTCGAACATCCATGCACTATCTTCATGCTCTACTCAAGGTTCTCGTCGTCGATGTGTGTTTCATTTCTCTGGGTTGTCTCTTTGCTTTGTGTGTTGTGTATTCCAACTAACACGGGACGTTGCATGGAACCATTCCTCTTTGCACTCAGTCGGTTACTTCCACCTTGGTGCTTGGGCTCGGAATTACATCTGTTTCTCCTGTAGACTCGAGACTCGCTCGGCGTTATACCTAACATTGCCAGCAGACTCATGTCATTCGGTGTTTCTCCTGTAACCCGCACAACATTGGCACGTATTGGCACGTGGTGAGTCCACACAAGCACCTCCGGCACCTCCCTCTAGTACGCCACTAGTTTGCAAGCCTCCCACTTTTGTCAACAACACCACACCTTCAAACTTAGCTACATTCAAACTGCACAACCTGTCTTTTTGGCAATTTTCCTCGCAACAACCTACACTTGCCTCAACGTGGGGAGTGGAGTCTCCAACTCGAACACCTACTCCTTATGTGGCATTGACATTCCAAATATGGGCCCCACTCTAACCCTCTTTTTAATGTTTTATGGATTAAAAAAACATTCAATTAGCATTGTGAAATTTTGGTTTTTTGGCTTGTATTACTCAACCCTCCTACGAGCGTTGAAGACGGAGGGCGAGGTCCGGGGTTGGCAGGAGGCTAATCCCCCTCACAGTCAAAACAAACCCTATCTAAAATTCTGTGCCATTTCCAATGGGTACCCACACGATACCCTTTGCACCCATCTCATGCACTTTTTTAATGCATTTGCAGCATTTATTGCATTTTCTCATCAGTTGTGGGAATTGTTTTGTGTTATAACTTTTGAGTCGCAGCTCATTTTTGAGCACTTCTTTAGTCAAAGTTACATGATTTTTCTCACATTACGTGATGACATTGTTAGTTTTTTAAACACACTACTTTATAAAGTGCCACATTCTGGGGGGGTTGACTGTACTCTTGGGATTTCACACGCAGATGCATTATCGACCGAGTCTGACATCTTGCTTTTGTGCATCTTGCATTTTGCATCATGGAGAGTGCTCTTTCTAGACTTGAGCATCGTAGAATCACCTTACATCCTCTGCCACTTCTCACTGGGGGAGGGAACTATTCAGCTTAGCGTACTTCCATAGAACGTTACTTCTCCCATAAGGGTCTTTTACCCTTCTTACTTGGGCCAGTTCCTGCACCCGCTGATCATAGTCATCTGGAGGACTTCCTTGACACTTGTGACCATCTATTTTGTCACATGATGATGCATGTCTCTCGTTCTCTCTAGTTTCACATGGCAGACTCAGATCCACCTCACCGTGTCTGGAGCATTCTTTAGTCCTTCTATGGAGACCCTTCACATACTGTCGCCTTTGTTGTTAATGCTGATTCAGTTGTCTCCTCCATTTCTTCGTGTGATGGTAGTTCCACTGACATAGACTTGTTTGGTTCTACTTTTGATGACGAGGATTGTGCACCCAGTTCTGATGTCGAGAGTACTACAGAGGACTCTTCTCCTCTTTCTCTCACTATTCTAGAGAGTGTTGTCACCCCTCACATCTCATCAGATATTGAGCAGTCTCCTACTCAGTCTCACACAGTCATCACACCCACCTCCTTTCCACTTCCAGTGTGCGAGGCCCCTTCCACTCCTTTACCTTCATTGGATGACTCCTACTTATTTGGACGTCGCTCTTCGTTTGTTGAGCCCCCTCATTGGGATGAATATCTGCCTGACCTTAGTCATCTTTTTGCAGAGTCTACTCGTGATGCTCTACAGGTTCCACATCCATCTACAGGTATTTCAGAGGAGATCATCATCTCTATTGTTGGGAGTTCCCCTTCTAGGAATCATGTCACTTCCACATTTCTAGAGACCTTCATTGATCCACCCTCAGCTGTGAATCCCTTTTCTGTTGTGGAGGATGTTTTGCTCCCTTCACATCACTTAGACATCCTTTCTGCGGGTGTTCCTTTTTTCACTCTGACAGTTCTATGCACGTGGCATTACCTTCGGTTCCTTGGCACTCACTTACTAGACCTATGTCACACTTTTGTGCACCAGACTTAGAGTTCTTCGTGTTGCTGCCTTCAGTTTCCTTTGTGGAGTGGGCAGACTTCCAGCACACCATTTTTGTCCTTCCTAAGGGTAAGCACTGATTCGGTCTAGGTGGCTCTTCTTCAGTCCAGAGGTAGAGGATCTCGTGATCGACATTCTTCTAGGAGACCTCTTAGAGTTACAGAGTTCAGATCTGTCCATGGCATATTTTGCATTCCTCTCATCTCCCTCTTCTTCTCTCTTCTTCTTCTTTCGAGAGATTTCCTCTTTGTACATGGGTACCTTTACAGGCTTATCTGTGGCCGAGACCCATCCTTGGCATCTTTCTTATATTAGAGAGTGAACTTGTCTCTCTTTTGGGGGAGTTTTTCCCATTGGGTTTTCTCCTTTTACTCCACTTTTCGAGAGCTTCTTGTACGTGGGTACCTCATTAGGCTTCTTGTCGGGACCCACTTCTCCTTGTTTTCATCTATGTCTCCACCTAAGCTATGCTTCGGGGGGGTGTTGGTGTAGGTTATTTTCCATGTATTTATTTTAAATACATGGAATACCTCCACATAGGTGATTCACCATGCTTAGGTGTCCTAGGGTGTCATTATGGCTCTTACACACGTCATAGAGCGTCATTGGAGTTACATTTGACCGGCTATTCCGGGAATGTAACTCCCACTTCTCAACGACTACATTTGTGGGGGAGTTACACACCCCACTACTATTTGTACACCCTTTCATCTTGAGCAACACATGGGGAATGGAATAGAGTTTGGTTTTTTCAGCCTTTTTCCCTCAATGCATGCACATTGCTCTCATGGATGATTTCTTGCTTTGATCTTGAAGCTACATCGTTTTGCGGTTGAGTGCAACATTTTGATGCTCATGGATTCCCTCTAGATCTTCGTCATTCCTCCGACATCTAAGAGCTCTATTGCATCCATCTAGCTTTATCACAAGGGAGAAAGGCTAGTTTGCTGCATCACACTTCATAGGACACGAGTCTATTTTATTCGACGCACATATTATTTACATTCTACATCTAACTACTTGCTCACTACTTCAAGTGTGACACGTGCAAGAGAAACCTAGGACATAATTATGCACACACACATATAAAACTACATTAGGTCCGAGATGTAGTGCAATGCTCGGATTGTAATTCCACTAGTGTGGTGGTGAGACAGTCGACCCCTTAATTTTCATCTTTCCTTTTTAATATTTTATGTCTATTTGAGTGTTTTACAGGTGGTTTCTAATTAACAAAAATAATGCCTAGGGACCTAAAATGGGAGATATGGGGTATTGATGTTATTTTAAACTAGAAGGAATAAAATTTTATATAAATGAACTAAAACAATATAGAATAATTGAAATTAATTATTCTAAATGAAATAAAACCCTAACTATGCAAGAGAAGGGAGATAAATTGCTTAGCTAATTGTAGGAGAATGTCGAAGGTTGTTGCAGGTCTGATTAGAGAATCTTGAAGTGTAGATGAACACTCAAGGACCTTGCAAAGGCTAGATCGGTGGATCTAAGTCATCGAGGTTCTTGAGAGTGTCTTGGGGTGCCTTAGTGTGCCCCGATCTACAATTTGGGTGCTTTGAATACTTTAAAAGCTCGAAACCTAAGTTTGGCAATATCGTAGCTTGACCTAAAACCATGCCTATTTATTGCACTAGATTTGTTGAATGGTCTAGATAATGTCTGTAAAGAAAAGATAAGAATCAAACCCTAGAAAAATAAAAGATGCATAAGAATGGGTCAAACTACCCTCATTAGCCAAACTAGTGATCTTATCATTGAGCGTTGCACTACATTTTGGACCCAGATGTAGTTTTGGTGTGTGTTTGCATTTCATGCCCTAAGTACTCTCGTTCTAGTCACACTTTGTGAAGTAGCAAGAATAGTAACTATAGAAATGTAAATAGCATGTGGGCATGAAATAGAGTAGAATTCCTCTGCTATGTAGTGTGTGTGATGTATATATCCTAACTTGAATTCATAGCACTATGTGGATCCAAGTGATGCAATGGATGTAACTCTAGATGGAGTGATAGTAGTGATATGGTGCAAATACCTAGGATCCTCATTATGGTTTTATAGCTTTAGATTTATAGGGCTCTCAATTTTAATTTTGTAATTAATCCGAAAAGGATGGTGAGAAGAATATAAGGATGACTAACAACTAGAAGTGACCCAAAAAGGATCAAAAGAGGATTTGTATAGACCAAGGCACCCTGGGTGGGACCAAGACCCCTCGGGGCATCCTAGTACATCCTAGGGCACCCTAATTTAGGGCTAGAATGTCAAGGAAGTAAAAAATGGGTTGATAGGTGATAAGAAGTATGCGGTAAAGTTGAAATAAAAGATTAAAAAAATATGGCCAAAACGTGGGATTAATTAGTACTTTAACCACTTGAGAACCTTCTAAATTGTAGTATAAGAATGGGATAAATTATGTGTAAAGTGCATAATTTTTTGTCTACATTTTCCCCCCTTTATGTTGGTGAGTGGAAATATTGGTACCATAAAGTATATAGAGATGCACACCTAATAACCAAGTAGAGTGTAGAAGAAGACGTCGAAGGACTAGACTCAAATGTGGAATAATAAAAAGAAAAATGTGGAGTAGTGTGGATTCTAAAGATGAAAAATATGCGTAAAAGGTGATGAGAGTGAACCTAGGGTGGAACATGTGTGTAATTGCAATTGTGTAGTTTACGGATGGTTAGTAAAGGAAAATTCCTCTAGCGCAGTGTGTTATTGTTGTTGTTGTTGCCCCAATTTGATTGTTTGTTTCTCATATAGTGGACCTATAAGGAGAAAATGATCAAGTAGTCAAATATATATGTTTGTAAAAATTTTGTGTAAAATACACAAATTTAAATTACGTAAATGAAAAGTGCACTAGAAAACCTATAAATGGAACATGTGCACTGAGCTATCTCGAGACAAAAATAGGTGTAGAAGGATATCCTATTTCTGTCATGAATTTTTTAGGTGATCTCACGCCACCCCTGGTTGAAGAAGTGTAGGGAGGTGTTGCATTGTATCGTCCAAATCTAAGCTGCTTCTATTGAAATGTAAAGAGATCTCTATATGATCCTTGTTTTTATAGTGATCCAACGCCACCGGATGAAGAAGTGTAAAGAGGCACACCCACTTTGTAACCCTTGAGCCTGTAACTTCTCCGTAGAATTGCCAAAGGACACCATGTCCTATTGATACCATTGTGTATTGATTTTTTAGACTGGTCTAAACTCAATCGATGTGTGAACCGGTGTAAATATGTTGTGTTAGTAGAAAACACTCAATGATGGCACCCTCTTTGGGGGTGCATCCGATTACCATGAAAGGATAATGTGGCCCCAAAAGAGGACCAACCACACTCGACATGTAAAAATATTCTCTACATGGGGAAAGGAAAATTCTGGTAGATACTAAGGCACATGAAAAGAGGATGGCTAGCCAAAACAAGTGTTAGTCAAAAAAACACGGTCATGAAAAGTGTAAAATATGTAGAAAATGTAAAAATTACCAAGCAAAGTAGTGTAAACATGCAAGAAAACAAGAAAACCACACAAAGTGGGTTTCAAACATGGGACATCACTCATTATGTTGCAAGATACGAAAGGCCATCATGGCCATAAATAATAGACAAGTGTGCACACAAACAAAGGCAAAAGTCGTAGACAATGGCAAACAACACGAGACAATTAGAAACAAACAACTAGTCATGGAAACATGTAATCCTGTAAAATAAGTGTTGTACATGGAACACCCATTAGGATGTTAAAGTGTGTATGAAAAAATAGTATAAGATGCTAAGTATAAAATGAAACAATAGCACCTGGATACGATGAATGTGGATGCCCCCAGCGACCGGTATAGGAAGGGTAGAAGGTGAGCATCCATGTCATGTGTAGAGTCCTGTATCTGTGATCACACTAAATAAAGAGGTGAACACACATGTGTGTATGATAATTACATATAAGAAAACAATCTAACATGTGTAGTAAAGTGAGCATGCAAAACACTAATAAGAAAAATTAAATGCTACCAAGATAATGCAGTATGTTGTGGATGGATGGAATGGAATGCAAGATGGAATGATAGGAGAAACGTTCTTTCCAAATGGATGGAATGTGTATGTAGTGAGGTTCATTTTGTTTTCCCCCTCACTAGTCAAGAATGAACCGTAAACAAGAGTGTGTCATCGGGAAATGGTCAAGTAGTGTAAGTTGTGTCTAGCGTGTTGTGATGAGTGTGTATGCATAGTGGTGATGAAATGCAACATGTGGGTAGAGGAGTGTGGAACCTATAGCGGAAGCATATACCAAAATTTTTGGAATATGGGAGTGATGATTTATCCCTAAGTGTATATCACTATGAGATGAATGGATAGTGATGAGACATATGAAAAGATAGCCTAAGCATATACCACGAATTGGTGAATATGGGAGTGATGATTTAACCCTAAATATATATCACTATGAGATGATAAGGAGGAATATTTGGTGACAATTTATTCTACAACATATTTCACTATGAGAGGATTAGATGGGTGGCAATGTGACCTAAGGTGTATGGCACTATATGATGATAAAATGAGGGTGATGATTTAGCCTAAAAGTGTATAACACTATTGGTGAAGTATGACGATGGGTGAAAATTTAGCATAAAGCATATGCCACTATGGGATGGGAAAGGAGGGAGTGGTTATGTACCCTACGGTATATGCCACTATAATATGATAAAAAGGAGGGTGGTGATTTAGCCTAAAGAATATACCATTACAAGATGATAAAAAGGGGTGACCTTTTAACCTAAGGCATATGTCACTAACACGTGAAATGGTTGATGAGGTAAATGTTAAACCCTTGACAATTGAGTATGGTGAGGGACTAGAGTGTGCCATAGGGTAGTGAGTGCAGCATGTAGGAGACAACATAGTATAAACGACCCAAGTGATGAGTATGGTATGTAAATGTGTGAAAGTGACAATAGAATGCAATAGGTGGAATATGTAGGATGTTTAGTATGTGTAAGGTGTGGAATGTAATAATAGGTGTATATAGAATTGGAATAGGGAAAGGTGATAAATATAACTAGACCTATAAATAATGGAATCTAGTGTAGTATATAGGATATGCATAATGAGAAATGTGATGTAGAGTTTCTAAGGCTTGTAGAGTAGGCCATATGTCAAATGCGGTGATAGGTGTAAATAGAAATAGAATATGTAGGGATGATAGGTAAATCTAGACCCATGAATAATGTGACCTAGCGTAAATATTAAATGTATAGATGAAATATAAAACTAGACTCATATATAATGATGACTAGTGTATCAAGCATAGATGATAACTAAGAGATGATGTAAGACGTGAGACTGCGTATGGAAAGAATGATAGATTGTAAGTGTGTCTAACTTTGTGTGTTGTGTGTGGGCTTGGTGCAATGTTAATCCCTCAATAGTCAAGTGTGAACCAAAGCAAAAGAGTGTGTCATCGGGTAATCGGGAAGAGAAGGCATAAGATGTATAGGTATGTGCAAAGGAAAATGAAAAGAGTATGGGTGTAACTATACTAATGTGAAGAGGGGGTAAATGTGTAGTAGCTATGCCCCTAGGATTTCGTGAAGAAGAAATTATTTGATAACATCAAGAGATGGAGGTCGGCCAAGTGGTGTCGGGGATAAGGAAAGCGTAGGAAAAAGATCCACGAGGTGGGATATAGTAGACAAGATTGGAATCTTTGGATGAAAACTATATATATGAAAAGAATGAGTGAAGGAAAAAGACTGAGGTGGTGAGTTAAAAAGGAGAGAGTGATGTCGAGATGGGCGCTAGGTAGTATTACGGGTGAAACATGCCGAAAATGTTGAATGAGGAGTAGAAGGATGTAATGGAACAAATGAGAGGAGTCCTAAGCTGCTAGAGATCATGAATGATATGGTTTAAGGTATGACATGAGTTAGTATGCTTCCATTGACTATGATGGTAGCGGAAAAATGGTTGATGGAAATAATGGTTTATTTAGGAAAGTGTACAATGATGATTAGGTGGTAGATAAATGAGTTGATGATAAAGAAGTTGGATAAGAATGTCTTTTGGTGTAGAAGCTGGAAGGACAAAAAGAGTTCAAGGTAATGGTATAGTTGGTGGATCAAGGAGGGGACTAGTAGGGGATATGGGTGGTACAAGAGTTGTAGGCGAAGTAGGGGCATGTAGGGTAAAAACATCTTTAAGGTGATCTATCTTGGCATGGAGAGTCACGGGTGGTGTCCATGGTGAGATTGAATGTGTAACACTTGTATATCCTCTAGTAAGTGTGCATTAGATATAGGAGTGAAAGGGTGAGTGTCGGTAGTAGTAGTGGTGGATATAGAGCATATTAGGGACAATGGATAATCGGTGGTGAGACAAAGAGGAAATGGAGGAAAAATATCGTCTAAAGGATCATCAATATGAGTATCAAAATCGAAGTGAACAACGTAGGAAACCTGGTAAGGAAGGGTATGGGGTAGGTCATCTAAGTAACCATGAATGCGTAAGATGTACATGACCATGGCATATTGTTCATCGTAAAGAGAGATAATGGGCATCCTTGAGCATACCAAATAGTGAGGTTGGGTGTATAGCAAAGAAAGGAACTACTACAAATGTGAGATGTGCCAAATGGCATGGGGAATGTGATATCAACATGATCAAGATCAAGGGTGCCACCAATATAATCTAACCAAGACTGACCAAGTACAAGTGGAGAAGTGGTAGGATAACGTGTGAGATAGAAAACAAGGTGCAATATGCATATGGGGACGTAGGTGTAGTAAGAATTACAAAACCATGATATAATTGTGGATTGCAGAAAGGTGTATGAATGTCATTAAAGTAAAAACTTAGCTGAAGGAGACCATCATGTGAACAAACAGTGGTAGGACATGACGTGTCAAGTGGTATGTGCTCCCAATAAGAATTATTTATGAAGAGAGTACAAGTGAATGGTGGGTGTTGTAAGCATGAG
The DNA here is from genome assembly GCA_018340775.1 of Taxus wallichiana var. yunnanensis. Taxonomy (NCBI): domain Eukaryota; kingdom Viridiplantae; phylum Streptophyta; class Pinopsida; order Cupressales; family Taxaceae; genus Taxus; species Taxus wallichiana. The sequence goes on along the minus strand of CM031243.1, from coordinate 500,637,317 downwards.
ATGGCAGTGGGGAAAATCGTATGACATATAGAGGTGGTGAAGGTCCTTGGTAAGGTATGATAGCATTAGTAGTAATAGATGGTGGGGAAGAGATGGTACTAAACATGTGAAGAGTAGCTGTAAATGGAATCTCATATAGAAAAGGGGACATGGGAGGAATAGGAAAAGTGACCAAGTAATGTGAGGTAGGTGTAGTGGATGGTATCAGAGCATTTGTAGCAACAGGGGGAAGTAGAGAAGTAGGAGAGACCATATCAAGCATGTAGATAGTAAGAATGAGGCCGGGCGGGGTTTCTTGGGGTGGAGAATCAATCGTGGGTGGAGAAGAAAAGAGAGAAGTACGATAGAGATAGAATTGTTTATGTTGGTAGGCGGAGAACTTGGAATTCTGCTACAAGTTGAGCAAAAATGGCAAGATTAATGGTGCATAAATAGGCGGTAGCAACATCTTCAACATCTCGGGGATCCATTCCATTAGATGGTATTTAAATGTAAGAAGGAAAATGGTTATAACCAGAAGTAGCAGTAGGAGTGTCTACAAAAGCAAGACTACGATTGTCAAATTGGAGAGTAGATAGAAACTTAGAAGAAGAAGAGTTTCAATGAAGTTTACCCATGATGGGGGTGTAAATTGAAAAACCCTATAATGTTCTAAAAGGAACCATTAGATTCACTAAAATTATTAAAAATAATAATCCCTAAGGACCTAAAATGGGAGGTATATGGTATTGATGTTAATCTTAACTAGGAGGACTAAAAGTTGTATAAATGAACTAAAAAAGTATAGACTAATTGCAATACATATTGTAAATGAAATGGACCCCTAACTATGTAAGAGAAGGGAGATGAATGGCTTAGTGGATTGTAGGATAATGTCGCAGGTTGTCGCAGGTGTTATCGAGAAAATTTAGAAGTGTAGATTAACACTCGGGGACCTGCTAATGGTAGATCTGGTGGATCTAAGTTGTATGAGGCACCTAGGAGTGTACAGGGGCACCCCAGGGTGCCTTGGTTTGTAATCTGAGCACTCTAAACACTGTAAAAGCTCAAAACCTAAGTTGTGTAGTGTCGCATGACTTGACCTGAAACCATGCCATTTTTGTTGCACTGGATCTGTCGAATGGTCTAGAGAATGACCTACAAAGCAAAGAGAAGTATCAAACCCTAGAAAAATAAAAGATGCATATAAATGGGTGGATGACCTCATCCTCCATACTAGTGGTCTTATCGTTGAGCGTTGTAATACATTTCAAACCTTGACATAGATCTTATTTGTATACATGTTGCGCCCTAGGTGCTCTCGTGTCAGTCACACTTTGTGAAGTAGTGAGCAATAATAACTATAGAAATGTAAATAGCATGTGTCGATGGAATATAATAAAATACCTACCCCTATGCAGTGTGTGTGATGTAGATCTTCTAGCTTGAATGCATGGCACTATGTGGATACAAGTGATGTAATGGATGCAAATCTAGATGGAATGATAGTAATGATATGATGTAAAGACCTGGGACCCTCATTATGGTCTTATAGCTTTATATTTATAGGGCTCTCAAGTTTAATTTTGTAATTAATCCCGAAAAGGCCGACTAAGAAAAAGATAAGGATGACCAACAGCTAGAAGTGACCCAAAAAGAAGTGAAAGAGGATTTATATAGACCGAGGCACCCTGGGTGGGACCAGGGAGCCTCAGGGTGCCCTGTATAGCGGGGCTCCCTAATTTAGGGCTATAATGTCGAGGAAGTTATAAAAAGGGTTGATATGTGCTAGGAAGTATGCGTGAAAGATGAAATAAAATATAAGAAAAATATGGCCAAAATGTGGGATTAATTAGTACTATAACCACTTGAGAACCTTCTAAATAATAGTATAAAGTGGGATAAATTATGTGTAAAGTGCATAATTTTGTGTCTCTGATTTCTTTGATTCAGGTTTATAATGAGTTTGGAAATATTATAGTGACCTCGAGGTGATCATAGATGACTAAAGTGAACCTCTTACGATAGCTCGGAGGAATTTTTTGATCTTTTATGTAGACTAGAGCACCTAGAATAAGGGCTAGGGCACCCTAATGTGCCCCCATCCCTCTCCAAGTTCCCTAGTCCATTCAAATCAGCTAGATTTGCATTTTCTGAGCTTCTATGTGACGGCCTTTCATCATTGCTCAACTTTTCATCACTACAACATAGTCTTAAAACCACTACAAATCAGCTAAGGCTTCTTACCATCTTTTTTTTTACTTAGGGTTTTATTATTTATTGTTTAGTTTCCTAGGTGTACTTTTTAGATTTAATTATTATTTATTTATTGCTACTATAACATATAGATTAGGATTTCATTTTCATATTTATCTTTATCATTTTAGTGAACCTAATGTGAAGAAACCATTTCTTACGGATATGTCTTCTCCTTATCAAGTCATGATTCAATTATCTTATCCTTCTTTCGCACCTACTAATGTCTCTAATATAGTTACTAATGTTGTTGATTTTATGCAAGTTCACACTCAACATCCTCCCTGATTTATTATGCTTAAGGATTATTCTTCTATTAATGTTGTAACTACTCATGGTGTTCATCCTCCTATAGATACACTCGTTTCTCTTCCTCCACCTCTCACTTATTTGGATCCTTCTTCCGCTCCTAAGGGCTATGATATTACTAAACAACTTAAAAATACACCACCTAAGATTTCCTTCCATGATTTATTGCACAATGCACAGAATTTTGTCAAACACTAAAAGCACTCTCTATTTTATTCATAAAGAAAGTGATAACTCTGTTGTGGCCTTCATGAGACCTCATTTAGTCTTTGAACAAACTTCCACATGATATATCATTTACTAATGACCACATATCACCTTTTGCTAAGGACAATCCATGTGCACCATTTCTCATTACTATCATCACTATCATAACTTGTTTCAAATGAGTACTTACCGATAATGGATCGATTGTTAACCTATATACTCACTCCCTTCCAAAACAATTGTGTATTAATGAAACACTCATTTCTAACAATTCTACTCTTATTCAAGGTTATGAATCTACTACTCATACATGTCTAGGGACCATTTCATTACATATTCGGTTTAGGCCTAAGACTATCCTCACCGACTTTTATGTTATATACACTTAATTTCAATTCAATCTATTACTTGGAAGACCTTGGATCCATGCAATGCAAGCGGTACCATCTATTGTCCACCCATGTGTCAAATTTTTACATGATAGCTATGAACATACCATTACTAAAGATCCTGAACCATTCAAATTCTATCACATAGACCCTATTATTGTTATGCATATTCCTCCCTCACAACCTATTGCATATAGTAGCATTCACACATATGACATTGGTAAATATAACACTTCACATTCTTCTTCTACCATTGAAGTACTCTGTTATTTATACTCACACTACTGCAATTATCTCTCCCACTATTTCTTCTCCGATAAGCACTACTTATCTTCATGTTAGGACTCCTTTCACTCCTCCACCTATTACAACTCCTAGTAATATCCTAGAAAAATCTATACACCATGATAATGCTAATACAAATGATTATGAGGATTTTGATGATGAAGTCGATGTTGTCGAACTTACTGATGAATCATTAGGAAAACTTAATTTTACCCCTATCAATGTAGATGCATCCTATTTTAATGACACCTTTGTGGCCGGCGACCGGGAGGATAAAATTAAATACCCATCCTTCTACTAATGCTATGATACTTTATCATGGGTCCGTCAACACCTTAGAAACCATTTCACCTTCCCGACCGGTCTACATCTCCGCCACCTCCTTTCACATGCACACTATTCATCAACAACTCTTTTTGGCATCACATTCTAGTAGATCACACTTGTTCAGATACTATTTTCACACATGAGGGCTTATCTAGGATTGGCTTGGAATTTAACAATGTTTTACCACCACTTCACTCACCTCATATTTATCATAGTTATTATCACATTATGACCACCTATGGTATTCATGTGTTTCATTTGACGGTCTACGTTGCACATGCCCCTCGCACCTCTCCTCACGAAACTTGGGTAATCTTGGCTTGACTATATTGGAATTATATTAGACATTGACCATAGTCTCATCACCTTTCCTATGCCATTGGGAAATATCTCCACTCACATGATGATTCATCTCCTAGTTATTCCCAGAATCCTACTCGGTAGTATGCGAGATGATTGTCCACTAGTACCTTTGCGATGAAGAATATACAATGTCTGTCTACACCCTATGTCACAATTTTTCTTTGTACAACCCTCCTCATTTTATTTCTCATCAAGTCTCTAATGTTGCTTTAGTTTGTTTCGACCAAGATAAGGATGATTTCTTAGAAAGTGGCACATGATCATATTCATCATTACACACTTGGAGAGAGTTACACTTATTTCCCCCGACACCATCACCTATCTTATATTTACTTCATTCCACACCTAGACTTTAGTATACAATTCTTCACACATGATTAACATCGTCATTACCCGATGACGAACTCTTGTCTTCAGTTCACACTTGATTGTTGAGGGAATCATACACACACAAACCTCACAAAATGTATGGTATACATTACACATTGCATATCTCCACACATCTTACACATAATATTACACCTTACATATTACATCTTAAATTCATCAGTCAATTTTTTTTCTTTATAAATCTATGCCTCGTGTGCACATTATACACCCGTTGGCTAGGTTTTTTTCTTGGTTACATGCATAAACCTAGGAAGTCTTGGGATTTTTCTCCTTCATTTAATGGTGAAGCTCACGTGTGATATATTTATTTATTCTACATCCTATTAATTTATATTCTCGGTATTAATTTAATTGAATGACTCATGAACCATAGCCAAATAATTTTGAGCAAATAAGAAGTTGTGTGTGGAAGTTGTGATGAAGACATGTGCAAAGGAAAAGAGAGATAATAGTAGTAACTATGAGAAATATAATTACTTCATAACAAGTAGATCATAAAGCTTGTTATAGCCATACAAAATAAATTTAATGATTTTCACAATTTCAGCAAATGAAAAGAAATTCATTCAAATGTAAATTCAGATATAACAAATTTTACCATAAAATTTCACATTGCACAAAAAAACTTCATAACACACAGTTCCACAAAACATTTCTTCTTATTATTCAATTTCAACTAGTTTACAACATGAACATGCGATTACTTCAACAATTTTTTTGAAATAACAATGCACAAAGTATAACATTTGCTTGCCAAAAAATTTCTAATCTCTTGGCCCATAGGCCTCTCTCACTATTTATAGCCTCCATAAAGAAAATACAAATAGGAGTCATTAATTACATTCAACACATGTTCCTAGCTACAAAACTCCAAGAATTTGAGCATTTTCTCCTCGAAGTTCTCTTTGTTTAGCACACATGTCGTTGGAACATTCCTCGATCCTAAATAGCCTCAACTTCCTTTCATGTTGTGCCACATATTCATAAGTAATTGAATTTTTCAAACAACTTGAAGTAATGGTGTTTAACCAAATTACTTAAGTTTTACAATGAAGTTTCATTACTTTATTACATTTTGAATCCATGAGAAAGATAATAAGAGAGGAAGAAGAAGAAGAAGAAGAATAAGAAGAAGAATAAGAAGTGAAGGAGCTACTTTAACTACAGGAATTCATTTTAGTATGACCTTCCTCCTTAGTCTCACCCTTTTTCTTCTCCCAGTATCTTTCATATTGATCCAGCATATACTTTATCACCTTTTCATCTTCTTTTGCAATGACTTACATTTTTATTTCATACTTGACTAACTCCCTCACCAAGATGGTACCAAAACCTCGACTCTCCTAGACAAGACTCAAGATACTTGACATCTTGGTGAAGGTTTGAAATATTTTCCATTGAATCATAGGTGATGGGAGTGATAGCATTATAAATTTCTATAGTGCCCACATTTTTATAGCCTCACTTACCTGTTGACTTTTTTATTCATAGACATTATTTGTGACAGGATTTAATATATTTTGATATTGTGTTAGGATATTTAACCTCCTTAGACATGTATGGAGATTTGGGCGCGCAACGCCAATTTGAATTGATTACCATGTTCACACCTTTTTATTTGATATTATAGATACTAACTTATTACGATGTTGTTTGGACCTAATTGATATATGCTGGATACTTTGCTTAGTCGCATGTCTAGATTATATGGATGTATATCATTTATATTTATCTTTATGGTTAACTCATTGTAAATTGTGTGTAATTGAGCATATTTTTGCACTTACGATTCCATGATGATGTTAGGATATCATAGTTTTCATTGATCACTTATTGAGCAGTTGATTTACATTATATTGGATAGGTGTGTTTAATGTGTGCAATGAGTGTGCAGGTGACAAGTCACAGGAGAACATGGGTTTCAGAGTGGCTACACAAATTGTGCACAAGCGGCCCATAGGGCTGATCCCTAACCATGTTAGTTGTATGAGGCCTTAGTATTATATTTCATTATTTGGGCACCATGAGTGACCCTCAGTTGTAATGTAGTATGTCATATAAAATTAATCTTGTTTAGGATATTTTATTTTTCTAAGTAAACTTCGTTTGGGGACTTAATGGTCCTCACTTGTATTAATTTTGGTATCTAGGTAATTGTGTATTAATTAGAGAGGATTATGGTCACATGTGAACCCTTAGGTGGGCCCCACATCCTCTACTCTTGTGCCCAAATGTGCCAAACCCGAAATTGAGCTATTTATGGCATTTTAAGTGACCCCTTTTAGTTTTGGGAGTTCACTTAGCATGAAAATAATCCTTGGACCCTACCTATTAGGTAGGGGGCTTAATTTCAAGGAATAGAGGGATTTTTCCTCCCATTTTTCCTCTCTTTGGTCACCATCCATGTAAGATGGATAGGTATGTGTGTTTGTTAAAAGTTGCACAAGTTTGTTTTGTTTTTCATTTTGGGAGAAAAGTGTTAAAGTTAGTTTATATTGTCTTCCTTTTATTGTAGGAATATTTTACTTGGAGGGAAAGAGGGGTGACACATGTCACCCCCTCATTGGTGAGGAAATTTGTTGTATTTTTTTAAAATTCTCCCTCATGGGGAAGAAGAGAATTTTTTTTTGGAGATTTTGCTTGGTGCCTATAGATTGTTGGAACTAGAACTTGCTTAGATGAGAAAGTGGAAAAGTTAGAGTGTTGGAGAGCTTTTGGAGGTAGGCTCCTTGATCTCATTTTATGTATCATGTTATGTTAGATGTTAGCCTTGTTTTGTTTAAAATATGTGTGTTGTTTCTTGTGTGTGGCTATTGTTGAGTATGATTTTTGTTGTTTTATTTTTCCCCATCCATCATATGGCATGATGGATTTTGGAGATTATGGGGGAAGAGAGAGGGATTTTCCCTATCAAACCTCATGGATTGATGGGAAAGCCATGTAGGTTCTTATTACTCCCCTCATATGGTTTGAGGTGGGAAAGGTGGTTCATATGGTTTGAACCCGTTCCCCATTCTTGGAGAGGAAACCCAATGGGTTTGAAAATCCTCAAAAGGATTTGGGTGAATGGGTGGACTAATATGGAGGGTTGAAGTATTGGAGGAATAAGGAGGTTGTGGAGATTTTTTTGTGTGCTTCCAATGTTTGGACCACACTTTTGGTACGTTGGATATATAATCTTTTCTTCCCCATTTCGGAGGGAGAATATGGTTTCTCCTTCTTTCCCCTCTTTGCAAAATTTTGTGTTCTTCTTAGTGTTTGGATTTTCTTGAATGTGAAAATATAATGTTTTTATGTCTCCCTACATCTTGTGCATAATTTGTGGGTGCTAGCTCTCTCTACCATGGGCTTGGTGGAGGCTAGCATGTCTTCCAACCTTGAAAAGCCATGTAATGCTGCCTAAATGTTGGGTGGTTAAACAAGCTTTTATCCTTGTGTTGGTTCTTTGAAAGCATTTGAAGTTGGAGCTCAAGTGGAAGATATTTGGAGACTCTTATCAACTTGGATTCTCATTGTCTTCTTCATCTTTTTGTGGAAATCACTCTCATTGTAACTTTATGGATATGATTATGTGGAAGCTTTCGTTATCTTTTAAAATTCCCATTTTGTATTAGGTATTATTTGGAAACTTGAGTCACATTTTCTTGTGCAACCTCTCTTCAATTTTTCAAGAATATTGTAATATGGTTTCTTGAGTATTATAAGTATTTTGGAATTGTGGAAGTTTTGATTCTAAGTTTCATGGAAATGTAAACTTTGTTGTATGATAGATATTGTAAAAGTATTAAACTTGGTAATGCAACACAAGGAATTGTTGAGAGTTACTCTTGTTAAAATCATGTTTTAAGGTGGAATTATCTTTTGCAAGTAAAATAATTGATTATTACATGATATTTAACAATGCCATTCTTATAGTTGTGATAGTATGAAAAATGTTTAAAATGAAAATATGATATTTTTTGTTGAATATCCTTCTTTATAGAAATCGAGTTAATTATTTTGTTAGAGCATTGGAAAATAAGTTTAATTGTTCTCTCAATATAAGAGATTTGTTTTTTCTAATCCTTTGCAAAGTTAAAATAGTCGAATTTGTTTGGGAATAAGATCTTGGCCTTCACAAACTAATTTCAGTTTTCTAAGATAGTTCTTTTCTTTTAAAATCTTGAACTAAGGATGAATAAATTAGCGGTATATATACTTTCCAAACATAACTTTTATTTTTTTACTTGTAGATTTCTAAGTATATTATATAATAATAATGAAGAAAAATATTTTAGCATAGTTGTATTTTAAAAATATAATTTCATTTTATCCAAAACTAGAGTTTTATATGAAGTCATATATTGGTATAAATAAGCGTTAAAACATAGTATATTAATATATGTATATCGTATTTCTTTATATGTTATATATATATATAATATAATATTTTTACTTTTACAAAAATATATTAAAAAAACATATAACAAAAACTCACGGTGAAATTTTAATTGAGTTTTAGTTTTAGAAAAGCAAATTTAAAGAAAAGAATGGGAAATGGGGAGGGCCGAGCCTTCCCCAAATTGAGCATCCAACCTAATACCCTATACCCCACACTTTCCATGCAAACCCTCCACATCCGTGCAGCCATCTACCCCTTCTCCCACACACCCACCTCCACCTTCCCCTTCAACCCACTTCCTTTCCCTCCACCTTATCCCTTCCCCTCTCCAAACCGTCACCCACATGTTCTCAAACCAAGGCTCCTGTAAATCTACAAATTTTCTATTTTAGGTATCAACATATTTTGTTTTAGTTTGGTTTACTAATACATTTGTTAAGAATATATATATAAAATCAGGAAGATATGCCTCTATAATAAAATAAATAAATAAAATAACCATGTGGGTATAAAATAAGTTCCCGATCTAAGGAGATCTTAGTTGGGTAGGCATACAAAAGTGACAATAATACAATAATATTAAGATCCTTCTCATCAAAAGAGAAATTCCATGAATCCATCTCTCCCTTAGCTCCTCTACAACCTGCACATACAAACGAAAACACAAAATAAAATGGGAAGAGGAATAGAAAAGGGAAAGAAAAACATAGAGATGTTTAGGGAAACTTTAGGGTAAAATTCAAATCTAGGGTCAAAATTAGATCCATCCTAGGGCTCACATTTAACCCTACACTCTTTAAGTCATGAATATTTTATGGGAATGGGAAATAAAATAAAGAGGGGTGTGTGGGAAAACTAATTAAAAAGGGGGAATTAATTAAAGTAAAAGGGTGTAGACTTAAGTTTGTGACCCTAGAAAATGCCTAGGAGAATAAAATAATTAAGTTATTATTAGGCTAGTGATTTAAATTTTGGGTAAATTAAATTAGGATAAATCTCATTATTAACAAGAATCGAGTGAAGAAAATGCTTAGTATTAAATATATAAAAACAAAATTAAAAAATTACCCAAATTATTCCAGTAACATTTTGGTGTGTTTACGGTGTCCCGAGGCGGGGATTACATTTGGTATCGAGTGAAGGTTCGCATGGCGCAAACACTCTAGGTAATTAATTAACTAGTCAACAATATTTTAATAACATTAAAATACAAAAATAAAATAAAAAATTGAAACTTTTTCCACAATCATTTATAATTTAATAACTTAATAATCCACTTTCTAGCCTTGTACGAGGATGGCACATGTGAGATGACGATTGGTTATGGGTTTGGGGCCTAGTTCACTGCGCCCAAAATGCGAGCACCGAGTTAGGACCTCAAATCTTAGAGGCCCTTGATAGTTGATTGGTGTTATCCAAAGTAGCACCTTCCACCACCGCAAGAGGAGAGAGAGGAGGATATCTAGTCGGGAGACAAGAGGCGATAGGCGAGGACGTGCACTTGGAGCCACCCGAACACAATACCCCGAGGTGAGAGAGGTCATGTATCCCTTCCATTCACTATGAGAGGGTGGCCTCATACCATCGGAGTTGTTCTCATAGTCTTAAGGGATTATTTTGAGATAGATGACCCCATTCACCTATTGGACCACAACGCCAAGATTGTGACATAGGTAGTGTGATTAGGGATCTTCTTCACTTGCAACTTCCTATATACATCGGCTCCATAGATGGCTTTGGGACTGAGTCATGGCTCCTTAGCTGGATAGCTTGTGGATTACACTCTTACGAGAGCAATGTCAAAGCTAGGTTTTCCATACACCTCCTTCGAGACGTAACTAACATTTGGTGGAGGAATGAGGAGAGAAAGCTCCACTTGACTCAAGACACACGGTGACGTGGGAGTTGTTCAAGGAGCATTTCGGGGCTCACTATATGTCGAGACCATTTCATACGAGAAGAGGATTGATGAGTTTCATGACTTACGATAAGAATCGACACGGTGGCACAAAGTATGAGAGAAGGTTCTGGATCTTCTGTAGTACGTGGACTACCTACAAGATGAGAAAATTACAGGTAAATAGATTTATTCAGGGCCTAAATGCAAACATAGCAGGAGTAGTTAGGATGCTATCTCCTCCCATGCTTGAGAAGGCTGTTGAGAAGGCCTACTTAGCTGAGGAGAACAGGACCAAGGAATAGGAGCACCGAGATAGAAACAAGAGCAAGTTTCAGGGAAACGATATAGGCCTTTCGAGTCGAGGTCATGAGGTACAACACCACCCCTAGAGGAGGATTATGTCCTCCACCCGGTATTATTGAGGGCTCCACCGCATCCACAATAGTAGAAACAACATCGGGCCCACTAGCATCGGAGGGCTAGACAGACTCAGAGATTTCAGAGAGGTGGTACTAGAGGAGGTTTTGGTGGAGCCAGGGATAGGAGATAGGGTACCCAATAGGTATAGTGAGTTTGCACGCAGCAGTCTTTTAGGGTTAGACCGGCGGGATCAATTCACCAAACTACAAGAGGAACCCCATCTTAGAGGGGTACATGAGGATGTTTTTTTGTGGGTCTCCTGATCACTATGTGCATATGTGTCCACAAAAACCCGCTACCGTGGATATGCAGAGAGCTCCTAGATCATATCAGATGGTTGGTGATGTAGGATGTGCCCATCATGTATATGCAGCGGTTGACAACCACTAGGTTGAGCATCAGGCCACAATTATTAAGATGACAGGTATTATCACAGGTATATCTATCTTGGTACTCTTTGATTCAAGTGCTTCAGATTCTTTTATATATCCTTCTATATTGGACTAGTGTGGGCTAGTGGTGGCTAGGCACTCGAGATAGTTAGCGAGGTTGAGTTGGCCTCTAGTGCCAAACTTTCCATGGACTCATATATGGAGAGTTTTGTACTTGATTTGGGAGTCTTCTCCACTACACTTGACCTATAAGTTATTCCTCTAGGATCCTATCAGGTTGTCTAAGGTATGGATTGGCTCGAGGCTCATCGGGCTAAGGTGGATTGTAGAAATAAGGTCAATGACTATCAGGATGATCTTGGGAGTGTAGTTTTGATATCATGGATGCAGAGACCTATCTCTTTGCGCATGATCTCAACTAAGCAACTTAAGTGGAGCATGCATAAAGGTTGTCATTTGTTTTCTATCACCATCGGTGATCAATCGAGAGCACTCTAGAGAATTCACCCTTAGATGATCATGCATTTTTGAGGAGTATGCATATGTGTTTCAGGCTAGCTTCAAGGTTGCCACCCCATAGAGAGGTGGATTTCACCATTGATTTAGTGTCGGGATCCGCACCGGTTTCTAGGGCACCCTATCGGATCATGACTCCAAAGCTTTATTATCTCAAGATAAAGTTATAGGAGTTATTAGAGAAGGGTATTATTCATCATAGTGTATCTCCTTGGGAGCATCAATCATATTTGTGAAGAAGAAAGAAAGTTCTCTCATACTTTATGTAGACTTCAGAAGCTCAAAAAATTCACAAAAATAATCGTTATCCACTCGCTAGGATTGATGACTTTTTGATCGAGATGCGAGGAGCGAGAGTGTTCTAAAAAATTGATCTCAAGCCATGGTATCATCGATTGCGTATATCAGATGCAAACATTCATAAGACAAATTTTTACACACGTTATCGGCATTATGAGTTCATATTTTTCCCTTTTGGTTTGACTAGTGCCCACTATCTTCACGAGCCTCATGAATGGAGTATTCAAGACCTTTTTGGATTGCTTTGTCTTAGTGTTCCTAGATGATATATTGATATATCCTCATTCCAAGAAGGAACACGAGGAGCATTCGAGATAGGTACTACGAGGTTTTGAGAGAGAAGAAGTTGTATGGGAATTTTGAAAATGCATCTTCTTTCGGATAGAGATTTAGTACTGGGTCACATCATATCGGTGAGGGTATCTCAGTAGATCCCTCTAAGATACAGGCTATTATGGATTATCTAGCACCCACCTCAGTTACCGAGATGAGGATTTTCATGGGTTTAGCAAGATACTACCACATATTTGATGAGGACTTTTCCATGATTGCTCACCCTATTACTTCTCTTCAGAGAAAAGGGAAGAAGTTTGATTTGTTAGAAAAGTGTGAGCAAGCCTTTTTGTTTCTTAAGGATAGGTTAACCACAATGCCTATCTTACTAGTTCTGGACCCAATGAGAGGTCTTTTTTGTTTGTATATATGCATCACTACGGGGTTTGGGAGTATTTCTTATGCAGGAGTGTTGAGTGATTTCCTTTGAGTCGCGTAAGCTCAAAGACTAAGAGCTTAACTATCTTATCCATGATTTAGAGCTTGTAGTGATTGATGATTCACTTGTGCATTGGTGACATTTACTTTTGGGTAGACCTTTCATTTTAAGGTGGTCACCATAGTTTGTAGCATATCTTCTCGAGTCAAACCTCAACGCTTGTCGGTGGTGTTGGATGGAGTTCATATGTGAGTACAACATGGAGGTGCAGTATATCAAAGGAAAGGAAAATGTCATTGTAGATGTACTTAGTAGACAATGACATGTGCTTGTATGATTGACTCTACAGTCATATTTGAGAGGTAGGATTCTTCAGCATCTTTCAAAGGATAGGTTTTATGAAGGTGCTAGACGGATATTGGAGTCACAAGGGTTCCTTAGAGGGTATATATTTGGGGTACATTTTAGAGGCGGATGGATTACTTTGATTCCATAGGCATATTTATGTGCCTAATTCAGTGATCTATGTAAATTTATTCTTACAGAGGCTCCTCATTCCCCATTGGCAACACATCCGGGAGTGAAGAATATGCATGCCGATCCGAGAGAGTTATATTATTGGCTTGTTATTCTATGGGACATAGATGATTTTTTTACACTTTTCCTTGAGTGCAGAGGGTCAAGCAAGAGCATTCTCATCCCACAGGACTCCTACATCCTCATGATATCCACGAGTTGAAATGAGATGTGATCTCCATGGATTTCATAGTAGGACTTCCTATGTCTTCTTATCATCATGATGCCATTATGGTCACTTTGTGAATAAGTTGACCAAGGTTACACATTTCTCACCAGCCAAGGTCACCTATAATGCATAGGCCATCACCAAAGTATTTAAGGAGGACATTGTTAGATTTCATGGTATTCTAAAGTCCATCATCAATGACAGGGATACCATTTACACATCATTTTTCTGGACATCCTTTTAGACCACTCTAGGTACACATATTAAGTTCAGCTCAACATATCATCAAAAGATAGGTAGACAAACAAAGAGGTTTAATCAGTCTTGGAGGAAGCTGTAAGGATTTATGTGATGGACCAGCAAAGGAAGTGGTAATATTATCTACATTTAGTTGAGTTTGCCTACAATCACAGCTATCATCACAATTCCATTGGTATGGCTTCCTACCAGGATTTGTATGCTTGACCTTGTTGGACACCCTACGAGTTGGGACGGAGCTAGATGACTGGATTATTTTGGCACCAAACTTATCTAAAGGATTTAGAGCAATAGGTTGTTCGATTAGACAATGTCTTGAGAAAGCTAGAGCATGCCGTAAAGCGTATGCGCAGACACCAAGAGGATTGATCGTCACTTCTCGGTGGGTGACAAAGTCTTCTTGAGAGTTATTACTCATAAGAGACCAATCCGCTATGGAAAGGGTTCTAAGCTATCACCTTATTTTGTGGGGACTTTTGATATTTTAGAGGTCATTGGTCCGATTACAATTTTCCTAGATTTTCCACAACGCCTTGCACGGGCCCATGATGTATTTCATGTTTACGTACTACGTAGATATGCACTCAATGTTTCTCATGTTTTAGATTGGTCGAATTATAGGTATATGATGGAGGACAGTGGAAGTTGGAGCCGTACGTATACTAGAGCACCGGAGGTTGGCCCTTCGGGGTCAATACTTGGACCAAGTTAGAGTGCAGTGGGATACATATGATGAGACAACAACTACCCGAGAGGATGCTACACCATTAAGGGATAAATATCCCTATCTCTTTCAGTGACTTCTAAGAGGAAGTATAATTTTTGGAGAGGGGGATGTAGTGCCCACATTTTTATAGCCTCAGTTGCCTATTGACTATTTTATTCATAGACATGATTTAACAGGGATTTAATATATTTTGGACATTGTGCTAGGATATTTTACCTCCTTAGACATGTATGGAGATTTGGGCGTGTAGCACCAATTTGACTTGATTAGCATTTTGACACCTTTTTATTTGATATTGTGGATACTAACTTATTATGATGTTATTTGGAAATAATTGATATATGTCGGATACTTTGCTTAGTTGCATGTCTAGATTATATGGATGTATGTCATTTATATTTATTTCTATGGATAACTCATGGTAAATTGTGTGTAATTGAGCATATTTTCGCACTTATGATTCCATGATAATGTTAGGATATCAAAGTTTTCATTGATTGCTTATTGAGCGGGTTATTTGCATTGTATCGAGCAGTGCATTTAATCGTGCAATGAGTGTGTAGGTGACATTCATAGGAGAACGTGGGTTTGGGGCAGCTACATAAATTGTGCACAAGTGGCCCACGAGACCGAGCCCTAACAATGTTAGCTGTATGAGGCCTTAGTATTATATTTCATTATTTCGGGCACCATGAGTGACCCTTAGTTGTAATGTAGTATGTCATATAAAATTAATCTTGTTTAGGATGTTTTATTTTGTTAAGTAAAATTTGTTTTGGGACTTAATGTTCCCCACTTGCATTAAGTTTAGTATTTTTGGTAATTATGTATTAATTAGAGAGAATTAGGGTCACATGTGGACCCTTGGGTGGGCCCCACATCCTCTACTCTTGAGCCCAAATGTGCTAAACCCGAAATTGGGCTATTTATAGCACTTTAAGTGACCCCTTTTAGTTTTGGGAGTTCAGTTAGCATAAAAATAAACCCTTTGACCCTATCTATTAGGAATGGGGCTTAATTTCAAGGCATATAGGTAGTTTCTCTCCCATTTTCCCTTTCTTTGGTCACCATCCATATAAGATGGATAGGTATGTGTGTTTTTTAAAAGTTGCACAAGTTTTTTTGTTTCTCATTTTGGGCAATTTGAGAGAAGAGTGTAAAAGTTAGTTTATCTTTTCCTCCTTTCTATTTTGGGAATATTTGACTTGGAGGGAAAAGACGGATTACATATGTCACACCCTCATTGGTGAGGAAATTTGTTGGCTTTTCTTCAAATTCTCCCTCATGGGGGAAGAAGACTAATTTTTTTGGAGCTTTTGCTTGGTGCGTGGAGATGGTTGGAACTAGAGCTTGCTTGGATAAGGAAGTGGAAAAGCTAGAGTGTTGGAGAGATTTTGGAGGTAGCCTCCTTGAGCTCATTTTATGTATTATGTTATGTTAGATTTTAGCCTTGTTTTGTTTAAATGTGTGTTTTGTTTCTTCTATGTGGCTATTGTTGAGTATGATTTGTGTTGTTTTATTTTTCTCTATCCATGATATAAAATGATGGATTTTGGAGTTTATGGGGGAAGAGAGGGATTTTCCCTCTCAAAATTCACGGCTTGATGGGAAAGCCATGTAGGTTCATGTTACTCCCATAATATGGTTTGAGGTGGGGAAGGTGGTTCATATGGTTTGAACCCCCTTCCCCATTATTGGAGAGGAAACCCAATGGGTTTCAAAATCCTTCCAAGAAGGATTTTGGCGAATGGGTGGAGCAATAAGGAGGGTTTAAGTTTTGGAGGAATAAGGAGGTTATGGAGATTTTTTTTGTGTGCTTCCAATATTTGGAACACACTTTTGACACCTTGGATATCTCATCTTCTCTTCCCCATTTTGGAGGGAGAATATGGTTTCTCCTCCTTTCCTTCTTTGAAAAATTTGGTGTTCTTCTTAGTATTTGGATTGTCTTGAATGTGAAAATATAATGTTGTTATGTCTCCTTATAGCTTGTGCAAAATTTTTGGGAACTAGTTCTCTCTCCCATAGGCTTTGAGGAGGATAACATGTCTTCCACCCTTGGAAAGGCATGTAATGATGCCTAAAGGTTGGGTGTTTAAACAATCTTTTGTTGGTTCTTTGAAAGAATTTGAAGTTGGAACTCAAGTGGAAGATAGTTGGAGTCTCTGGTCAACTTGGCTTCTCATTGTCTTCTTCAGTTTTTGTGGAAATCATTGTCATTATAACTTTATGGATATGATTATGTGGAAGCTTTCATTATATTGTAAAATTCCCCTTTTGTATTCGGTATTATTTGTAAACTTGAGTCACATTTACTTGTGCAACCTCTCTTCAATTTTGCAATAATCTTGTACTATGGTTTCTTGAGTATTCTAAGTATGTTGGAATTATGGAAATTTTGATTCTAAGTTTCATGGAAATGTAAACTTTCTTGTATGATAGATAATGTAAAATTCTTAAACTTGGTAATGTAACACAAGGAATTGGTTGAGAGTTACTCTTGTTAAAATCATGTTTTAAGGTGGAATTCTCTTTTGTAAGTAAAAGAATTGATTGTTACATGATATTTAACAACACTATTCTTATGGTTGTGATAGTATGACAAATGTTTAAAATGAAAATATGATATTTCCTTGTTGAATATCCTTCTTGATAGAAATCTGAATTAATTATTTTGCTAGAGCATTGGAAAATAAATCTAATCGTTATCTCCAATATAAGAGACTTGTTTTTTTAAATCCTTTTACAAAGTTAAAATAGTCAAAATTTGTTGGGAATAAGAGCTTGGCCTTCACAAACCAATTTCAGTTTTCTAAAATAGTTCTTTTCTTTTAAAATACTGAACTAAGGATGAATAAACTAGTAGGTATATATACTTTCCAAACATAACTTTTATTTTTCTACTTGTAGATTTCTAAGCATATTATATAATATTAATGAAGTAAAATATTTTAGCATAGTTGTATTTTAAAAATATAATTTCATTTTATCCAAAATGGAGTTTTATATGAAGTCGTATATTGGTATGAATAAGCGTTAAAACATAGTATATTAATATATGTGTACCGTACTTTATTATATATTATAATATAATAAATATATACTATAATATATATTAAAATTATATAATACTATATACATATTTTATTATATATATATATATTATAGTATAATATAGTATTTTTACTTTTACAAAAATTTATTAAAAAACATATAACAAAAGCTCACGGTGAAATTTGTAATTGAGTTTTATTTTTAGAAAAAGAAAATTTAAAGAAAAGAATGGGAAAGTGGGGAGGGCCGAGCCCTCCCAAACTGAGCATCCAACCTAATACCCTACACTCCACTTTTTCCATGCAGCCCCTCCACATCCGTGCAGCCATCTACCCCTTCTCCCACACACCCACCTCCACCTTACCCTCCAACCCACTTCCTTTCCCTCAACCGAAGCCCTTCCCCTCTCCAAACCACCGCCCACATGTTCTCAAACAACGGCTCCTTGTAAATCCGTGGATTTCCTATTTTGGGTATAAAAATTCAGTTTTAGTTCGATTTTATTAATACATTTGTTAAGAATATATATATATATATATATATATATATATATATATATATATATATATAATCGGGAATATACCTCTATAATAAAATAAATAAAAAATAACCATGTGGGTATAAAAGAAAAGCCCAATCTGAGGGGATCTCAAATGGGTAGACATACAAAAGAGACAATAATACAATAATATTAAGATCCTTCTCATCAAAAGATAAATTCCATGAATCCATATCTCCCTTAGCTCCTCCACAAATTGCACATAGAAATGACAACACAAAAAAAAATGAGAAGAGGAATAGAAAGGGAAAGAGAAACAAAAAAGATGTTTAGGGTAACTTTAGGGTAAAATTCAAATCTAGGGTCAAGATTAGACCTATCCTAGGGCTCGCATTTAACCCTACACTCTTCAATTCATGAATATTTTATGGGAATGGGAAATAAAATAAAAGGGGTGTGTGTGAAAACTAATTAAAAGGGGGATTAATTATAGTAAAAGGGTGTAGACTTAAGTTTGTGACCCTAGAAAATTCCTAGGAGAATAAAATAATTAAGTTGTAATTAAACTAGAGCTGATTTAAATTTTGGGTAAATTAAATTAGGATAAATCTCATTATTAATGAGAATCAAGTGAAGCAAATGCTTTAGTATATATATATATATATATATATATATATATATATATATATAAAATAAAATTACCCAAATTCTTCTAGTAACATTTTGGTGTGTTTACAGTGTCCCGAGGCGGGAATTACAATTTCTTGTTGAAAAGCTCAAGGAACTCTTCCATATCTTTTTTTGGCTTGGCAAGAGTGTATTTTGTGACATCATAAATGCCATAATATAGCTCATCCATAGCTTGCTCTACCTCTCCTTCTAGAAATTTTATTTCTTCCATCATTCTATTAAGTATCTTCTTGCGGAAAGAGAGAGTCATCTCTTCCTATTTACCCTTCTTTATTTATACTTCTAACACGATTTATTCTTCAATAAACACATTTTATAGAAGTGATCTTATTGCTTTAGGAATTTCTAATTGAAGCTCTACAATCCCACATTCATTGTCAACCTCCAGTCTTATACTCTTCAATTTATCCCACTTTTTTTTATCATATTTCTTCTTAACTAGAACTTATGAATATTATTCCTTATCCATTTCAGAGTCTCCACATTATCCATTCATCTACGGCTTTAGCCTTGTCACATGTTAATTCCATTATTTTGATGACTTGAGGATTTATTTGTTCCTCTCTATTAGTACAGGTCGAGCGGAAGACACATGACAACCTTTACAATAATTTCACACAACTTAGATGTTTGTTCCTTCAACTTAGCATTCTTGGATTTTTCTTCATCGAGCTTAAGGAATAGACTATCAATCATGGTTTGGGTGTCTTGTTTGATTGCTTCCTTAGTTATTTCCACTAGAGGCACTCTTTTCATAACCAAGTCTTCTCAAGTTAATTCAACTTTTTTCTTTCCTACTGCTGGAATAGAAAATTTGTAAAACTTTTTCGCAATGGCTCAATTATAAGCTTAGAATTTACCTTATCTACTTTAGACCTATTCCCTTTTCTATCACTATTTTTTAGTAACTGTAGATCCATTTATTCCAAATCAATTACTTCTTTGGTTTTTGGAAATGTCATGATGATGCTAACCATGATGAGGATTCTTGTCTTGAAGAGACTAGAGTAACTAGATGGAACACCATATCTTGATTGGTCATAGTTACGATAGGGTGTACAACCATTTCTTGTTGTGCTTTGAGTGCTTCAGTTGTATTACTTTCTCCAATTCAGCAATTTTTTGAGTTACCAACTAATTTTAAATTTCCATATACTCAACATTTTGGTGCTTAAATCAAATTCAATTTATTTTCCCTTCGAACCTCTTTATACACTTAGGGATTTTACGGTCTCGGCCGAGTGTTCTCTTCACTTTCTTTCTCTATTTCTCCTTCCTCAATTTATGAAGTTTTCTCACAACTTTTCCTTTCTCTTGTGATTTTGATACTTCATGAAGTGTAGATCTCTCCATCATAGCATCATTTCCATCCTCATGTTTAGTACTATTTGGTCATCTAATCTGGTGCGGGAGGAGGATTTCGTGTGGAGAGAAAGGAGTTGAACGAGGAGACAAAGTTTCTACCGTTATTGAAGGAAGAATGGATGTGGAAGGATTCAAAGGTGGGATGATAACTCCCACTTTTGTAAAAGGAATTTCTATGGAAGGGGCAACAACAAATGAGGATACCACTTGCGTTGAAAAATGAGAAACTTCACTTGGAGTGAGTTCGGGGTTGAAATGTTTTTGGAGAATGGGTGCTCTATTCGTGGCTTCTTAGTTAGTGGTTACCTCTTAGGTACCTTGCTACTCTCACATGGTCATTCCTTCCTCTTGGTGATCTTTGGCTCATCCACTTCATTAAAAATTATTCTAGTAAATAACCTCTTGCAAGGAGCCAATTTGAGGTGTAAACCAAGACCCTTGATGTTCTATCCTCAACTAGTTTAGCTTTATTTCTTATTTATGAGAGAGGAAATTTGTCTCCTCCATTTTGATTGTAAGAATAAAAATTACCTTCCCGACACACGGGAGGTTATGGGGAATATTTTCTAAGCCAAAACTAATAATCATTGGGTTTTCATCTTATTGTAATCTCTCCTTATGATTTCAAATTCATCTCAAAAATCTATCAAGAAATATTATAGTGTTGGGAGATGCATATAGTCCAATGAGACTGTCTTTTGTGCAATATTCCTAAAGTCAAAATTTTTTCTAGAATCATAGAACTCCTGGGTATAATTATGAAACATCTCCTTTGAAATATTCCTAGATTTGTGGATGTTAGCACAATGATAATGGCCAATGACAATTGGGAATCTAACCACTGCTCTATGAAGTGTTGATTGTAGGTCATGTAGCTCCACTAGCTATCTCTGCATAGTTCCAGTAATATCCACTTATCATTAGGATATATTGGGAGTTTAAGTGGGTTTTCTTAGAAATCATAGACCTTGAGATAAGAGAAAGTAGATAATTGAATTAAAATACAACCAAATTGGGCAATTGTATTCCATCTTTGCATTGGTCACTCTTTTTCCTCTTACTTCGGTATTGAGCTTACAAATAATGTCATAGAAGAAGAAATCATTTACCTTCTGTACTTCTTAAAATATTATGACAATAACAACTGAGGGTAATACTCATAGATAGTTTTGAATCTAAAATTCCTTTTCTATGCAACCTAGAAAAAGTTCCATTTTCTACTACAACATACGCTACATAAGAGGTCATCTTGAAATTGAAAGCTTGTTTGACCCCTGTAGCAGACGATCAATCTTGATTCTTATTAATTCATACCAATTAATCAATGCAATGCTTTTTTGGCCTCAATTTTCCTAATGAAATAATACATCCATGTGAATAAATTATTTTCATTCTTCTCTCCATTAACTCTACATAGCAACTGAGCTATGTCATCGACCTCTTGAATAGGATCTGATCTCACAATGATTTTAGGAAACTTGTAAGGATGCTTAGGTTTCTTCAAATAGTTAAGATTCATAATCCTAATACAATCACTTGGATTATCCTCCCATTTTTTAATGGCATTTTTCATATTTACATCCAACACTTTTTCCTTTGTGGTGATCTTTAAGAAATAATTGAAAGATTGAGCGTCAAGTCTCACCACTAGGACTGAGGTATCTTTGACTGACCTTGTTAGAGGATCATAATACTTGGATAATTCCATAACAAACTCTGGTAACTGGGTAGAAATAGGAAGTGAATCTGCTTTGATCAATAAACTTTTTGTCGGGTTCTGCATTAAAGGTGTCTTCCTTATTGATTTATATCTTTCTATTAGTTCAGTTGTAGAAACATGCACCATATCTTTATCACTAATTTCAATAAGTTTAGACACAATACAATATTCAACTAGGTAATTCATACATCATCTTATCCCTTTTTGTTTCACTAAGTTGCCCAAATTTATATTTTCCTTTTTCTTTCCTAGCCCCTGGAAATTTCTTCAACTACAAGATTAGCGTATTTATGAACAATAACAACGTCCTCTACTTCTGATGAATTTTCCATTTCTTTGGGTGATCCCTTTCTTGTCTCGGACATTTTATTTTATCTTCTTAAAGTGAACAGTGTGTGCCAACTACTAAAATTTTAGCAACAATCCCTATTTTAAATGTAGAATTCAATTTAATATATTGATCTTTTACAAGTGAACTCAAATCTATGAGCATATCCAGAGCTATTTTTGTCATGAAAGTACACAAAAATCTATTAGAAATGAAGTTATAAGCTTACAACAAGTAAGCTAGTAAGACAACTTGTTTTTATAATGCAGTACGAGCTTACAAGGTGCTTTTTCTTACAACTTTAAGTAAACAATTATGAGAGATTGGTTCCTCAAAAGAATTCATAAGTAATGAGTTTTTCAAAACACCACAAAACATAGGTAGTAATAATACCTCGAAAACCCGCAAAGCATAAGTCTTAAGCAATAGGGGTGATTTAGTGCACAATATAGTGGAAGAAATGAGTATTTGAAAGTACACAATGCATTAAGAAGTAGTGAGGTTCATAAACCCATGAAAACAAAAATAAGCAACAACAATCATGAAACCTACAAAGCATAAGGAACCAAGAATTGGTTGATTTCCCACAATGAAAGGGGGAAGTAGAAGCATTTTAGAAACCCTCAAAGAACTAGTAAGTAATGGAAAATGGGAAACCTGCAAGGCTGTGTAATTAAGAGTAGGTATGTTTCCCACAAAGTGTGAGATATAAGTCATGCAGGATCAAATTCCTACAAAGACAAGGAAGTAGGAGTTGTTTATTTTCACAAACGAGCTAGGGAAAAACTAGGGTTTACTCATATGACAAAATTTGGGGATTTTGGGCATAGAGTGAACACAAGTGTAGCATGGAAATGTCATTTACAAGTTTATTGAAACAAGAAAACCTAATTTTAAAAGAAACCATGGGAAGATAGATCAATAAAAAGAATGAAAATGCTTGAATGACAGGAAAGGAGAAAATGGCCAAAAATAATGAAAAAGACAAATAAAAACCTGAAATAAAATAAGCGAGATAATAGAACCTACCTTGTCTGCAAATGGGTTCAGGTCTAATCACTTAAAAACTTCCAGTCGGCACATACAAAACTATTTGGGTTTCGGAGGGTTGATTACTTTTCCTTGAGTGATTTGGACACGTGAAAATGACATAGACTTACTTAGCAGTTTAAATATTCCACCTCATTAATATGTCGGGTAAGAATTTCACATCATCATTTGGCTTAAATGTGGTTTTAGTGAATGACTTAGCTTATGTTGTATTTTGAAGTAGTGAGTAGTCACAAACCTGATTAGGTCGTGAAGTAAGGAGTAATGTGGGGTTTCGGGTTAGCTTAGCTTAACTACTTATTTTTGTGTTGAGGAGTAAAGTAGTTGGAAAAACTCAAGTAAGTAATGTTCCTTTTTTGTGAGGTTTTACATACTCTTTACTTTTTTTTTGTGAAGTAAGAAAATTAAGTCTAGAAGATTGATAAACTAAATGCCTTTGTCTTATGGGTTTGAACAACTACTCAGCTTATCTACTTTCATAATTAAAGTAGTGTCAATTTAGCGCAAAGAATGAAGTAAAGATACATTGGTTTAGCATAAATAAGGAATGGGAATATGCTAGGTTTGTGGGGTTTACCAACAACTTATCTTAGCTCTTTTTAAGAAGTAAAGTAAATAAGGAAACACACAAAACATGAAGTTGTGCAAATCAGGTTTTGGGGATAGTTTCACTTTAAAACATGAAGTAAAGTAACTTGAAAAACTTGAATGCTTGATAGGTTAAATACTTAGCTTTTATGAAGCTTCGGCAATTTTGGGGAAATGGGCATTTTCAAATATGACCAAGAAACCTCTTGTAACCTTCTTGAGAAATTTAAAGCAATCCTACAATCCAAATGTATTAAGGAAATAAACAAAAATAGAGACCATAAACAAAAGACCACAAAACTTAACAAGGTAAAAAAACTCAAAATTTTAAAGGGGTACCCAAAAATTTCTATGTGAAATCTTGGGGTTATCAACACCCTACATTACTATACATCATACAACACACGCATTTCCCACTCTCACACGTATATCATCTACACATATTGCATTGCATACTACACATTATACATCATACACTTTACACACCACATGAAATTTTCTCATCACTATAACCACTACACATATTGGACATTATTATGTGCTGCACTCACTATTCTATGACACACTCTAGTCTCATGGTCTATCTTTGGAATGTTGAGGGTATACATATCTAATGGACCTCATCACACTCACACATTCAACCATTCAATCTTTGTCTCAATGAGACATTCCAGGTGTAGTGATATACTCTTTAGGATACATCATAACTTCCAATAGCATCATTTAGTGATATACACCTTATGCTAAACCATCACATATCCTACCTTATTTTCATCATATACACTTTAGACTAAATTATCACTTATGCTATCATCTTGTAGTGTTATACGACTTACGTTATATTAGTGTTAGGAATATTCTTGTTTATTACTCACATGGGTGAATTTGTTGTATTGAGTAGTTTTTTTATTTCATTTATGTATTGTTACATGAGTTATAACAACTCACATAACAATGGTTATAGATCCACTATTTTAGCACTTAACTCCTTATTCTAAGGAGATGTAGTACCTATTTATTTGCATTGTGTTTTCTCAAATGTAATACACTAAAATTATTATTTTTGTGTTCATTTGGCATTAGATCAATGACATCAAATGAAGCTTGTGATGGGATTTTAACTAATTTGTAGGGGAAGAAATATTTCTATTTTCTCCTGTATATGGTAGATTTGTGTATGATATTGTTTCTATTTTAAGAGTTAATTTTTAGTTACACAGAAATCTTTGTGCATCAAATTATTTGAAGCTCTAAGAATATATAGATTTGTAGCTGCGTATCTATCTACATTTTAACCCTGTATTACCTTGCATGCACTAACAAAACTCCTGATTTCACATTGGCATCAAGGGTGGATTTGCATTGTTCTGACATTGCATTGAAAATTTTACGACATTGAGAATTTGTATTGGTTTTAATTGCATTCATTGCTCAATCTTGATTACTTAGAACAATTAGATTTGGATTGTGCCTAGCCACCAAAGACACCCTAGCCATAACCATCCATGCATAAAATTGTTCTCTACCACCGGTGTCGTGTCAAGCTAATTAAAGAAAATTACAAGAATGCAAGAAGACTATTAGACTGCAGTGTAGAAATATCAATGTTTCTAAGAAAAGAACAACATTTTGTTTGTAATTTGAGTGCTATTATTTAGAGGTCTGGAGGGTCAAGATCTCGAAAATATTCTAGTCAACCTCCTCGATTCAACAACTTCACACTTAGCTCACCTCTTGTTACTGAGATCATTTAAAAAAGTGAGATCCACACAACATTTCGACCTCCAAAGTGTGATAGATCTAATTTGCTATTAGATTTGTGGATGAACTACAAGTTGTCAAGTTGTTCAAGTAAGTTGAAACAAAATCATTCCTCAAGTCTATTTTGTATTTTCATGGCTATCAATATTGTTTAATTTTTAAAAAAATTCTATAGAAGTCATCGTATATTATGTGTCTTAACACTAATGTGTTTTTAAGTTGTAATTTGAAGTAAAGGGTCACTATCAAATTTTACTAGTTATATATATTATTGAGTTTGGTCAGTTTTTAGGATCTAAATATTTCTTTTTGATTTATAAGTCATTTTGTGTCAATTTTAAACAAGTCAAATGTTAGAGGATTGTCAATTTTTTTGTCAAACCTTTGTGTAAAATATATTCGTCATAGTCAAATATTTAGTGTTGTACAAAAAATTCATAAAAATAAAATAAAATAAAAATTCATTGTTGTCTTTTCAAAAAGTTTGAAAAAAAAATTCCTTATGGATGCATTTTATGTGTTACCCGACATCCGAAAATAAACAATTTTACATTGTGCAAGGAATAATAAACAATTTCCAAATCATTCAGAAACATGATCACATTCTGCATTGAGTTAGCAATGTCAAATGGGAGGATGGAGGCAACGGAGCCAAGAGGAAGCATCCTTGAGTTTGTCACTACCTCAGAGGTCGCATACTGCTTTAGTAACACTTTTTGTTTTGTGTGTGATGAATAAGAACAAATAAGCATCCTTATTCCTATGTGTAGTACAATTTTTATGTTTTCCTTGTTATGATGATGATGTGGAGATTTGTACCATTGATACTATTATAGGAAGTGTTCTTGATTAGATTGAATTGATGGTTGATGTGAATTGGTTGATGGGTCCCAATTCATGTATTCACCTAGATAGGTTGATGGGCCCCTATTCATGGATGATGTACTTCCCACAATTATGTTTGAAGATCGAGACCATGTACAGGCTATGGAGCGACATGATGATTGGTTGAAATGGTGTTTTCCCCATGTTCATACTAAGGGGGAATGTTAGGAATATTCTTGTTTATTACTCACATGGGTGAGTTTGTTGTATTGAGTAGTTTGTTTTATTTTGTTTATGTATTGTTACGTGAGTTATAACAACTCACATAACAATGGTTATAGATCCACTATTTTAACACTAAACTCTTTATTCTGAAGAGATCTAGTTCCTATTTATTTGAAGTGTCTTTTCTCAAATATAATACACTAAAATTATTATTTTGTTCATTTTTCTATGTGAATTTTCTCTTACCACTTCAATCAACACTTCTTATATCATTTTGTAGTAATATACGCTTTAGGAAAAATCATCACTCCTTAGATCATCTTGTCATGATATATGCTTTAGTATAAGCCATCACACATTCTCATGCTTCATTTTTATGTCATATGTCATCACTAACACATCAACCACACCACGCCACATACAACACATTGTTCAAACCATTTCCCAATGATGGAGTCTTGTTTATGGTTCATTCTTGATCTTTGAGGGGACATAAGTAAATGAACCTCAATACATACAATTCCATTGGCTCGAGGGGAAACCGGATCCTATCATTCACTCTACATTCCATTCCATCCATCCACAAAATATTACATATCTTGGTTGTGTTTACTCTTCCCTATACTTGATTGTACATGTTAATCTTATTACACATGCTAGATAGATATCTTGTATGCCATTACCTCTACCATACACATATGTTTGTTCACTTACCTTTCTAGTTGTGATTACATATTCTAAAGATCTATACACACAACATGGATGATTGGAGCAATACCTAGTACTATTCCCACAACAGCTCTAGGGGGTATCCAATTTCACACACTACATGTGTTATTGTTTCATTTTGTTTCATAACAAACTACTTTATCAGATTTTACATGCTTTGACATACATTTTATCTTTCTAACGTGTTAATGGGTGCTTCATGTGGAGTCTTTTTTTAACAGGACTATTTTCCACCATGGTTATCTATTACATTGTTTGTCACTGTTTACCATTGTATGTGGGATTTTCCCTTTGTCATATGTGCACACTTTTTGTTTGTGTCCACTGTGGCCTTAAGTGTCTTGCGAAATTGTGAGTGGTGTCACATATTTGCAACCCACTTTCCATGGTCCACATTACTTTATTGTTTTTGTTATCCTACACATTTTATACTTATCTTACATTTCATTTTAAAAATGCATGTTTTTGTTTCTACTAACAATTGTCTCCCAATACCATTTTGCATGTGCCTTTGTTTCTATCAAGAACATCCCCTTCCCCCTGTAGGATACAGTTTCAACACAGTTTTTGGTCCTCCTTTGGGCCACATACTCCTTTAGCAACATCACATGTACCCAAAATAAGGGGGAGCATCATTTTGATGGATCGAGACACCCCATACAAAGTTATTCACAAGACACGGTACTAGTACAAAACACTTTCAAGACTCACAATATGACTTGGGTCCATCACACATTGACCTTTCTTAGATTATGTGAGACCAAGGGAATATCACATAAAACAAAATCCTATATTTCCGAGACTAGGGGCATATCACATAATTTCCTTTCTTCATTTCCTAAGACCAAGAAACATATCACAAATCGACCTTTCTTGGATTTCCTAAGACTAGGGCATATCACACACCGATTGGTAGTTCAACAAATTCTATAGAACTCTTCATACATAGAGGCTTTTATAGGAATACATCCCTAAACACCTCTACACACCATATGTAGTGGTGTTTTATACAACAGAGAGCAGATTAAAGGTTGAGGGAAATAGTAGATACTTCTCAATACAATTCTTCAATTACATTGGCATGAGATCACCTAAAAACTTGCACGCATCAAAATTATCTACATGATACTTTTTACACTCTTTCCTCATCATGGATTATGTGCACATGTTCCTTTTTATGTAATGAAATTACTTCTATAAATCTGATTATGAGCAGTAATAGGATATCAAAGAACACAAGATTACAGATAAATGACCTCAATATGCAAGCATAATAGCTTATCCACTTCAAGGGGGAAAGATCCAAACCATAAAATAAAACTCAAATTCTCAATATGATGCTCAACTACTACTGATAACTCGTATTTATACTATTTCTATGTTATGTCCATCACCAATGCTAACCTAATAATGATAATATAACATATATGAAAGAGATACATCATGATAATAAGTATAATAGCCACATTTTGGCTATATACATCCAATGTAAGATATATGATTAAGGGCATAAAATGCCCCTTCCCTTCAAATAAAAATTGTCCCCAATGTAGGGAAGCCCTGGATGTTGTTGCACAAATGCTTGATCCTCCTATGATGCGTCCTCAATATTCATATTCTTCTACTTGATCAAGTACTCGGTAATGAATTTGGTCCTCGATCTTATGGTGCGTGTCTCAAGAATACCTTCATGTTACAATATGATCCTTCCTTCCTCGTCCAGTTTCAGAAGCACTGAATGGGTGGAAATATGTTTCCCAATAACTTTCTTCAAGAAAGAAACATGGAATACTTGGTGTATTTTACATCCTAGAGGGAGCTCCAAACTTATATGCCACAATACCAATTTTATACAACACACGGTAAGGACCATAGTATTTACGAGAAAGCTTATTAACCTTCTTCTATTGTTTTAATTATAATTTCTTATGAGATACAACCATATAAAAAAATTCACCCTCTTCAAATTTTCACTCACTAAGATGTTTATAAGCCTTTTACTTCATGCGGTTTTGTGCCCTTGCCAAATTCTCTCTAAGACTAGAGATTACCTCATCTTGGTGCTAAATTTGATCTTCGATTTCTCTCACCTTTGGTTTGAACTTTAAGCTAAGTATGGTGATGGATGATGGTACCCATAAATTACAGAAATGGATAAATTTTGAAGGAGGTATTAAATGAAGTATTGTGCCACCATTCTCGCAAGTGGTAACCATTTCACCCAATATTCACCTCGGTTTACCCATCGATTGATGTTGATAAGAGGAACTTTGGGCCGATTGATTACCCAAACAAGAGAACAAATCAGTCCAAAAATTGCTTATAAATATTGGATCACAATCACTTAATATAATTTTGGGCATACCGTGGAGATGTTAAATTGTGTCTATAAATGAGATGGAAACTATACTAGTTGTGAAAGGATGATCCAGGGCACAAAAATGAGCATAGTGACACTTTTCCCTTTTGATTTAGGTAATTCTCGATGAAATACATCGATATATCTTCCCATATATTGCTAGGAATAGACAAAGGTTAGAGGAGACATTGTGTCATAATGGTCTTGCCCTTATTTTCTTGACACACCAAACATTGTCACAAATTTTTAAACATATCCTTTAAACCCCTCCTAAAAGAAATCCTTCTTAACTCTATGAAATTTTTGAAGAAGCGGAATGGCCACCTAGTGGAGAAGAATGGATCTCTGAAATAACATGGTGTTTAAGTGTAGATTTCTTAAATAGATATAACCTATCTTTTAATGTAGCCAAATTCTAACCAAACATGATTTCTTCGCAAAAATATGAACTCCAAAGAAAATAGATCTCCTTATTCATTATCGAATAATGAATTACAATCTTTCCTAAATAGGAAAACAGCGCCAAATTGAGTTGCCAAGTCAACTCTAACTAACTTTAACTAAATCTACTCTAGGTGATGAAAATTACTATTTTTAGCGAGTTTACTAGAACCTGCTTATTCTTAGTAAGTTTGCATGCTTATTCATACGGGCACATAAATTTCCACGCATCTTCTACATCCCTAAATTAGAGGAATTGTCAACTTTCTAACTCATAATGCAATTATTAGACTAAAATTAACTAATGCCCAAAAATAGGAAAAAACCGAACTATAACTTAAATCCTAATTTTCGGCTTCAAGATGGCAGATTTAGAGCCCGAAAACGTGTCAAAAACTTTCCGTAACTAGTAGGGCAGGTTTCACTACATTATTCTCATTGAAAAATGTGGTTTAGAAAAAAAAACGGACTCAAACGGATACCTAGAGCTCAAGTTATGACCTTGTCAAGTTCCTGCTAATTTTGGTGCATCATCTTTGTACCATAATGTATCCCCCTTCCATATAAATTTTTTGGATATGGAAGGATATTGAATGAGAGTATGTATTATTGCATCTTTCTTCCATTCTTATGTTCCTTGATCTACTGAATTTCCCTTTAGTATAGAGATGACACATAACAATGCTTATGTGGACTCATCCCTCCTAGATAGAGAATCAACAACCAAATTTTCCTTCCCTTTCTTATAAAGAATCTCAAATTCATACCCAAACATCTTAGTGACCAATCTTTGTTGTTGTTATAAAGATAATTATTGCTCCAAGAAATATTTCAAACTATCATGATCATTTTTTACCTTAAAATGTCTACCCAGCAAGTATGGTATCCATTATTTGACTATATGTAGTATTTCCATCATTTCCTTCTCATGGGTGGGATTCAAAAAATTATTTCCTTTTATCTTCCAGCTCTCAAATGTTATGGTATGTCCTTTTTGTATAAGTATTGTTTTGATCCCATTTCCTAAAGCATCACATTAAATTATGAAAGTATTAGAGAAATATGGAGTTACAAATTGGAGTGGTGCATATTGCTACCTTCAATTTTTAAAATGCTGTAGAAGCTTCCTCATTCCACTTAAAAAGTCTTTCTTCAATAATTTTATATGAGGTGTTGTTATACTACCATATTTTTTTACAAATCTGCGATAATACCTGTGAGACCTAAGAAGCCTAATACCCGTGAGACCTAAGAAACCTCGTAATTGCTCAAGGGTTCTTCGGACTTCCCATTCCACCATGGCCTGGATTATCTAAGGGTCCAACTTAACACCTTCATGAGAAACAATATGGCCTAAGTATTCTACTTCATGTACCCCAAAAAAATAGTTTGAAGGCTTGGCATATAGTTGATGTTTCTCTAAGACTTCTAAGACTATATTGACATGTTGTAAATGTTTCTCCCATGATTTTCTATAGATGAGGATATCATCAAAAAATACTAAGAAAAACTTCCTTAGGAATGGTCTAAATACTGAATTCATCAAAATCTGAAATGTGGAGGGAGCATTGGTAAGACCAAAAGGCTTCACTAGGAATTCATAATGTCTTTGATGAGTTCTGAAGGCTGTCTTATGAATATCTTCTTTCTTTACTTTAATTTGGAGATACCCAGTGTGAAGATCTAGTTTTGTAAAATAAATTGCATTATGTATCTCATCTAATAAATCATCAATGATAGGAATAGGAAACTTATTTGATAGTGTACTTGTTGAGTTCTCGGTAATCTAGACACATGTGCCATCTTCCATCCTTGTGACACACCATCACCACTAGAGTAGAATAAGCACTTTGACTATGACTAATAATAGCCATTTACAACATTTCTTCAACCATCTTCTCGATCTCACTCTTTTGCACATATGGGTATGTATAAGGCCCGATGTTGGGGGTTAGCTTCTTGGAATCAAATAAATGACATGATCATTCTCTCTTTTAAGAGGAAATCCTCTAAGATCCTTGAATACAACTGCATGTTGACCAATAATCTTATAAAGATCGGGATGCACAACCATGGTTGGTGGTTGAACTTCCATGGATAACAATCATGCTATAAAACCTTTTGACCCCTTTTTAATAATATTCTACATTTGGTGAGAACTAACCAGAAGAAGACCTTTATCCCTGTATTCCTCGAATTTTAAATTGGTTACTCTCGAATTAAAGCACATGAAACATTCCTAGAAATTTATCAATATGGATCCCAAATTTGTGAGCCATTTAACATCTAAGACAATATCAGCTCCACCCATGGGAATAGAAAACATCTTAGATTCCAATGTGTAGTCACCCATCATAAGTTTGATTTTATGGACATTACCTAAACATTGGAACGTGCTTGAAATTTGGAGAGGATCTTACTTGATTGATTTCACCACACCAAAAAAATTACAAAAACGTTTCTACCAAACTTGAGATATAGGCGAACCTTCACAATTAGGGTTTGATGTCATGTTGGCTGAGATCAAGCTCTGATACTGTTGGTTAGATATTTTGTCAGGCCAAAATATGAGGTTCAACCACAGTGCACGGGATCAAATCCCTCCTCAAAGACAGGTGAGGCTACATGTTTATTACTAATCTAAAACACAACAGAAATAATATATATACAAAGTATTCACACTATTCTAACCATTGGGATTGGGATACAATCCCGAAATCCATATCAACACAAAATGGAGATGTTATAACTTTAGATTAGGAAGAATTAGAAGGGAAAATATTATAGATGAAACAAAGTGGGAAGGGAATGAGAGGAACGTATTTTCTTTCAAGAAAACACATATCAAGAAATATGAGTTTTAGATAATGAGTGTAATATTCTTAAACGATTAAAATGATAAAGAATACTTAAACAAATGATAGCTCAAGATTTGGGACATAAGAAAAATCTCTCAAGATAGATGAATCCCACAACACAAAGTTTGTAAAATAACACTTGTTTCTATTCTTCAATGACTAAAAATAAAATACAAATTTTTTTCTTCTTCTTTGAAATAGCTCTTAATATTCAAAAAGTCTCCTCTTGAAATACACAAGCATCCCTTATTTATAATAGAGAGAGTCGAGATAAAATAGGATAAATCCTAGAAAATAGTCTTTTAATGAGAGTCCTATTTTGCTTGACTCTCATGCAGGAGAACAAGTCAAATTTTTCTTCCAATGTGACGAAACAAAAAGGAAAAAGACATGACAATTTCCTGATAGAAATGACATGAAACATTATGTTTATTCCACTTCGTCATCCTTGTCTTCTTCCAATGAAGGTTGCTTGTCTCGAAATTCTTGGAACTTTTGGATTACGCCCTACATCTCATCTTCATCTGGCACACTAGAATAATCACTTAGGACCTCATAAGTTTCCTGAGTGTCACTTGTGTTACAAGGAAGTTTCTTCAATTTCTTGTTGAATTTCCTTAGTAATTCCAAAACATTTTCAATCGTTATGAACTTATCGATGATTGACATATCAAAGATAGAAGCTGTATCATGCTAAATTAAATCCTGAATTTGTTTGTAGAGACCATCAGCAGGTAGAATATTCGAGCTTACATCCAACACCTTGGTGAAGATCCTCGAAATCTCCTCCTCTATGTCATTGGTGGAATCAACCAACTAATCTATAGATTCCCTTAACTTGCTTTGTAAGCTTCATTGAGAATATTTATCCTGAATTTGATGGCTTTGGCTAGCTGGAAATGCTTATATCCATGTGGAATGATTCCTTCTTCCATTAAGATGCGGGATGGAACTGTTTCAAAGTGCATTAAGAGATTCCAAAGTTAATTCAAGGTTTCAATTCTGTGAAAATTCATCATCCATCTTTTCACCATATTTATTTATTTCCTCCAAGGATTTACAAACCTCCTTTGTGTCATTTATGACCTCTCTTCCTCGTAGGAGTATCCTCTTTATCCATTCTTCAACCATTCTCCCCTTCTCGTTGATATTTTCAATCATAAAAACCAATGAGAAATTGAACCTTATAGGATTAGGGGTAGAAGATGGTGGTGTTGATTTGAGAAGCCTTTGAAATATTGAGAAATACCTCTATCAATTGTTCAACTTTCTCCTTTAGCTCATCCCTGCTTACCTTTGTTTCTTTCAGCTTTTGGAAAAGCACGTTCATGGCATCTTGTGCATCCTGTTGTGCTCCTTCTGTTGTTACTTTTCCTAGATCAACCCTTGTAATCTGATAATCAGTCACTGTTATATCCTCCTTAGTTTTATTGGCCACGGGAGTGGTAATCTCTGTAAACTTATGCCCTAAGGCATGTACCATTGAAACTCTTGAAACCGTTTTGGGTTTCTTGGCAGATTTAGCAAGAGAAGCCTTGAGTGAACTGAAATCAAAGGCTGGTAGGGGAACTACCACCTTCCTCTTCCTTGGGGTCTGATCAATTAACCATTGAGGTACAGTGGAAGAATTTTCCCTAATTAGAGGTGTTATGGTTGTATCTACAGGTGGAGGAATATTTACTTATGGAGTGGTAATGAGTGCAAGTGTAGTGACTGTGGGAATGGATTCAGGGAATGAAGTTCTGAAGGAGGAGGCATTTATATGGCCATCATAGGTCTAGTAGAGAGAGGTGAGAGATCAGAGAAAATGTTGGCCATGGCTGATGAGAGTGGCATCGAAATATGAGATGAGGAATATTGGGAGAGAGGAGGTAAATATTCTAAAGCCAAAGTTTGAGAAGCAAGAGAAAGGATTACCTCTGATGAGAAATAAACAAAAGGAGAAACAAGAGGTTGACCAACCTCAATTTCTGAAAGAATTTCTCCTTGTTATGGTGGAGGAGGTGAATCCAATATCTCAACTATTTGTGTAGGAGTAGTAGATGATTCAGCCCCTTGCTTTTCTCCTTTTCTGACAAACTTAAAATTTATTTGCCTCTTGGTAGGGCTTTTATCCTTTTCCTTCTCTCCCTTGGAGGGTCCCGCTTCTAAAATAGTTATTTTTGGAAAATCATTTTTCCTTATAACTCATTCCCTAGGAAATGAGCCATGCCTTAGTGTGAGACAAGAGTTTGAGTAGCTCTTTCAGTGATAGAATCCTTTTCAGCAACAAACCAATCAATGGATGGGAATCCAAGTTGGTCTCCATCTGAATGTTTGTACCTAGGTTCCAGAACACTTTCATTGTCCGTGGTGCCTTCAAGGATATCAGCCAGATATAAAATCTGAATTTATTCAAGTGTCAATCTGTTGTTGTCTTTTCTTCGGATGGAAACTTCATCACGAAGATCAACCCAGATATCTTCCACAGTGGGCACATGTAGGTACAAGGTTCCATATGACTTGAGGACTCCTCGGATGTCGAATCCCTCCCTCATCTTCATATGTTTCTTCAATTTTTCTTGAATCTCGTGCACCACATTCTTGGCCTTAACCACGTGGAACATGTATACCTTCTAATGGAAATGGGGAAGGAGATGACGGCTTTGAGCCTGCTTTGTTGGAATTTGTGAAAATTCAACAATTGTCTGACCAACTACATAAGAATCAGGTTGTCACTTGGGAACATGGGAAAATAGAAAGGATTACCTTGAAACCTTACCACCCTTTAAGATAAGTAAACTTCTTGAATTGCAAGAATATGCAACCCCATTTTGACACTTTTGTCCATGCTTCATCGGAAACCCTTCTCTTCCTCAAATCAGGATCTAATCTACAAATGTTTTCGTAGAAGAAAGCATCATTCACTCTTCTAAATTGGTCTTCAAACCCTTTTATTGTCTGCTGTGGGAAGTATCGATAGTGTTCCATTTCTCAGTTTCCCTTTGCATCCAGCCCTAGATAGTTTCTCATGCTTGCTACCATATAGGTGACATATGACATCATATAGAACTTACCGGTAGACAAGTGCATTTTCATTTGGAAGTCTATCTCACTACTTATTAGGCTACCCCAATCAATCCCTTGGTAATTTTTCTTTATGATGACCATGAATTGGTACATCCACCCTTGGAATTCTTTTGAATCTGGGATTCCAAATAATTGGCTCAGTAGGGTGATGATATCATTGACTTCAAGAATAAAATCACTTCTAGGGACTGACTTAGGAAACCTAGAAATAGTTGGCTTAGCCTTGATTAAGAACTTATTATTTACGTGCTTGATGCAGTCTTCTTGATCTTTGTCCTAGGCCTTTTGTGCTGATTTAAAGTCTAAATCAACGTATTCCATAAAGTTGGGAAACTTTAGGAGTTGGTCAAAATAATCTCCATCTAATTTCACTATAGACTCCCTTGCTTGATTTCTTACTGAGTGGGAGGTTGAGTCATAGTTGGAAGCACAATCTAGGATGAATTCAGGGCATTGAGCTTATATTGGAAATCTTGCTACGAGAGGGAGACCGCTACCGGCTATTGACTTCATCCATGAATTCGAGAAGAATCCTCAATTATTTTCCATAAGTCTTCCATATCTATATTACCGAGCTTTGTGTCCCGGATGTCATAATTACAGCTTACATAAGAAGAAGACTCCATCTTCTGATACTTATACTTCATCTTTCTTGACTTATCTGACTTATCCTTAGATAGGATAGGGTCCAACATGAGGAGTCTTGAAAATGCCTTGATGACTTCTAGAAGAGTAGTCGGGTGTGAAAGCTTGTTGGACAAGTGCATAGACCCGACACACCATTCAGTTTAGAAACTTGCAAAACACCTTCAGAAACCCAACAGTGTATTATATGTTGGAAATTAGGATTTTTCAAACACCAACGGAAACCTAAAAAACTGGAGGAGTTTGGAGGATTTCGGGCACCTTGAGAAACCCAAAACACTGGTGGGGTGGGTATCGGTTAGGGCATGCAGTGCATCAATGAAAACCCGACACAAGGTGGAAGTGAGATGATGTTGAGCAAGTAGAAATACCCGACACACTACAAAACTTGGAGGATGTTGAACACCTATCAAGACCCGACATAAGGCGGAGAAAGCAATATGTCAAACAGCTAGCAAAACCCACAACAAGGTGGAAGCTGGATGATGCCGAGCACCTTGCAAAACCTGAAATCAATATATCGGGTTTCTGACCTGACAGAACATGAAAAATTTCCCGCTTTGTTCACTCATTGGTTTTTAGATTCTTTTGAAATCTAAAACTTATGTAAATATAAGTAAATAACTAAGGAGTGGATTTCCAACAAAAACCCTACTGGGAAAAGGACAAGAACAAAGGGAAAAAGACCCAAAACCCTAAACTAGTAATGGAAGAGGAAAAGAAATGGAACCGAAACAAAATAACTCAAAAATAACCCCAAAAAGCTTCAAAATAGAAAGAGGAGAATAATACCTTCAACAAGATTGAAACATGATCAAGAATGGATGGTGAAATTGATCGGGAAGCTCAATCAAGTTTGGAGGTGGAAGAAGCATGCACAGAAATCCAACGCATCAAAAACATACTAGGTAACAAATGACGTGGAAAACCACCTATTTATAAAACCCTAACATTAATTACACCTCACTTGACGCGTGTGCTAACTATCAGATAACTGGACATTAATGACATGTCATCATGCTTGGGGCATCTAAAAAATCGATACAAAGGATTTGGTTTAATTCGGGTTTCGGGTTTTGGAAAACATGAAGTATGACACATGAGATGTTGAGATGCTTCTAAGTCCTGAAATCCTGACACAAAGGCTTCATTTGGGTTTCAGGTTTCGGGAATCACACAACATGAAACATGCATTGGATAAAGCATGTTCGATGCTTGGGGGTTTCAAAACCCGACACACTGCCAAGACAATCGAGTTTTGGGTTTTAGGGAACATCAGACATGTAACATGTAAGAAACATGCTTTCATGCAATGAGAACCCGAAAACCTGAAAATCTCCTTCAAAGGGGAATTTTAAGAGATATGTCCAAATTTTTCTATGGTTATCTCATTTTTAGCTGGAATCACTAAAACGAGATAACAGCTGGCTCCAGTTGGGGACTTTCTTTGAGACATCAAAGGAAGAGAACTCAGAATCAAAAAGCTTTATCCATTGGGCTACGGAGTCAGAAGAAGAAAAACAAAAACAAACAAACAAACAAATACAGAAAGAAAGAAAACACACAACAGAAATAAATTATAATATAGTGCAAGAGAGCATCTTGCATTATTGATGGAACAACTTCAAATGTTGACCACTGAAAGGTAGAGGGATCAACTCTCCATCAAGATATGATAGACAAGCTATTTTCACCATTTAGCTGATGGATTTTGAAAGGACCTTTCCATAAAGAGTTGAACTTACCATGCATCCCTTTCTGTTCCCTTCTCTTATCCCAGAGAAGTACTAGATCTCCAATTTGGAAATCACGTTGCTTTAATTTCTTGTCAAATATATTTTTGACTTTTCTCTGATGATCTATAATTTGATCCACCACCTTGCTCCATTCTTCTTCTATCCGGCTAGGTACATTATCCTTTTCTCAATAGAACTTTGAAAATTTTCATCCTTAATTGCTTTAGCCAAGCTGCAAGGCTAGAAATTCTACTGAGAGATATGAATCTCAACATCAATTCCATACAACACTTGGAAATGGGACATTCTAATAGATCACTTAGGAGTAATCTGATCTACCCATAATGCATCATACAATGCTTTGTGACAAGTCCTCTGATTCTCATCGACTAACTTTCTAATTATGGTCACTAGGTTCTTGTTGCTTGATTCAGCCTGACCATTGCCTTGGGGGTAATAATCGGATGAATGAGCCAATGTGATCCCAAATCCATAACAAAATTTCACAACTCATGTGATGAGAAATTAGAAGCATTTTCAGCAACAATCTTGTGAGGAATGCCAAATCTAACAATTATATTCTCCTTGAGAAAATTACACACAACTTCGGAGGTTGCCTACTTGATTGGTGCAACTTCCACCCACTTGGTGAAATAGTCAGTGGCGGTGAGCACATAATTATGACCGGTGCTAGAGGTAGGGTTCTAGTACTCTAATGAAATCAATTCCCCATTGGTGAAAAGGTTCTTCAATTACCACAGGCTTCAAGGGAAGAGCAACTAGCTTAGGGCGGCCAATGAAATGTTGGCAAGCTTCACACTTAGCCACCCATTCTCATTGAATCTCAAAAGAGAGTAGGTAAATAGTACCTAGCCTGTAAGATTTTGTAAGCCATCACAGAGGAAGAGAAATGTCCTCTGCATGCTAGATTGTGAAATGATTCTAGTAACCTTATCTACTGAGACTTATCAACACAGTGCAAGAATACACCATCAATGCCCTTCTTGTATATACCATTATCCCCTAGAATGTATCTTACGGACCTTAATTTAACCATTCTCTTCTCTTTTTGCTCAAATTTAGGGACATTTTCCATAAGTTAAAAATAAATTGATGTATGTATACCATTCATCGGTTGTGCTTACAAAAAGCACCATGGGCAATTCTGAAGAAGTATCTTTAGTTTCTTTGCATTCTATCTCAGACTTGTTATTTGCAATCAATTGGAATAGGCCTCTTCCTCATACCAACTTGGTAGGTTTGATGTCCAAGTCATATTCTTGGAATTTGGCTATCCAGTTACCCCGTTGACTACCCAACTCTTGTTGGGTCAAAATGGACTTAATTGCAATATCAGGAACGAGAACGAGAGTGTGAGAACTCAACACATAGTACCTGAAATGCTTCTTGCTCTCGCCACCTTTGCGTAAGGATTCTTTTCAATTTGTGACATTTTCAATTCATGTTCCTTTAGTGGTCAACTCATGAAAGAAATGGGAGCTTCGATTCCTTCTTCGTTCTCTGCGCATCGGGATGGTTGATCTTTTTGTATGTGCGGAAGCATAGATGTACATGATGAAATAGTTATTGAATTCTGGGCATACAGAATAGGGGTGTGA
Organism: Taxus wallichiana var. yunnanensis; assembly: GCA_018340775.1. Taxonomy (NCBI): domain Eukaryota; kingdom Viridiplantae; phylum Streptophyta; class Pinopsida; order Cupressales; family Taxaceae; genus Taxus; species Taxus wallichiana. Next base: position 500,596,900 of record CM031243.1, on the reverse strand, counting down.
GAAATTACTCTTGTGACTTCTTGAAAGAAAAATTCCCTTGAGTGCTCCATAAAAATGGATTTTTACCTTTCATCATCCCAAGGATATCCTTGGTTTTATCGGCAAAATCAGTACAAATATTTTTAGGAAATTGGCCTTTACGAAAAGGAATGCACCCCAGCTTTTGCTTGTAGGTAGGGAAAGGCTTTGGATGGCCTTCACTGCTTGGGTGTAGACACCAAATTTGTGTCTTACGACCCCTGTGCCCCGCATTTCATTTCGCAACCTAAGCCTTATCACCTAAACCTTACACAATTATTTATTAATTACCTTATAATTAATAAATCCACATCACCATACCTGCCACCTCATTTCACCACCTCATCATGACCTAGTCCTAACCCTAAACTAACCTAATTAAGACCTATAACTTGGTCTACATCCACACCTATGACTAATTACTCCTCACCTACACCCAAAACCGACATCATAATGACTTGACCAAGCCCGTAACTAATCCCTCGGGAGAAAAGGAGGGAAAGCTAGCTATTTTACTAAAAATAGCCCACTTTGACCTGACCGATACCGGTTCCTACTCGACCGCCGTCGGTTACGTAACCGCCATCGGTTCCCTGTAAATGACCACTCCCAACCAAAAACAAGGGATCGGATTTTTCATTTGATCGAAAAAGGAAAAGTCATTGGAAGGATCGGAATTCGTTTGGCCGAGCAGAGAGAAGTGAAGAAAGAGAGAAGTTTGTAGAGAAGGACATCAAGCCCAAGGCTGCAATTGAATAACCAGAGCCGGTGACACTCATCCAAGCATCAGGAGAGGAGATAGCTCATCTGGATTGTCAGACCATCCTACTTGAACCCCCTGTCTTCATCATCACGGTCTCAGAACCTGCATTTTCCATCGGGAACTAGTAAGTAAGTCTTATATGTTCTTTTAATAATATTTCTTGGATTTACGAATCACAGTAATTACTAGTTTACCCCGGATCCACTACCCAAGTAACACTCTCCACCTAACTTACATTCCTCTACCCCTAATTTTCCCTAAGAACAACCCCCATGCTCTACGAGTCTTCCCCATCACCTCATTACCTATCCCCGGTCACTTTACCAGCCTTATAAACACCATAGTCATCATATAGCCATCTAATAGCCAACCTTCACCCAACCCCTTAAATCACTGCCCCTACCGATATCGGTTATCATCAACCGGTACCGGTGACACTGACCGGCGTCGGTCACCGTGATTCAAAACCAAAACCAGCCTTTCCTCTACTTGTTTCAACAAGGCAATTAAATTGTGATTTTACAATCATTTGTGTTAATTCATATTAGCAGGGGAACTGACCACCTTCGAAAGGAAGTTTTATATTTCCTGGGCCTAAGGCAGCTCCCTCATTTATTGTCTAATTAAAATCTGGTGGTCTTGTATTCTTACTTGCAGGTAGTCCTTCCAAGACAAAAAGGAGTTCTTCGCAGTCGATCTGATCTTTCTCTACGGTACACACACACCCTCTCAACATTCAATAGGTATTCCTCCTAGCCCTAACCCTTATCTGTTTCTCAAAGGAATGAAAGGATAGAAGCAACTCTATCCCAAAAAGTTGAAACATTCTGTGCGAAACATTTTGGCACGCCCGGTGGGACCCATTTTGGGTTTCTGTTTCTCTTGCTTGCTTTCATATAGGGAGCATACTTGCTATTTTCTTCTTCTAAAAATTTCACACGATATTTTGTTATATTTGGTAAAAGAATTTGTCTTGTTTTTCCCAACTTTGCATTAGTGAAAGTCATCTTCTTTGCTTCATCGAATATCATTTTTGATTTGGGTTTAAAACACGTGCATCCCATTTTTGCATGCTGTTTTCAATTCTAGTGAACGTAGATTAAGTAGCAGGTCGTACACGTGGGGGTGATTTCCACGGTATTGACAAGAAATTAATCTTACTTTCACTGCACAACACATACCGAATCACTTCACAATTAACACAAATAGCTCAAAACATCCCCTTTTTCCGCGGTATTCCTCCTCCGCCCGATTGAGGTAACCTTATAAGCCAAAACAAACTTGAAATTTCCCATAAGTCTTTTGTTTAGGATTGACATCATTCCGCATCTAAAAGGCATAAGCCCAAATTGATTAAAATTAACCCTAGGGTTAGTCTGTTAATTTGTTTGTGCATTCTTGCTTGTTTACAGTTCTGTTTCTCTGTCATACTGCTGTTTTTGTGATCACTACTGAGAATAGTTTGGTAGGCATACTAAGTCTTTGTTAACACCAAATCAACAAATTCCTACTGCTTCTTACACCAATTCTATTCTACCGACATCGGTTAGCTTACGAGCGGCTGCCACGGCTGGTGACATCGGTTACACGACCGATATCGTTCTTGTCTTTCATGATTTCCGAAACCAACAACCTACCAATTTCACCATTCGAGTGCATTTACATTCTCGATAGATTGAAACCCTACTTGTGTACTCTTTTCCATGGTTGTTATCACTTGAAAGCAAGCCACCGCCATGGTTTCACATGCTTGCTCTGTGCCTTTGCCTAAATCACCCCCTTCACATTCTATGGGGAACCCTACGGACACCAGTGAGGTTCCCAAAATCCCTGTAGGAGATAAGGAATTTGCAAAAATTTTGGACACCAATCCTAGCGCTGTACAATACTATTTGTCTCATGGCCCTGACCGTATGCCCGATGGTCAACTCCTTGTTGGCATGCCTATTAGTATAGCTACTCATTTAGCTCCTTCTCCCTGATAACTCCGCTTTACCTTCTGCATCTTTAGTCCTGTCTCCTAACTCAGCAGCTTCAGGGGTTCATACGGCACAGATTGGCTTTCCTTTGGTTAATCTTGGGCCCAACATATCATTACCGCCGACTGCTCCCACCTCGTCTCTCTTGCAGACTGCCCCTTTTATGACTTGCTCTCTGCCACCTATCCACACGAGCTTTCCTTCTCAAGCTCCGCCCACCTTTTCATTTCCACACACGTATCCGGTGACCTCAACATCTTATATCGGACATCCCTATTCGGTCACCTCAACACATTTGTCCTCCATACCTTATCAACATTTAACCCCACCATTGTCTAGTGGTGGCCCTTGGCCCAATCTGCCTCCGTTTACCGCAACCGCACCATCATCTCATCCAACTACTGATTTAATCAAGCAAATGATGGATAAAATGTAAAATATGGAGGCTTCTGTTTCAGGAAGTCGTAGCACCCTGACATACGAGAAAGTTTTTTGGGAGCCTATCCACCCTTCTGTTCCCCTTCATTCATATCCTCCTCAATGGGAATTACCAAAATTTACTCGTTTTAATAGTAAGGAGGATCCTCAACAACACTTGCACTCATTTAGGCATGCCTACTATCTAATTGCTCATGACGATGCCTTACTACTCCGCACCTTTCCCATGTCCTTATCAGGACCCGCCTTGGAGTGGTACAGTGCTTTAACCCAGCACTCAATCTTCTCTTTTAACCAACTAGCCCAATCTTTCTTGGATCATTTCTCCATCAACATTGCAAAGAAAGTATCTATCACCGACCTCTATGCCATCCAAAAATTTGAAGATGAATCTATCACAGATTTCGTTGGATGATGGCGGGGCCTTATCAACCAACTTACCTATGCCTTGCCTCAGGCCGAACTTATCGAACTATTTACGCGGGCTTGCGCTAAGCACATTTCTCCTACGCTCCAAATTCAAACTTTTGCATATTTGACAAAGCCTTTACTATGGCTCGAAAACTAGAGGTTCGAGCCTTAGAGGAAGAGAAATTGAGGTTGTGCAACAACAACCCCAATTTTGAACCCAAGATTCCACCAACAAACCTAACACCACCAATCCTCACCCATCGTTCGCTTGAAATCAAAGGGAGCTGTGCACGCGGTGATGGTAAAATCCCAACCACCGTCTAATACTCCACCAAAAACCACCTATAAGTATAAAGCTGAGCCCATCAATTACACCCCCTTGGGAGAAACTTATGGTGTGATATTGGAAAAATTGCTTAAAGCAGGAGCCATTACCTTACCTCCTGTTAAACCTCACTCGGGTTTGATTCCACTCGCGCCATACCTTCTTGGTACAAAGAAAATGACTTCTGTAACTTCCATCGCGTGAAGGGACACAGTCATGAAAACTGCAAGATGTTGAAAAACATAGTGCAGGAAATGGTTGATGCAGGGGATATAGCCCTCGATAATCCTAACGCCCCTGCTAACCGAAATTTGAAAATTTTCAACAAACCATTCCCAAATCACTCTTCTAACAGTAACATAAACCAAGATATCTTAGCCGAGGAGAGTGTTCATGAGATCCATGCAGTCTTCGACTCCCAGCCAAAAGCCTCTATCAAAAAAATTCTGAATCAAGCCTCTTCACTAACGCAGGAACCCGAACCCCCTTCATCACCATCAAGACAAGACGAAATCCTTGTCGTTCCTTTACCCATCAAGGAATTAACCACCCAGAGTTCCCTTCTCACAAATGAGCCTTCTTACACCACATCCTTGCAAGACTGTGAGCGGATGTTATCTAACTTATCTATTTCCCAAACGTCTCCTTCTACCATTCTTGTTGTGCAAGAGGAAGGCTAACCACTTTCTTTTTTCATCCTTAGATGAAAAAACCTCTTGCACCGACATCACCACATTCTTTAAACATGATGGATCCTCTCAAACACGCCCTCCTACCTATTAGTTCTTCATCGCCTAAATCTTTTGGCATAGGTTGACCTCTTAACACCCATTGATACAAAGTGCCTCATCTACCCCCTGTATCACACCCACGGTGGACCGGTATCACAACCCACCTTTCTTCCATACAAAAGTTCCTATTCACACATGAGGATTGTCATCCCTCGGAAGATAGAAGCGAGTCCTATGGGAACATTTGAGTACACCATATTCTACTCAAATGCAGATGACGATCTAGACGCCTCTACAATATACCCGAAGTGTTTGAAGCTTAAAATTCCTATGTCCTCATCTTCAACCCCCTCATCTCTACCAAATACCTCATCCACCTCTATTAACCTAACCAAATATTCCCCTACACTTGGGACCTCACCAATACCAGTGTAACACACCCACCTAAATGGTTAGACTTATCAAAAATAAAGTCATCCATTCCATTAGGAGACAGATTCAATCTCCTCAACCTATGCCTCTATCACAACTAAAACCGTCATCGTCACACCTACCTTCCATATTAGGACCTCACCCCTCCACCTTGCATCAATATATCATACCTCCTGCGTTTTCTTTAAAAAGACCTATGCCTTCGCACCCATACGAGAGATCAAGGGTACATCAACACCGTCACCCCGCGTATCCTGTCCACCTATCAACCCTAAACAAATCCCATCATCAAAAGATTTGTTTGCTGTCACTCCTATTTCTCCGTGGTTGTTTTATGATACCACATTATCTGTGGCCTCATCATCTAACCAGCTAAACATAGCTTCTACGCCAAAGAAGCCACGTTTAGTTAAAACCCATTATCAAAACCCCTTGGCTAAACCACCACCCATACAAATCAACCATACCCCGTCATTACCAGAACCTACCCAGTCAATAGCCCCATATTCCTCTGACTTTGACCCACTCAAAGGGTCTTACGCCAAAATCCTTGCTATGTTGGTGGAGAATGCGACCATTTCCCTACCCCCACTTAGACTTTATGATCCATCTAAACCTCGACCTATAGGTTATGATGAGTCTAAAATCTGTGCTTACCACCGCACACTAGGACATGACGTAGAGGGATGCAAAGCGTTGAAAGCCATACTTCATGTGATCACCTCTTTGAGATAGAAAGGTTAAACAAAACAACTTACGAAGGAGAGACCTTTAGCTTCAATTCCCTCTCCTATACCACCTGTCCCCGCCTCACCAAGATCTATCATTATTACAACCCCACCTTTCGAAGACCATGTCTTATCCCTACCATCCTCCTCCTCTTGTGTTCACGAGATCAACATGATTAGTGTTGCCACTCGAGGCGAGAAAAACAATGGGAAAGCGAAAGAAAGCACACTGCGGCATCTCTTTCTCCGTCCACCATCCCGATCGCACCACCACCTAAAGTGGTTATTCGTGGACCCGCCTACCTCGTCTTTAATGGAGTTTCCCACCGAACCATGATCAAACACTTCACCAATCACTGTAAAAATAACACTTTATGATCTCATTGGACTTGAATCTCACCGACAAGCTCTTGTTGAAATCCTTCAAGGGATAGAGGTCTTACCTAATGAAACCTTGCCTATTACCTCCATTCTCACACCCAATCATGTGGCTTCGCTCACCAAACAACCTATCTCCCTGACCACTTTGTCTCTCTCTGCATACAAGTCAGTCGCTCTTTGTCGGTTTCTCGAAGACGAAATTGTCGAATTTGGTGCGAGAAGATCCCGACCTGCTCTTTTCATCTCTCGGCTTATGTCCGGGAAATTTGGGTACGTCGTGTTATGATTGATGGGGGTGCTAGTCTAAACATAATCTCTTCAAAAGCCTTCCAACAAATGAATATCCCTTCTAGTTGCATGTGTGCCAAGCCCATCATGTTGCGGTCATTCAATGATGCTATTACTTCTACCTTAGGTACCGTGATCCTTAACATTCGTGTAGGGCCACGCACTTTACCCGAACTCTTCTATGTCCTTGAGGGAGAGTTCCAATACAATATGTTGTTAGGCCACCCTTGGATCCGTCTTTATGGGATGCATTCCCTCCACCTTACATAGATGCATAAAATTTGAGTACGAGGGGAAGTCCTACACCGTAAAAGCTGATCCTCCCCCCTTCAAAACCTGCAATATGTTATATCACCCTAATGATGTGCTTGTACCAGTCAAGACACCCATTCATCCAACCCAACCATCCACTTCAACCACACCTCTACCATCCACTTCAACCGCACCTACACCTTCAACCAATGAAACCGCCGTCACAAATACCACTTCCTTTCCCGCAGACAACATCCCAACCTCAGACCCCTTAGTAGATGTTTTTCAATGCCTTATGTTGGGGAGTACCGCCTATATAACGTTAGTTCTTTCCATACCCCACAGGAGTACGGACAGTTACATGCGCATCCTACCTACGACCGTCGCGTGGGGGAGGTAATCTCTTACGGACCACCTAATTGCTACACCAACCTAACGTATGGGGGTGTCGATGCATCCTCCATTACCCCTGAATCTCCTCTTGGGGTGGTTCCCTTCAATCTTATTTTCAATACGACAAATCATCATTTCGCCCTCACCTTCTTGACTCAGCTGTGCTTGGAAAGGCTTTGGTTTTGGTCTTTATGAACAAGGCCGACATACAATCATTCCGTGACTACACGCAAACACAATGATCATAGTGGTCTCGGATTTCTTGAAACACTTACACCGGAGAAACCTCGTGTCAGTTGTATCCTAGAAGATGACGACGTCACCCCTACCAAACCATCATCACCCATTTTGCCATCGTCACCCACAGAGTCGATAGACCCTGAATCTATCCCTCCTAACTTTTTTTTTCATAAATGCTATCTTCCTAGGTCCTCTCACTTATCAACGTGATAATGAGGACCCATCTTCTCTTCCCCTGCTATATCCAGACATGATCGAAGAGGATTCACCTTCGATTAATGTTGTTGAGTGCCAGGATGACGACTCCATCCTCACTTACCTTAGTGCGGACGACTCCTATATTCAACGCGCCTTACCATCTGAAACTCAAACCATGTTGAATGAGTTGACTATAGAAATCAACATCCACACAGAGGAGGATCCTCACATTGTGAAGATCGGACAATCCCTTAACACATCAGAACAAGCTGCCTTTACTACCTTTCTCCGTACCCGCAACCAAGCTTTCGCTTGGTCCTACGCTGACATGCCAGGAATTGATCTTGACATTGCTGTCCATAACATTACCCTAAAACCCGATTCCAAACCAGTCAAACAGAAACTAAGAAAAATGCATCCACGCATTGCCCTCTTGGTCAAAGAAGAGCTTCAATGACTCCTTTCTATTTCCTTCATCTTTCCTATTGACTATCCTCAATGGATTTCTAACATCGTACCTGTCACTAAAGCGACGGGGGGACTTCGGATATGCACGGATTTCCGAGACCTTAACCTCGCTTGCCCCAAGGATGACTTCCCCCTCCCAAGTATTGATCAACTTGTTGATCTCACTGTGGGCCATGAGATGCTTTCTCTCATGGATGGCTTTTCGGGATATAATCAAATTTTGGTAGCCCCGGCCGATCAACATAAAAGCGCCTTCATCACTCCTTGGGAACCTTACATTATTATCGTGTCATGCCGTTTGGCCTTAAGAATCTTTGGTGCGACCTATCGGCGGGCTATGACTTACATTTTCATGACATTATGCACACTATCCTTGAGGATTATGTCGATGATCTTCTTGGCAAATCTAAACATCACGGTGAACATCTCGATGTTTTAACCATTATTTTCGATGCTTTGTTACAATATTCGGTCGGCTTGACCAAAGAAATGTGTCTTTGGTGTTCTTTCGGGAAAACTTCTTGGCTTTATCGTCTCTTTGTGTGGCATTGAGGTCGATCCATCTAAAGTCAAAGCTATCCTAGAAATACCCCCACCCAAAACCTCAAACAATTGCATAGTTTTCAAGGTAAACTTCAATCTATCCGGCATTTCATTTCCCAACTCTCGGATCGATGTCAACCTTTAAATCACCTTCTTAAAAGGAAATTGCCTTTCAATGGAGCGAAGAGTGTCACCAAGCCTTTGAAGCTCTCAAAGCCTATCTCTTGTAGCCACCCGTGCTTATCCCACCTCAGGATGATCGCCCTTTCTACCTTTACCTTTCTGCCACTGACCATGCTATAGGAGCCATGCTCGCACATCGGGACTCGGCACGTCGAGAACAAGCCGTTTATTATATAAGTCGTACTCTCGTGGATTACGAGACTAGGTATACACATGTAGAAAAATTGTGCCTAGCCCTATCATTCGTAGCCACCAAACTCCGACACTACCTCCTGAATCATAAAAATTTTGTCATCACCAACACAGACCCCATTCATTATATGTACGCCAAACCACATCTAAACCAACGCATCACCCGATGGCTTATGCTCCTCGCTGATCTTGACCTTAAATTTATACATCAGAAGTCAATCAAAGGACAAACTATTATGGACCAACTCGCGGAGGGCCCTTTACAGGGAACAATTTACCAATCTTTATTTCCTCGCGAACTCATCGCCACTCTTTCATTCGGGGAGGAGTCCTATCCAATGACCCTCTTCTTGATGGATCCAAATGCCGGTGCGGCGGTGGAGCCGGTGTTGTTCTCATTCCTCTTGATGCGGAGCCTATGCCTCTTTCATTAAGACTCGATTTCCCTGCACTAATAATACAGTGGAATACGAGGCCCTTGTTTTGGGTCTCCAGGTTGCGTTACACTTAGGTGTCAAATCTATTAATATTTTTGGTGACTCTCAATTGGTAGTCAATCAAGTTATGGGCATCTACCAATGTAAAAATGAGGAACTTAAAAAGTACAAACATTATGTGGATTCACTTTTAACCTCATTTACTCGTTATTCTATCCAAACCATTCCCCGCTCCACTAACAAATTTGCGGATACTATGGCTTGCTTAGCCTCACAAATTCCTACCTCACCAACTGAATCTGACATATTCATCTTGGTCCAACAACTCTTTGCCCCATCTTACTTAGCCCTTGTTGTTTGTATGATAAATAATGTGTCTGCTAATTCACAAGATACCAGTACCAACAATTTCACGACTACCTTACAACCTCTGTTCTCCCACCTGACCTTACTAGTAACGGAAAACGTGCTTTTCTTAAAAGTGTTTCTCGTTATGTCGTCATGGGGGGACTCCTCTATAAACGTGGCTTTGATGGCATCCTCCTTCGATGTCTAACCGGTGCGGAGGTCACCTATACCATCTAATAAATCCATGACGGTATTTGTGGCGGACATTTTAGTGGCCTTGCCATGGCTAAATGGATCCTTCGCCTAGGCTATTATTGGTCTACTCTTAATAATGACTGCTACGAATATGTTAAAGCGTTGTGTTATGTGTCAACAACATGCCAACCTTCAACATACTCCTAGCCATCGCTCTGAGTCGCACGAGATCTTTGGCCTTTCTCACAATGGGGTTTAGACCTTATTGGTTAGATTCACCTGCCCTCTTCGCAACGTCACCGTTGGATAATCACCGCAACCGAATATTACACTAAATGGGTGGAAGCCGTTCCACTCATTTCAACCGAAAAAAAAGAAAAAATTGTCGAATTCATTAACCATCACAGTATCTGTCGTTTTGGTATTCCTCATCACCTGATAACATATAATGGTAAATCTTTCAAAAATAAGTTGTTACAAGACCTTTGTGACAACTTTGGCATCAAACTTAGCTTTTCATTACCTTACTATCCACAAGCTAATGGTCAAGCGAATCCTCCAATAAAACCCTAACCAAAATCCTCATGAAAGTTGTTAACGACTCTGGAAGAAATTGGCATGATCACATCCCCTTTGCCCTTTGGGCTTATCATACTAGCATTCGTACCTCCACTAATGCCACACCATTTTCTTTGGTATATGGTACCAAGGTTGTCTTGCCTCTCGAAATACAAATAACCTCCCTTAGAATATATCTTCAGGATATTCTCACCAACGATGATTTCCGCCAAGAGCGGTTAGCCCAATTAGAGCTTCTTGACGAGCGTCGTCTTACGGCTCTTGACCACCTTCAAATCTATCAAAAACGCATCAAGCGTGCTTATGATAAGCGACTTCATGAGCATACCTTTAAGGTTGGTGATCTTGTCCTCAAAGAGAATCAACATGTAACCAAACTAGAAAAGAGCAAACGTGGAAAATTTGCTCCTAATTGGATTGGGCCTTACATTATCACTCATATTTACGGATCAGGCACTTACCGTTTAGCTTCGCTTAATGGTAAACCTGAGCCTGAACCCCTTAATGCCTTGCATCTTCAACCATTCTACTGTTGAAATTAGTGTTATATCACTTCTTATCTACCTTGCGCTCGTCCCTTGAGCTCATTTACCACCGCATACACTTTGTTTCCTACATCTCAAAATCAAATCAAGCTCACATGGTTTTGATTATCACCTCCCCTTAAAGAAGCCTTCCCCTTTTTAGTCTAGTCTATGACTTCAAAGTATCAAAATGACCCATTCTTAATTAAACACTTATGGGATTTTCTTGAGTCAAACTTCCTACAAAACTAGATGTATCATGCCCAACGGACATCTAGACCTCTAAATTATACATAGATTGCTCCTTGAAGGACAACTATATGCCAAACTATTGTTCTTTATTATATATAGATTGCTCCCAGAAGGACAACTATACACAAACGCCGCATCTGCTACTATAAATAGACCGCTCCCTTGAAGGACAGCTATACACAGTCAGCCTTTATCAGAAGCTTCTCGCATTGATCAGCTTCGTGAAGACCTCAAGAGTAACAAAATACATATCCCTTGTAGACTTCCCACATCGATCAGTCTATATTCAGCAAAATAAAAGCTATATTCCAAAAGCACTTTTGAGTCATGGACTTGTCTATTTAGGTTTGGTTCTCTTTCGTTAGAATAATCACCTTGTAACAAGCTCTCAGCACCTTCGCCCATATCAACCACCTCACCTCACCATTTGTCAAAGCAACAAAACTCAAGGGACGTGACGTATATCCAATGTATTTTGATTATACCACTCTTTTCACCTATCGACTTCTCGCCTATGCAAGGTACCTAGGGATTCAAGCTCATCCTATGTTAATATGTGGTTTGTTTGGCTCTTCTCAACTATGGGACACTTTTGCCTCTTTTACCTAAATCTAGGATTATGTGTTGACCTTAATCGGGACATGGTTTCCTATGCTTGGGTAAGCTAACCCTCACTTCACCTATACCCACACCAACACCAACAACATTACCCTACCAACATAAAACTTTTACCAACCAACAAATTGCCTAAACACAACCAAATTACTGAATTCACCTCTCCTTGGTTCTAAGGAGAACTACATCCGTCTCGAGGCCCTTCCTTGCTTTGTGCAATGGGCTATGTAGGCAGCACTTAGGAGACATGGGATCTCTTCCCAAGGTTAGCTCGACCATCCCCTACCATACCCTATCATGTATTGTAAATATAAATATTTTTTGTGTATTTCTATTTGACAAAATTCATCTTTATCCTCTTTCAAAACAAACAAAAACAACATTTAAAACACAACCATTCTTATTATTATCATCACTCAAAACAACATACATATTTAGTTTTATTTTAGATGTTAAACAAATACATCTTCTCTATCATCGACTCATAGGTCGTCATCCTTATTTATTCTTATATTCCTATGAAATTCACTTAGACCCTTGCGCCTCCTCCCGAATCAGGTGGTGATCATGATCGTCGATGCCCCTCACTTGGCCTCTCCATCCTCAAAGGTGCCACTGCCATTGGTTCCTCCCACTGATCCGCCAACATCTCCTGTAACATACGAATACGTCCTCTCGCGTGGAGGAATCTTGCCTCTAGTCTCTCCACTCGTAACTGTGAAACCTCTAACAATCCGTTGTCTCATTCACCTGTGTTTGAAGCTGGTGAACCAAATCCTGTAGACGATCTCTCTCTGCTGTAATCACAGCTATGTCAGGGCGCTCATGTGCACCTCGCAGCTCTGCTACCCACCATACTCTATAGGCCTCTATCGTTCCCGCATCCATTACCCTACGATCGGGCCGCTATCTCTTGGCCATACGGAGGTGTCGGCCGGGGAGGTGAGAATGATGCCTCGGCGTCGATCCTCATGTATGGTCTATATGTCATAGGTATATCCTGAACGAACCCAAATTGTCACCACCCGCGATCTAGAGGAATCCTCTCGTACTCACCCGGCCTGTGCCCTGCGATCCACCTCAATCACTCCACACCCCTTAACTCCTCAACTATGTTCTCTGTCACCATATAGTTCCCGTAAGGCCTCCAACAAATATCCGCAATCGTCACCATCTCCCGTACCTATATATAATACTCGATGTCATCTATCACGGCCTGGGATCTCGCTTCTGTTGCATGCGGACCCATCATCTGAATCCCAACCTTTGCACTCCTGCCTCTCCCGACTCGATGGGTCGGTCTATTGGATGCACACAAACAATGTGCTCATAGGCCCAACAATGTAATAAGTATGAACAATCCAGTGTCGTCCTGTGTTTTCGCTTGCAGGCCCATAAACCCCTATATAACTCTGCCAGATATGCGGGTGCCCATGCGAAAGTCACGCTTATTTCTATCATTTCCCAAATAACACTCATCAATGCTTTTAGAAATCTTCCACCCTCCGCCCTCGATAATGCATAATACCCTACCGCTATCATTAATACCACTTTGCCAACTTTGTTTCCTCAGGGTGTGTTGCATACATTGTACCATAAGTGAATGTCAAACCTCGCTGTGTCAAATCTCGTGCAGCTGAACCAAATACTGTTGTTATCGCTGCCCGCCCCGCGCTAGGCAACGCCTGATACACTATTTTTCCTATCATTGGGAGTCTCAAAATACGGAACACATCTTCCAACGTCACTGTCATCTCCCCTGTTGGCAGATAGAAGGTATTCTTTTCTGGATTCCATCTCTCAATCAACGCCTACAACATAGCATGGTTACGTGTGATTCGTGAATAATAGCGGATTCCACTTAACCCCAAACGATTTATCAATGCCCATTCAGCTGGTGTTACATCCGCTCGGATTCGTGACAACAACGCTGGCACAGTATCATTCATCCTTAACCCTGCTTCCGCCTGCATACATCAAAACGACACATAATTATTCAATAAAACAAATCTCCACGGGTTTTTTCTCAAATTCTGGAAACTCCTACAGTAACCGATATCGGTTATAGATAACCGATACCGGTTATCTCTAAACGATACCGGTCACTGTCAAAAATATACCTACCCTGCTTAAAAACATACACCTACGATAATTATTTTGCCCGTTTACTCCTATCTATACCTAAAAACATACGTGACCACCCTGCTTACCTACCCCATAGCACTCACCCCATCCCAAACCCTTGCCTATCACCTTTTCTTTCTCATCTTTACCCACTTACTCTCTCTCATCCTATTCACACAAAACATGCAAGAATCAAATTACAACCAAACAGTTTACCTCTCGGGATGCAGCAGCTTGGGGTGGAACTTGTCTTCCCCCTCGTCCCTGCCTGCTGGATGCTTCTCCTCGTTCAGCCATGTTCACCACCCTCTTCAAATATAACTTGTCTTTCTGCCTTCTGAATCTCAGCCCACACTCACTTCACCTGTCTCTTTCCTCCTTATCACTCAAATTCTTTCATGCAATTACCTGTATCAGTCATCAAACAGCGTCGCATTCGCGTATTTAACTTGTTGCATGACTCTAAAAATAAGAATGCTAAAAATAAGAACTTAAGTTGCCAACCAAGCAGTTCTATTTTTAGGAACAATAATTTTGGCATAACCGATATCGGTTACATAACCGCTATCGGTCATATAGATACCGACATTGGTTACGTAATCGATATCGGTCATGTGCCCGTTTTTGCTTAAACCTCGGCTGTTTCTTTGTTTTTACAAATTTTTGGTGGCGCCCGTCTCTTTTTCCTGCATCACAACACCATTACCAATATTTGTCATCAAAATCACCTCAATATATTATCGCTATTTCATCAACATCATCTATCTACAATAAGACAAACCATCGACAAAACACATACACCATTTCATATACACCATGTGGATTAAACTCATCATATATTAAATTTCACAAACCATCAACAAAACAAATAAAACATTTCATATACACCATGTGGGTCAAAATCATCATCATATATATATATATCAAAGGTTTCAAATATACAACTTGCCCTGCATAGGGGCCTCTGTGATCTCAAGATAATACAAAGCCGGCACGCAGGCCACAATAACTGTCAAAATATCGACTCGGCTCATAGGCCGGTCTCTCATATCAAAAATATACTCGGCTCGCAGACCGGTATCAACTATACAACCCGTACTCGGCTCGCAGGCCGGTATATACAACAAGATGAATAAATGAATGAAAGAATCATATGTGGGCACGCAGGCCTCTCTATACATAACCGGTTCGCAGACCGGTGCCTCTATCTAATATCCAAAAACACAAACTATCTCCTCTGCACGGATACCTCAGCTCTCTCCACCGCCTCGACTCTGTCTCCTGTTGGTTCTGTGCTTGCCTCTCGCCTCCTCCTCCATAATGGACCCACCGGATGTGGCCATTTGCACCCCCCAGGATCTCTGGCTCTGCGAGGTCTCGGCTCTGTGCACCGCATATGGCTGATAGTCAGCCCCGGTACCATCAAGGACGTCCTGATAGTACCGGGCCTCCGCTCTCGCCTCCATATAACGGGCCCGTGCCACCATAGCTACTGGGGCTGGTCCCCGACTCCTAATAATAATGGCCCCTGTCCTACACCAGCATACTGTGTACATTGGCTGGCTGTGGCTGATGCACTGTGCCATGGTGCATTATGTGCTTGTCCGGTGGTGGTGGTGGTGCTCGTGGTGGTGCCTATGGCTATCTGTGCTACGTACTGTCGCACTGCACTGTGCGCATTATGCTATGCTTGGGCTAAGCGCCCCTGTAATACCCTATCGTGTACTGTGCATGCAGCAAGCTGCCCCTATAATAACTACACTGTCCCAAGAGCTGGTCCCTCTCTCTTTATAACAATTTGCCAAATGGCGGTGCGGTGTGGGCTATGCTATCCTCGCTGCTCTCTGACCAGCCCACCAAACCAAAAATGAACCTGTACACCTGGCGTCATCCACTATATCATCTGCTGCCTCTCTGCTACCCAATCTGGGTCAACGGGCTGCGGGCGAGCCATGGGGCCTCTACATCATCCCTCGTCCGATGCGAGGGAAGGGAGGTGGCTCATCCTATCGTAGCCCCAACTGTCATCGTACCCTCTCCAGGGGTATCCGCTCATACTCTCCCGGCCTCCGTCCTACTATCCGGAATGTATACTGGATCAAGTGCATCTGTGATCGGGCTCCTCCTCGAGGCTGATGGCCTCCATATAATATCTAACGCGGTCAGGCCCTCTGGCATATGCCGGTAGTAAGCTACATCCCGTCCGGCGAGCACCGCTCGTGGTGGCCCATGACCCTGACCACCTCTCGAAAGCCATACCATATATCACCTGTGGCCCCGCAGCTCTTTGGGGTAGCCCTATTGGTCGAATACATATGATGTGCTCATATGCCCAGCAGTGTAATAAAAATGTGGAACAAATCCCGAATCGCCTCATCCGGCGATAGCCCCACAGCTCTCTGTATAACTGCACTAGGTATACTGGTGCCCAAGCATAACACGTATGCTCCTCCACCATCTCGTGTAGTACCCCCATCAACGCACGTGGAAAATGGCCTCCCTCTGAGTCCGGGAGGGCGAAGCATGTGATGCCTATCATCATCAACACGGCTAGCCGTGTCTCATGTCTGTGGGCACGATACATGTCCCCATAGGCAATGCTCGCGCTGTGATACATCAATAGCGTGGCTGCATCCCCAAATACCTGTAGAATGTTGTCCATAGTTGTCTCTGCGTCTACCTGAAATACTGCCTCTCCATCGATCGGCAGTCTAAGGATGCGATACACATCCTCCAGCGTGATAGTCATCTCTCCAGTCGGGAGATGGAACACATTGGTCGCCGGATCCCATCTCTCGATGAGGGCGACCATAAGACTGTGATCCCTCTCTATAGCCCTATATCGCTGGACTCCACCGAGTCCCACCTCGCGCATGATGGCCCACTGCGCTGCGGACACGTGTGGCCGCATCGTCTCTCAAAAGCGGGGCATCCTATCTGCATAGTGAATTTCGGTGCGACATGCTGCGCACAAATAACCCACTTCATAGACCTACCCTTTCAAACGAAAACTACTTTAACCTTCTATACCCCCTTTTAACCACCCGACCACACCCCGACTCTATAACACACACCTACACCCACCTATTTTACCCTAAAAACATTTACGATATCCCCTTTCCATTTCCCCCCCACCCATCACCCCTCCTATCAACCTCTCCCCCTTCCCTCTTCACCCCCACAAACACAAAGCCCAACAATAAAACACAAAACCCAAACCACTAATAACAAAACACCCAAACAACAGCACCAACAACAACCAAACACCCAAAATAATCCTAACTAGGGACCGGTACCGGTCACCTATGACCGGCACCGGTCCCCTCTCCACCGACGCCGGTCAACGTACGACCGACACCGGTCAACCACAAACCCACCTTGCCCGAAAACTTCGTGACCGACGCCGGTCGCTTAGTGACCGACATCGGTCACTGAAAAATCACGGAGCCGAACCCGACGCGGCCCCCCAACCTCATTTTTTTCCTATTACCCACCTTTTACCCAATGAAAAACCCTAAAAACCTACCCACCCTGCCGCCTTGGCCTATTTCACCCATCTATCCTCTCCATTTTTCAAATAACTTCAATTTCTTCATTATTTTCTCAAAACATTGAATTCCTACCCAAAACCCAAATCTAGCTTAAAAACATTAAATTCACACAATGAGAGGTTTCGAACCTACCGGTACGACGACACGTCGTTGTGGTGGGATAGGTGGTGGCGGTCCAGTTGGTCCAGCACCTCCTGCTCCTCTTGGCTGTGCCATGGCTATAAATCCCCTCTGCTGGGTCCTCCACCAATCAAATGCTACCTCCTACTCGCTAGGGCCTACCAACCACTCACTTCTCCACTCAAATAGTGCCACCTCAGCCGACAAATCCAACAATCTCACTAATACACCTCAGACAACTAAAATTGTTTCAAATTGACAATGTGACAATGACCGGCCGTATTTTTCTTTTTATAGGTTTTTGACCTATAACCGATACCGGTTATATAATGCCCTAATGAATCGGTATCGGTCATCTAACCGATACCGGTCATAGAGAATCGATATCGGTTTAATACCACCTTTCCCCAATTTACGCCCTTAGTTACTAATCGCCGTGTCTCACAACATTGCCTATATCCGCCTTGGCTGAAAACCCTTTTTGACTTCATTGGCCCGACCCAAGGACGCAACCAACCATTTGGCCCGACCCTGCAACCAACCATTTGGCCCGACCCAAGGCCGCAACCAACCCATTTGGCCCGACCCAAGGCCGCAACCAACCATTTGGCCCGACCCAAGGCCGCAACCAACCCATTTGGCCCGACCCAAGGCCGCAACCAACCCATTTGGCCCGACCCACGGCCGCAACCAACCCATTTGGCCCGACCCAAGGCCGCAACCAACCAATTTGGCCCGACCCACGGCTGCAACCAACCCATTTTGGCCCGACCCAAGGCCGCACCCAACCATTTGGCCCGACCAATGGCCCTCACTAATCAATCGGCCCGACCCAAGGCCGCACCAATTAAATACCTCACCTAAAACTAACAAATTACAATTTTATCCACCCATCATGTAGCTTTTTGTTCAATCGAGCTCACCTGTTCGTGTTTTAGCATGATTAGGGTCCTTGACTTGATCAGCCAACCAGCTTTGCCTAGACCAAGACCGTGATGTTTATCTCAACCAAACCAACCATTTGGTACTGCCGAACATGCCTAAACGTTCCTGTACCTTACCCGTTATATCCCCTGGAGCTACTTCCTATGCCTTGGATACCAGGATTATATCACCCTTGTTTGGATAAACTATCGACCTTTGCCTATGAATTGCTTGTTTTCTCTTCAAATCATGTACCCTGGTCACAATACTACATGTCAACGTGCATCTACTTCCTTGGACCTACCCCACCATCTTACCATTATCTACACACCATTTACCCTTTATCAACCCTATCCCGATTTCACGCTACCTCAATCGTGATAGATTTGGGGGATTACCTATACCCTTAACGGGGTAACCACTTCTTATTATTGTCTGTGCGGCTTTAACAAGACAACCTACACGACAATAAGGGGCTAATGTAGACACCAAATTTTTGTCTTACGACCCCTTATGCCCCGCATCTCATTTCGCAACCTAACCTTATCACCTAAACCTTACACAATTATTTATTAATTACCTTATAATTAATAAATCCACATCGCCATACCTGCCACCTCATTTCACCACCTCATCATGACCTAGTCTTAACCCTAAACTAACCTAATTAAGACCTATAACTTGGTCTACATCCACACCTATGACTAATTACTCCTCACCCACACCCAAAACTAACCTCATAATGACTTGACCAAGCCCGCAACTAATCCCTGGGAGAAAGGAGGGGAAAGTGGCTATTTTACTAAAAATAGCCCACTTTGACCTGACCGATACCGGTTCCTACTCGACCGCCGTCGGTTACGTAACCGCCATCGGTTCCCTGTAAATGACCACTCCCAACCAAAAACAAGGGATCGGATTTTCATTTGATCGAAAAAAGGAGAAGTCATTGGAAGGATCCGAATTCGCTTGGCCGAGCAGAGAGAAGTGAAGAAAAGAGAGAAGTTTGCAGAGGACATCAAGCCCAAGACTGCAACTGAATAACCAGAGCCCAGTGACACTCATCCGAGCATCAGGAGAGGAGATAGCTCATCTTGGATTGTCAGACCATCCTACTTGAACCCTGTCTTCGTCATCACAGTCTCAGAACCTGCATTTTCCATCAGGAACTAGTAAGTAAGTCTTATATGTTCTTTTAATAATATTTCGTGGATTTTTGAATCACAAGTAATTACTAGTTTACCCCGATCCACTACCCAAGAACACTCTCCACCTAACTTACATTCCTCTACCCCTAATTTTCCCTAAGAACAGCCCCCATGCTCTCTGAGTCTTCCCCATCACCTCATTACCTATCCCCAGTCACTTTACCAGCCTTATAAACACCACAGCCATCATATAGCCATCTTATAGCCAACCTTCACCCAACCCCTTAAATCATCACCCCTACCGATATCGGTTATCATCAATCGGTACCACGGTGACATCGACCGCATCGGTCACGGTGATTCAAAACCGAAACCAACCTTTCCTCTACTTGTTTCAACGAGGCAATTAAATTGTGATTTTACAATCATTTGTGTTAATTCATATTAGCAGGGGAACTGACCACCTTCGAAAGGAAGTTTTATATTTCCTGGGCCTAAGGCAGCTCCCTCATTTATTGTCTAATTAAAATCTGGTGGTCTTGTATTCTTACTTGCAGGTAGTCCTTCCAAGACAAAAAGGAGTTCTTCGCAATCGATCTGATCTTTCTCTACGGTACGCGCACACCCTCTCAACATTCAACAGGTATTCCTCCTAGCCCTAACCCTTATCTGTTTCTCAAAGGAATGAAAGGATAGAAGCAACTCTATCCCAAAAGTGAAACATTCTGTATAAACGAAACAATGGGTTGATCTTGGTTCCTTCTTTAGTCATGGTATGATCCATAAAATTTCCTTTTGTTACTCCAAACATGGAATTTTTAGGATTTAATGAAATCCCATGATGCCTGCACCTTAAGATTACCTACTCTAGGTGATCGTAATGATCACTTCGCTTCTTAGAGAAGACTGTCAAGTCATCCAAATATACAAATATGACCTTGCCCATAAAATATCTAAAAGCTAAGTCCATATCTCTTTGAAATGTGGCTCCGGCGTTAATCAAACCAAAAGGCATCCTTCTGTAAGAAAAGGTCCCCATGGGGTGGTGAATGTTGTTTTATGTTGATCCTCAACAACTACCTCGACCTGATTATACCTTGAAAATCCATCAAGCATGGATAACATTTCTGATCTAGTGATAGTCTGTAATACTTGGTCCATGATAGGAAATGGGTAATTATCTTTCAATGAAGACTGATTAAGGTTCCGGAAGTCAACACAAATCTAGATCTCACTATTCTTCTTTCTTATGGGGACAATGTTAGCAACCCAGGTGGAATGATGTCTTGGAAAGATAATCCTTGCATCTAACATATTTTGAATTTCTGCAAGGATAGTCCTTGAGATATTTGGGTTGTAATGCCTTTGCTTCTTCCTATAGGGTTTAACCTCAGGTTTTAAAGGGATGCTATGTTGCACATCCTTGGGCTTGAAAGACTTAAGATCTTCATATGACCATGCTAAGACATCCATATAGCTCTTCAGGAGTGAAGAGAATCTTTCTTTTTCCTCTGGAGAATAGCAATTCCTAATTTTTACCATCCATGGTTACTCGGAGATCCTAGATTAACTTGATCTACCTCTGATGAGAAAGCACCTTCAGCTTGCCTTTTATCCTAAATGAAATGGTCATGCTTTTTAAACAGACCTTCCAGAGAAACTAACCCCTTTAGAATCTTATTTCCTTTAAGCTGGATGAATTCACTATCAATCTCTTGATATGAATTCAAGACAGACTCATGGAAAGATGATTTTGATCCTTCAAAATAAATCTCGCTAAAATTATCAGCTTTTTCAAGAAAAAGACAATAGTCACTGTTGATCATTATTAAACACTTGCTAATGTGCTGCATTATCTGGAACACTCGGATGATACACAATTTCAATGGTATATGTGTCCTATTTGAACTTTAGGTGAGGAAGGAGAAGAGATGCAAACATGGCTAAAGAATCAACTTTATCATTATAATCTCTTAAGACTGCCTTGATGGAAAAAGCATCAAAGCATTCTATGTTGTCCCACATCTTGTTCCTGTAATGTCTTAGGCGATCATTTTTTACCTGATAGGTCCCCCTTACTTGATTCACAATCAACTCGGCATCTCCCTGGACTTTGAGATTTTGGATTCCTTTTCCCTTGCCATTTCTAATCCTAATAACAAAGCTTCGTAGTCAGTTGTGTTATTAGTATTGTCAAACTGCAGCTTGAAGGCAAAGGGAAAAATCTCAATATATGGAGATATAATAACCACACCGGCGCCCGACCCAAGAGTTGAACAACTCTGTCAAACTCAAGGGTCCAAATAGCATTAGGATGTTCTTCCTTGAATTCTGAAGGAACCTTAGATGTCATGAAATAATTACCCAAATCGGCATCTTCGAAGAGAATTTGGGCCTTGGGATCATCTAATTTAGTGACCAGGTACTTCACCTGTGCTTCGGGGTGAAGGACACGAGGAACTCCATTTACTAGAATTTTAGCTTTGGTCTAGTCCATATTGATTTCTCCTCCAACATCTTTGCAAAAACCTCTTCCTAAGAGAATACCATAAGCAACTAGGATATCAACAACCAAGATAGTCATTTTTACTCTCTTTTCAAGGAAGGCAACAAATGCAAACTGTGCATCCTTGATTTGGCCAATCAAGGGGACTTGTTTAGTTTCCATGGAGTAACACCGCCCATAAGATTTAGTCAAGGTGATTCTAAGGGCATGGACTACTTTTACGGGCATTACGTTATCAGAGGCTCTGAGTCAATTATGCAATTGTTGAGTTTAAAACCATTTATAAGTAAGGACAAATAAAATGGTTCAATCTTTCCCAAAGAAGTAGCAGAGGTCATATTACTTTGAGGTAAAGGCTGAGTGGGGCTAGGAAAAATGCCTTTTGAAGATGAAGGGATAACAACCTTGCTTCTAATGAATTTGGCAAGTTTCTCAAATTTCTCAAGATTTGACTGAAGGTACTCGGCTTCCGAAATTTAGATTTTAGTTTTCTTTACATGGTCAATAATGTCAAAAGCAAAGATATGAAGGAATGATGGTGGGCTCTGGTTCTAGTTACACTAGTCTCGAGCCGAGGTACTAGCCTTCTGAGGGCGGAGAAAAAGAGTTAGAAGATGAAGTTACCTTTTTAGTTTTCTCCTTTTCATTTTGCACTAAGATAGGAGAGCATCTTTTAGCCATAACCATGGGAGCTTCTTTACTTTTCTCCTTAGATCCTTCAACCGGCTTTCTGGGGTTCTGGGATTGAGATCAAGTGAAGAATACAAATGATTGACCATCATGCTCACCTTTGTCTTCCTCGTATTCCAAGTACCCAATGCTGGAGTCATCAGTTGAATCGTCAAAAGACTCATCAAAGATATCCTAAAGCTTCAAAATCTTCATGAGAATCTTGATCTTCTGGTTCTTCACCATCCTCAACTATTTCAACTGCTACATTGATAGGAGGAGCTTCAATGGCCAGCCTGGTGGGAGCAGTGATCAACCGATTCCTATCTCTTATAGGGCACCATTGGCATTATTGAAATTTTGTCTAGGAATATCCCGATAAGGAATGTTGGTCACTTGTTGAGACATTTTCTTCTTTAAAGCGATCAAGTCGTTGGCCATCTTCTGAATCATAGGATTAGTAGTACTCTGAGAAGAACTCTGATTTTTAGGTTTAGATGACTCTCTTCTAATCTTTCTAGCCATAATAAGATCATCTTCTATTTCAGTGGCTATAGCTTGAGTAGTGGCCAAATCAAGAATAACAGACCTTAATATGAAGCTCACATTAGAGCGAGCGTTGATGAAGAAAAAAAAATATTTTTAAGAGTGGAAACACTTGATGTCTGGAATCTTACGAATTAGCTTGTTGAATTTGGCTATGAAGTCCCGCATGGGTTCGTAAGACTCCTTCTTCATATGTGTAAGTTGTGCTAACAAGGCATGAGAATCTTTAGCTGGTTTGAACCTTGCTTCAAATACGGATCTCATGGTAGCCCAGTTGGTAATGCATGCATTCGGAAGATGGTAGAACCATTCTGTTGCTACACCATGCAATGTTTCAATGAAGATTTGAACAAAAACATCTTCATGAGCAACCCCAAGGATGCCGCATGTGAAAAATAATGAAGTGATGTGTTCATCAGGGTGCTATTTCCCATCACCGTTGAACTTAGGAATATTCTTACGAGACCCATGTGGTAGATCGTGCAATGATGGAGTTAGGGAAAGAGGACCAATAGTCACACCCCAAGGCACAGGTTGTGTTGCCATCCTTCTAAATGAAGTGCATACAGGAATCCAAGTATCAGACAAGAATAATGCATGACAAGTTATAGAAACTTCTTGTTCTTGAGGAACCCGAGTTCTTCGGATAGGTGAAGAACTTATCGCTCGGCTAGATACAACACTGTTGGGGAAAGTCTGAAATTATATTGTTGCAGCAGATCAAAGAACGGATCATTTTCACCCTAGCTTGACTTGACTGAGTGAAGATCTTTCTGGCTAGCTTGAATCTGGAAAATGGATCTTTCAAAAATAACGCAGATACTGATTCGCGAGACACCAATAGGATAAGCTTAGTCTTATTAATCCATAATTCCCCAATGGAGTCACTAAAAATGTTGGTTGGATATTTTGTCGTGGACAAAATATGAGGTTCAACCACACTACATGGGATCAAATCCTTCCTCAAAGACATGTGAGGCTTCCTATTTATTACTAATCTAAAACATAGTAGAAATTATATATATACAAGATTCACACTATTCTAACCATTCGGGTTGGGATACAAACTCAAATCCATATCAACACAAAATGGAGATGTTACAACTTTAGATTAGAAAGAATTAGAAGGGAAAATATTATAGATGAAACAAAGTAGGAAGGGAATGAGAGGAACATATTTTCTTTCAAGCAAACATAGATCAAGAAATACTTATATGAGTTTTAGATAATGAGTGTAATATTCGAAATGATTAAAATAATCAAGAATACTAAACAAATAATAGCTCAAGATTTTGGACGTAAGAACAATCTCTCAAGATAGATGAATCCCACAACACAAAGTTTGTAAAATAACACCTGTTTCTATTCTTTAATGATTAAAAATAAAATACAAAGTTTTTCTTCTTCTTCATAA
Organism: Taxus wallichiana var. yunnanensis; assembly: GCA_018340775.1. Taxonomy (NCBI): domain Eukaryota; kingdom Viridiplantae; phylum Streptophyta; class Pinopsida; order Cupressales; family Taxaceae; genus Taxus; species Taxus wallichiana. The sequence goes on along the minus strand of CM031243.1, from coordinate 500,571,985 downwards.
TAGCTCTTAATATTCAAAAAGTCTTCTCTTGGAATGCACAAGCATCCCTTATTTATAATAGAGAGAGCAGAGAGAAAATAGGATAAATCCTAGAAAATAGTCTTTTAATGAGAGTCCTATTTTGCTTGACTCTCACGCAGGAGAACAAGTCAAAATTTGCTTCCTATGTGACAAAACGAAAATGAAAAATACATGAAAATTTCTTGATAGAAATGACATGAAACATTATGTTTATTCCACTTCATCATCCTTT